>OY757914.1:832034-1319200 GCA_963585895.1 Sepioteuthis lessoniana | reverse complement strand
ACTACATAAAATATTTGAAAGAAAAATGTTAAAAATTAGTTACTCCTGCACAAAAAATATTTTTCATATAATCATAATAAAGAGATGATTAAGGAATTTCAGGACAGAACAAATAATAATAATTATAGTAAACAAAACGAATGTAATTGTAAAACTGGAAACAATTGTCCTATGAATGGATTATGTAACTTAAATAATGTAGTGTATCAAGAAGGAATAATTTACCCAAAAGAGAATATTATGGTTAGAAAAATTTATATCGGAATTTCCTCCACAAAATGGAAAATTAGATACGCAAATCACAAATATTCTTTTTCCCACGAACATCTGAAACACCAAACAGCCCTATCTAAGCAATTCTGGAGTTCGAAAAATAAAGGGTTAACCCCTGAGATTCAATGGTCTATATTGAAAAAGTCAAATACTCCAAAATGTTTTGATGGAAATCAAAAAATTTGAATTTAGCATACTGTTTACATTGTTTTTCTCAATTTTGTCCCTTACTTTTGGACGTTCCAAATTTGAAAATAAATAAATAATTGTTATAATTCTTTTTTTATCGTTTGCAAATGATTCAAATTTTAGTATGTTATTATGGATGATAACGACTACCAGTTGTCAAAATTTCAGCTTTTCACAGTTATTTCTAACAAATATTAGGTTTTAAAATTTTGTCCCTTAGTTTTGGACACTACTGTGTGTGTGTGTGTATATATATATATATATATATTTTTTTGGTGTAAAATATATATATATATATATATATATATATATGTGTGTGTGTGTGTGTTTTATATATATATATATATATATTTGTGTGTTTTATATATATATATATATATATATATATATATATATGTGTGTTTATTTTTTATCAAACATGCTTAATTGAAAGACTGCTCCTGAACTGTAGTCTGAATGTGAGGAAATTAATTTGAACTAAATTAAAATGATTAGAGTGTATTTAAAAAAAACATAGTCATGCAAGTCAAGTGTCAATGTTAATTTCTCATACTTTTTGGTCTCTCTCAGGTACCGTCCTGCTTCTGACCAGGAAGATACGGTCTCAGCCACCAGTCCTAAGAAAACCAGAGCTGAATCTAAAAGTTATAAATCATCTACTCGGAGTCGGCGTGGTGATGAACTCTGGAATGGTTTGTATTTGTTTTGCTTCTACTTATACTGTTGTTCTCTTAAATTTGTAAATTTGTGATATGTTCAATATATTTCAAATATCTAAATACTTATAAATTGTATCCTTTATGGAAAAAAATCTTTTTCTCCTATTTTATGTATTTCTCATGAGATTTCTAATCTATTTAATTCTCTAATCTGACAATTTTAAAACTAAGTATTTCTATTAAGAGATTTGTGATAGTTTTGTATCAACAAATTTTTCTGTATTTTATTTCCTAAATTTATTTTTGCTACCTTCTACTCTCTTGCTGAAATAATATTTTTCATTTTAATTGAAAGTAATAATGACAAATTTATGCAAAATAATTACAAATAATTCACATTGAAGAGTATAAACTGAAGTAATGTTTCTCTTAACTTTGTTCTATTATGTTTTTGAATTTTATAATGATTGATAATATTTCTGGATTCCATGAATCTTTAAGATTAATGAAATATCTGAATGATATATATTGTTTTCACCTCTACTTAATTGGTTTTCATATTTTAATAGGCAGTAATCAAAGGTGCATTAATAAATTCATGGCTTTATATGGTTCTGAGCTGAATCTTCAGCTGAAATTCACTTTAAATAAAGTTCAATCTGTGATTAATGCATTGAGATAATCTCATTTCTTGTCAATATACATTTAAAAAAAGAATCTTTTAAGATTCCGTAGAATAAAAGTTTTTTTGTTATTAGGTGATGGACTGTTGATATATCTACATACATATGTTTTAGTGGCTATTCATACTTTATAATTGTTGAAACAAAACAAAAATTACATTTCCGTATCACATTTAAATTTTCCTTACATGTATTATTTGGGTGTCTCCTTCT
This sequence comes from Sepioteuthis lessoniana, assembly GCA_963585895.1. Taxonomy (NCBI): domain Eukaryota; kingdom Metazoa; phylum Mollusca; class Cephalopoda; order Myopsida; family Loliginidae; genus Sepioteuthis; species Sepioteuthis lessoniana. The sequence continues at coordinate 1,317,183 of OY757914.1, read as the reverse complement.
TTTTTTAAGTTAAACATTCAAGTAGTAAGGTCTTGTACTGGAATAGGAAACAAAACGATTATATCAGAATGCATATTATTCTTTATTCTTCCAAAATGATTATAGTTTTTTTATTTACTTTTTAGCAGTATATAATTTTTTTCCTTGTTATACTTTCACAGCTTGATGAAGATGTTATACATTTTTTGTTTATTCCATATTATAAGAATATACCAGCAACCACATCAATAGATGTTCTGTATGTTAATTTATTTCCAATTTTTATAAACAAGAGTAATATAATGTTTGGCAATAGGAGTTGCCACTTATGAGCTTCTATATCAAATAATTGGAGAATGTCACCATTAATGTTAATTTTCCTGATGTGTACATGGTATCTTTAACTTCTGGTCTCTAGTGTATATACAAACATTGTGCTATTATTAAAAATGATCCAACTATCTTACAAAAGACAATCATTTTTATGTGGATGACTATTAAATGTGTGTAGTATCTCCTGTAGTTGTGGTAATATAAATATAAAAGAGGATGAAATTGTATTACAGGATCTGTATGAGTAATCACTACAGGATTAAATTTAATATAAAAAAAAAAGCTGTTTGGCTGTTAAATAAGTGCATATTGGGTTTTTTTATTTTTTATTTTTTTTGCTGGGGGTTGTATATATTTCAGTCATTTCTGCTTGAACTTGAATTTGTATATATAATATTTTTGTGTTTTGCAGATGGACACTGCCCTGTGATAGTGCCTGCTTTAAATGCCTACCTCACAGACAAACTGCCAGCATTTGTTACTGTACAGGATCTTTCTCTAGATGTTATTGCACTGCTGAGAGTTCTCCATGCATTTAATAGGTATTGGTCAACAATGTATGAAGTGAGTTATCAATTTTTTTTCCTTTATGTAAAGAAATATTTAAAATGTTGTTTCCTTTATTAATTACTTAAGTCTTCCAAGTTTTCATTTTTTTAAATTATTTTGCTGCATGTAGAATTATCTTTATAGTTCTGTTGTTAGATTGAATTAATTTTTTTTTTCAAGTAGAAACTTATAAGAATATTCAATGACATTTAAACGTCAATATTGCTTTTAATGTTCTAGTTATATATCACTTCTGACAAACTTAGAATTTATTAGATTTTCAAAATTTCATGCAAAAGAAAAGATTTTAGGCCTGTTTGTTATATGTTCTTCATAATTTTGAATTTGTGCAGATACCTTTGTCAGTAAGATTATTATTTGGTGTATATTATAAGTATTTGTACACTTTTAATTGAAATCTTTTAAAAATGTTTTAGTTTTTAGTATTTATTTTTCCAGGAGTCTTCCCATCTGTCCCCTATTTTGTCCCCATCTGAATTCATTAGTTTTAAACTCACTGCCAAAGCCAACAGACAGTTACAGGATCCATTGGTTATCATGACTGGCAACCTTCCTGCATGGCTAGCTGAAATTGCTGCTGCAGCGTATGTATATTTTTCCTTTATTATTAATACTAAAAAATTTATCGCTTCTATTGAAACATGTCAGCAGAACCATTAATGGTAAAATGTAGATAAAGAGCTATTTTATCATTTTCTGGTTCCACAGATTGGATACAATTTAACAGTTTACTATGGAAATTGATTTTAATTTGGGTAAAATCTTGCTATTTTTATTATCTTAATGTGAAAAGAATAAATAGAAATGATGTACGAGGTAAAGACTTGTTGGCTTGATGTAAGCATTCATTTTCTTGCTGAAAAACCCAAAGTACATTCAACTTAAAACTTTGAATTTTATAACTTTTATTTGTTCTAGTTTTGAGCAAATAAAGATTTTAAGCATGATTATATTGTTTACCAAAGCTCCATTGAATGAAGTCCATTTTGTCGTCTGAGATTAAATGAGACTTTGGTAGTATTTAAGTTTATATCCTGTTTAAAAATGCTGGAAAAAATGTATATTAAAAATTAGAATAAATCCTGATGGTGTGTTTTTTTGAAATAGTATGATGAAAAAATATTGGCTTCAATTCTGTTTATTTAATCGTTGATATTTCTTATGACATTGAGTATTTGATTTCTCAGTGGAGAGATCATAGAAAAAGTAGTGTTATATATGAAATAACTGAAGTTTACAAAGATAAATGAGAAGCACCCATAATAGAAACAATGGATTAGAACAGTATGTTCTGTGATTGAAAGAATTTCTATTGTTACTGGATGTAACATTTGCCAAATAACAAATAGTCAATCAAATGAAATGTCAAAAACACTGAGTATAAATACCTCATCTTAGAACTGAATCCAGTATAATGGGAGATATTTGACTAAAATGCATTTTTTTGTCAGTGAAAAAAAAAGTTTCAGTATTTTCTGAAGTTATACAAAATGTTTTTAAGTTGTGAAACAGATTTAATGTAAAGAAAAAAATAATTTATTGGTGTACAAAGCAAATTGGAGCTAAAAATACTTTCATGATTTCTTTTAACTGTTTCTATTTCAAGAATTTATGATGTTGCTAGTATACTTAAATTGTATTTTAGAGATCGAGAATATTTGAAAAAATTGAAAATGTTTTGGAATAATTTTGAATCAACTCAACTAATGGTCCTATAGCACCATCCTGGATTTTGATGACATTTCAGATAGTGACATTTTTTTTTTATAGAAAATCAACCCTAAACATTTTATAGCCTAGTTGGTTGGGGCTGTAGAATACATCGACTTGGTTTCTGTGGAGGGTTTAAAAAAAAAAAAAAAAAACCCCAACAAGAGTCCTGGGTTTGACATTACACAATCTGATTGTGAGGCTCCAATCTTGGAGAATGTAAAGTATCCCTTTATTATGATTGTTTCCAGGTTCACTCTGACCCAGAGTGGTAGCACCTGATGGGGTCCTATCTATGGGTCAAATAGAACTGTTTGACTAGACTTAGGCGAAATTGAATTGATAGAAGTTTGATCACATAACTGTGTGTAAACAAATGACTGATGTTTAATTGAATTGTTTGTGTTATATAGCAATAGTTGAAACCATTTAACTGTGTGCAAATGAATGAATAGTGTTGAATAGAATAATTAGTGTTAAATTGCAATACTTGTAACCACTTCACAGTCTGCAAACAAATGATTTATATTAAATAGAATTATAAGTATTACATAGCAATGATTGAAATCATTTAACTGTGTAGAAACAATAGCAATACTAGAGTCCTAACTCATTTAAAAATGAAATTACCCACTATCTATTCACTTAGAAATTATATGTATATCTATTTAAATGATTGCCCAGTCAGCTGGGGCTGTAGAATACACTGCATCTATGCTGAGGGGTAAGACCCTCATCCAACGAGTGTCATGGATATGACACTAAACAATCTGATGGTAAGATTCCAGTGATGCTGGAACTCAGGGGAATGCGGAGCACCCCTTCATTGCCATTGCTCCCAGGTCCACTCTGACCCGGAATGGTAGCACCTGATAGGGCCCTATCTATGGGTTAAATATAACTAAACTGCATACTTATGCTAAATTGAATTGTTTGAATTAGAACTTTTTGACTAAACTGAATATCTTGCAATAGAAATGTTTTTGACATTTAAACTGCGTACTTATGTTAAACTGAATTGTTTGAAATGGTACTGTTTTTGACATTGAAACTGTACTTTCACTAAACTGAATTGTTTAATATAGAGCTGTTTTGATTTTTGACTGTGTGTAAACAAAATCTTTATTAATACTAAACTGGATTGGTTGAATTAGAACTGTTTGACGAAATTGAATTGCTTGAAATAGAAATGATTTTGACAAACTGTGTACTCATGCTAAACTGAATTGTTTGAAATAGAACTGATTATTGTATAAAAATGGATTTGGCATTAAATAACCTACAAAGGTTGATATGCCATAAAACCCAAACAACCAATCATTTAGATGAGTGCAAACAAATGACTGGTGTTACATTCTTACTGTTACATAGCAATACTGGGTACTATTTAACTGTGTACAAACAAATGATTGATAGTAAATAGAAATATTTGTGTTAGATAGAAATACTTGAAACCATTTAACTGTACAAAAGAATGTGCTCAGGCTTGTTTAAAAATCTATCTAAAAAATGAGTTTACAAATCATATATATTTAATATATATGTAGAAACAGGATTTGGCATTAAATAACCAACAATGGTTGATATACCATAAAACCCTACCAACCAACTATGAAAATTTTATCTTGATTGAACAAATGAATTATAACAATTTGAAATTGACAAAATATTGTGAGCCAAAAGCTTCATCTTGTCAATTTTAGTAATTCAGAAATTAAGGTTAGGTTTACTAACCCTATAGTTTTCTACCCAAATAAACTAATTTTGATGACTACATTTTATGTCTATTCTAAACAGCTTGAAAAGTTAGATCCTTCAAGATAAGGAAAATAGCTTTTTAATGGTATTTGCTAAACTTTGGGCCAGTCATAGTTACTAAACTATAAAATAAAAATTCAATTGGATTATTTTCATTTGATGTATGGAAATATAGTTTAAAATTATTAAATTTTCTGTTGGTCAAAATATAAGATTACTACAATGAAACTCTTAAAGCATGAAAAGTAATAAATGATTAAATTTTTTGTTGAAAAGTTGCTGTCTCCCTTGAGAGATTGTGTATGAGGCTCCTGTAGATAGCAATTATATTTGCTTCCCTCCGCCTATAAACCGTTAAAATTCTCCTTGAAATGAAAATGCACATGCCAAGTGTTTCATCTAGATTGACCCATTGACTTAGCAGTTCATAGGCAACACGTAAAGTGAATTGTATATTGTGTGTGTGTGTGTGTGTGTGTGTGTGTGTATGGTATCCTAAATTGTATGTAAACTAAATTTCATCAGTGTTACTTATGCTGATTAGTACAATTTTTTTAATAAAATTTAGTTTACATACAATTTAGGATACCATATTCAGTTGAAGAATATAAGTCTCTCTAACTACAATTGAAGAAATTTGTCAGTGTACAGGGATGACTCAACAAGCCAGTGTATGAAACCAGTATGATTATTTCCCTTTATCTGTAAAATTCTTCAAAACAGAGCATACACCCAAGGGCTTTGGGGTTTTGATAACTTATCTGAGCCGTTTTTTAATTTGCTGTCTTACATATAACTTAAATAGAAGAAAATTTTTTTCAAATCATTTTTAATGGTTGATTTCAATATTTTGAATATGTTGGCTATATTACATGACCTATAGTTTATTTAAATTTATTTAACAAAAAAATTGCGAGCTGTAATAACTATAATTATTCATCTTAAGAGTGATCAAATTTTATCCAAAGTTGAGATACTTTCATTTGCAACCCACCCGTGAAACTTCTTATATACCCATTTCCCAAAACGATCACCAAATTGGAATATTTTATTCACAAAATCCCCTTTTATTTTAAAAAATAATAATTTGAGAATATATTTTGCAAACTGAAAAAAAATAAAAATTAAATGCTCCATTTAAAGATTTTTTTGTGAATTGAATAATGAAAGTGCTTTCTCTGAAAATTCTATTTTGATCCTATGTTACTGCTCTTATTACAATATCAGAGTTCATTGTAACTTTGAATGTAATACCTTTTCTATGTTTGGAGAAAACTAAAATTTAGTTAATAGACCTAAATTCTAGTTTTCTGAAGGATATTGTTTTTGTATACAGATTTTGGTTTAAAAAATATCAATCCTAATTTATTTAGATCCTTAAATCTGCCAATTTTAGATGACTGATTTCTAAAAATGCTGATGGTAATCCTGTGAATTATAAGTTAGAAAACAGTGTACAATATCTTGAAGTACCTAAAAAATGTGAAGGAAGAAAAGCCACAATTTTGGTTTCTGGGTATGATTTAAAGTCAGTTGGGTTAAGATATTAAAATTATAATTTATTACATTGTTGTTTACTTGTTATACATTAAATATACTTTTTTTTAATACAAGAAAGGGAATAATGCTAAAATTATTACATAATTCTTATTCACTCAAAAACTGTTTCTAATTGACTGAATACAAGAATTGAAAATAGGAAACAGTTGCTTATAACTGTTTAGTAAATGGTGTTTACTGTTTAGACTTTTTGTTATCGTTTGCTTGGGGGACTTCCCTTTGGTGTAATGGTTAAAGTGATGGACTAAAGTAAACCAGTTTGAACACCAATCCCACAATTACATTCACTTTTGGACTTAACACCCTTGGGGAAAAGTATGAACCTTTTTATTCCCCCCCCCAAGTTATGGCTTAAATAGTATCACTGTTGTTAAATCACAATTTTAAGTTATGAAGTTGTAACAGTTTTGTAAAAACAGTCTGTTAAAACCAGTCAAAATTTATAAGTTTATTCTTAATAAGGCAGAAATTTAACTCCTATTAGAACGATAAACAAAAACTTGTTTATTAGTTTCATTGGACTGAATTGAATTTGTCCAAGATGGACTAACAACTTTTATGAATAGTGAATTTATTTGTCTACATTTCAAGTTATAAAGTTGAACTAAAGCTATATGCTTTGAAAAATAGTAAACTAAAACCACTTGGAATGTTTTAATTTTTAATAGATTGGATCAAAATTTGTCAATCTTCCAAATTATTACAAAAAAAAAGCTAGCATTTTGTTGCTTATTGATTTGATATAGATTTGATTGTTAGGTTACTCAAGCTTAAAAAAAAATTAGCTGTATATCAGATCATGCATAAATCCTTTTTCATGAGTATTATGCTAGTTTATAAATATTTGTCAATGGTTTATTTGTGCTCATGCCTCTTTATATTGCTGAAATCTGGCCAAAATGAACCAATTTTGCTATTTTCAACTAATTGCTAGAGAATGAAATAACATGGGAATTATTTAAAATGGGTGTCAGAAAAAAAATTTTTAGCTTATATATTCGCTACTTTTTTATTTTCTGTTTTCTATCAATCCAGATTTTAGCATTCTTAAGGAGTGGACAGTATAATAATTGACAAAAATTTTAGAGTAGGAAAAGAATCATTACAAGATTTTATTTTTAGATGAAAATTTGTCAATCATTATTAATTTTAACTTTTTTTTTTTCATCTTAATTTTAGTTGCTTTTTAATCACAACTCTTAGAACTAGCAAGAAACATTACTGTATATTAGTATAGAGATAACAGCCCATATAAGTTGTGATTGGAAAAAAACAAAGCAATAAAAATTAAGACAAAGTTTTAGTGATTCATGCAATTTATTAGTGAATAAGAAAAATGAACTGATGAGAGAAAACTATGCAAATATTTGTTTATTTTTGTGTTTGGTTTAAATTTCCAATAAATAAATTTTGTTGCAGTAAATTGTTCCTTTTATTGTAAATGAGTTTTAAATGTTAATTGCGTATATGGTGTGTGATGTTGTAAATGTTATTTTGTACTCATTTTGAAAAGTTTATTCTGAAGATTTCTCGGAATTACAACACAGCATGCATATATGCTATTCTTTAAGAAACTTAATTGTGTAAATATTTTGATGCATGGAAGTTTAATTCAAATGGTTTCAAGCAACATTAACAGAAAATGAGCTGTAGTTTGTGCTTTAAACAATCTAATGATTGACTAGTAATCACATATCAACATATTCTGAATGTCCTTGTGATATACTGCAAATGGACTGGATTAATAACCAAAGTAAAGAGCCAAAGTTGGCAAAATCATGCTTTCTGCTCATGGCATGAAAATTTAATTTGTCATAACTTCAGAACTGTTTGTTCAATCAAAGTAAAATTTTCTTGGGTTGATTATTTTTCTATGAAAAAAGTTTTATCAACTGAAATTTCATTAGAATCCAAGATAGTGCTCATGGAAATTTTGTTGATTTGATATGGAATTAGTCTTTTTCTCTTTTCAGTCCTTTCCTTTTCCCTTTTGATACTCGGCAAATGCTCTTTTATGCTACATCATTTGACCGTGATAGAGCCATGATGCGGTTACAAGACAACAATGCTGATTCCACAGTTACAGATACAAGTGACAGAGTAGCACCCAGGTTGGAACGTAAAAGGGTGAGCTTCATTTTTTTACCCACCTTTTAATTGGAATTTTTCTTTTTTACATGTAATATGGATATAAATTGAATTTGGTATGTTGCATGATTTTTTTTCTAAACTTTATATCATGAAAATTTTACATTTGAAGATTATCCTTAAAATTGTTCACTCCATTCGCTGGGGCTATAGAATATGCTGACTGTACCTTTGCAGAGGGGTACACCCCACCCCCACCCCATGAGTTTACCTATTGACTGTGGGTGGCAACCCGAAATGCTTGAGGACAGGATCCTGGTGGCTGACCAGTTCATGACCTGACAACCAAAATGGCCATGTGGCTTGCAACATTCCACTTTTGCCCTTACTGGGCTAGACAGGTGGTCAGTTAGGGCCGATATTATCAATTAGCTGGTTATATCTCCCTCTTTCAGACTTTTGCAAAAATCTGAATCAGAGGGCGATAGCCATAGGGTCAATCATGCTGAGGAAAGACCCATACTTTTCCTGTCTCTGAGTGAGTAATTATCTTGGGAATGAAAACCCAGGAACACTATATAACTATCATCAGCATGTGTATACTGAGTATGTAGCATTGATATCTCTGGGAAAATGGATTTTCCCTTAGGCATATCCCTAAGTGGGGCTCTTGTGGCTGGGGAGCATAGTCAACAAAACTCAAACTATTTTTTTATGGCTTCTGGGCGGGGGGAACAAGCAAAAAGACCTCATTATGGGCCTAATTCAGATCACAAAACATGCTCCAAATTTATTGTACTTGAATCGAATTCTCCTGATTTTAAAGATTCATGGAACCCAGAAATATTATCAATCATTATAAAATTCAAAAACATAATAGAACAAAGTTAAGAGAAACATTACTTCAGTTTATACTCTTCTATGTGAATTATTTGTAATTATTTTGCATAAATTTGTCATTGTTTTCAACTAAAATGAAAAATATTATTTCAGCAAGAGAGTAGAAGGTAGCAAAAATAAATTTAGGAAATAAAATACAGAAAAATATGTTGATACAAATTCATCATCTCTTACCAAATTATCATCATTTATTATAGAGAAATCTATTTCTTAAATAATTACCTACAAATCGGTCAAAAACCTTAAAGAAGAAATCATCCTTATAGAGGTGGCAATAAAAAAAAAAGTAGCTATTACTAAAATTGAAAAGTTCCTCAATGTAAGCATTAATACTTATCCCCCATGAGAGACTAAACATCTCATGAGGTGCAGTACAGAACAAAGATTTATCCCTATGTCTGATCACAGAAATAAAATAGCCCTGTCTGCTGGGGTTCTAGAATATGCCAATTGCACCTCTGCGGAGGGTTAGCAACGAAGCTACTTGTTGGCTGTGAGTGGCGATCTGTAATGCTTGAGGACAGGATCCTGGTAGCTGAGCAGTCTGTGACCTGGCAACTGAAGAGGTCATGTAACCTGCAACACTCCACTTTGGCCCTTACTGGGCTAGATGGGCAGTCGGAAAGGCCCGATCCGATCAATCGGCTGGTCATGTCAGTCCTATTTCAGATTTTTGGAAAAAATCTGAATTAGAGGGCGATAGCTGTAGGATCAGTCATACTGAGGAAAGACCTATACTCCTTCCTGTCCCTGGGTGAGTAATTATCTTGGGAATGAAAACCCAGGGACAAAATTAAACTGTTTACCATCAGCCTGAGTATACTGGCTATGTAGCCCTGATGTTATTAGGCGAATAGGTTTTCCCCTAGGCACCCCTCTGTGTGGAGCCCCATGGTGAGTGGCGAGCATAGCCAATGAAATTCATAAACTTTCTTTATGGCTTATGAAAATATAACCCAAGCAAAAACAAAAAAAAATCTCAAGCGACCTTACATAGTCGGACAACTCCAACAAAGAAAAGATACAACATGAACCACCTTTCCCAAAATTTATAATATTAGAATCGATTGAAGATACCCCATTAACAAAACTATCCCCATTTCTAATACAGAAGATTATATCTATAAATATCAGTCCAAAAACAGTTAAAAATTTAAGAAATGGCACAATAATGATTGAAACTGAAAATAAAAAATACACAATCTTTTTACTAAATATGAAAACTTTCACAATTTAAAACTGAAACACATCCCCAAAAAACCTTAAACTCCTCTAAAGGAGTTATAAGAAACAAAGAACTCTCCCAGTGTTCAAGGAAAGAAATATTAGCTAAACTAAAAAACCAAGGCATAACTTCCATAAAAAGAATTATCATCAAAAAAAGAAAATCAAACAATACAAACACTTATATACTAACCTTCAACTCCCCTACAATTCCTAAAGAAATAAAAATCAACTATATTAATGAAAAAATAGAACAATACATTCCAAACCCACTCAGATGCCTTAAATGCCCCAAATTTGTCCACCATGAAAGTGTATGCAATGGATGCACTATATGTGCTAAATGCGGAGAGAGAGAACCAAACCACACAATCTGCAAATTCAACAACAGATTTGCCAACTGTGGTGAAGACTACCCATCCTATACCAGAACATACCCAGTCTGGAAAAAAGAAAAAGGAATCTTAACTGTAAAGCACACCAGAAACATTCCCTATTCTGAAGCCTGAAAAATAGTTGAAGTCTATATAAAAACAGAACTAAAAGCAAAATAAAATCTTCCCCAGATAAAATGAAACCATCTGAAAATAATAAGAATATGACTGAAAGTACCCTCACCCATCCTTAGACAGGATGGAGACCCAAGACACTATACCCACCAACCACAACCAATCTATAAACCAAATATGACTCACAAAACATCTCTCCTACAAGGAACTACGAGACCAAAACAAATAAAATCGTACAATGGAACATCAGAGACACAAAAGCCAACCTTGATGAACTAACACTTATCATTAAAAACTTATGCCCAAGTGTTATATGCCTCCAAGAAACTTTTTTAAAAGAAAATGACAAATCAAACATTAGGCAACATGCTATATATAATCAAATAAATAAGCAAACAACAAGAGCATCAGGAGGTACATCTATTATCGTAAACAATACACTCCCGCAAAGCCAAATGAACTTAAACACAAACCTTCAGGCAATAGCAGTATCAGTAACTCTACACAAAATAATCAGCATATGCTCACTATACATACCCCCCAATAACTACATAACTGAATAAAAACTCGAAGTTTTAACACAATAACTCCACAAACCTTTCATACTCATGGGAGACTTTAATAGCCATAACCAAATATGGGGCAGCAGAAATACAGATGAAAGAGGCCGTACAATAGAAAAATTAATGAGCAAAATCAATCCATGCCTTCTAAATAATAAATTCCCCACCTACCTTCATCCTGCAACAGGTACACACTCAGTAATAGATCTGACCTTAAGCGATCCTATAATTTATTTAGATTACAATTAGAAAACCAATGAGGATAACTGCAGAAGTGACTGCTATCCAATCATACTAGAAAGACTTGGACCCGAACTAGAAAAAAAAAAAACCATCCTGGAACCTACTAAAAGCCAAATAGGAACATTCTAAAAGACTTTGCCATGTCAATTTAACACCTAAAAAGACCACAACACCTATTTCATATAAAAACACTATTGCAGAGGAATGTATACCAAAATCATCCACTTAACCGAAATTCAATAAACCTTGGTTCAATAATGAGTGCAAAAAAGTAGTAAGGGCGTGCCGTATCACACTCAGAAAATTCAAGGCAAACCCAACTATAGAGAATCTTGAATTCTTTAAGAAATGCAGAGCCAGAGCACAATTAAAGAATAATAACGAGAAACTTGGAAAAACTTCACATCAAAAATAAACACCAGCACAAAGACCAAAACGGTATGGAATATGATTTTTAAAAAATACCTAGTAAGAATAACAGGCTCCCTCCCAACACCTTATAAAAAATACCAAACAAAGGCAACAAACGAAAAAGACATAGTAAACCTCCTAGCAGAAACCTTTCCCCAAAACTCTTTGTCCGGAAACCTCAATCAAAAATTCCAAAGTAACAAATTAAAAGAATAAAAATAAACTTTCACTCCAATAATACAGAAAGCTACAACCAACCATTTAGCATGACAGAAATAAAAACCTCTTTAAGAAAATCCTATAATACAACTCCTGGACCAGATGGGATTCCATATAAATTCTTGAAACAACTACCCAAAATTTCACTCCAATATTTACTCCAAATCTTCAACAACATTCGGTACAGCAGGAACATTGCTAATTCCTGGAAACAAGCCACTATAATACCAATATCAAAATCTGCAAAAGATACTACAAATCCAACAAATAACCTACTAATAGCTTTAACTAGCTGTATCTGCAAAACCTTGAACAAATGATTGGCAGACTATGGTTTCTCAAGAAAAACAAGTTAATCACAAACCTTCAGATAGTCTTTAGGAAAACAAGAGGTACAATTGATCACCTTAACCAAAGAGATAGAGCTATGCTGGATCCCAAGCCACATTGGAATCAAAGGGAATGACCAAGCTGACTCAATAGCCTTGGAGATACCCATAGACAAAAACTTTAAGATTCCATATACTGACTTAAAAATAGAAATAAAAAAACTTGACTGAAAACAAATAGCAATTAAGATGGAACAACGCCCCACACAACAAACTCTAGACTATAAAAGCCAAAATTGGAGAATGGAAGGAAGGATATAGAAAATCCCGCAGGGAAGAGATTATCCTTTTTCGTCTACATATTGGACACAGACATCACCTACTCATATCTACTCAAAACAAGAACCACCACCATGGTGTGTGGGATGTCACATTTCATATTCAGTAAAACACCTATTGATAGATAGTATTGACCTTACACCAAAAAGACTATTTCTCCAATGTAAACAATATAAAAGAACTATTCAAACATGTTGAAGTAGACAAAATACTAGCATTTCTAAAAGCAGTAGGTTTATATAAAAGAATTTAAACCTTCAACATTTCATTTATGTACATGATGCAAACACTAGACAATCAAATCAATAGAAATTGGCATTAAATAACCTGAAAAGGGGTTGATGAATCAATCATTCATTCAGAAATGAAAAAAATAAATAAATAAATAAATATATAATAGTTGTCTAAAGAATAACCATCAGAAAATTAAACCAAATCATCAACTCTAATGCATACGTACTTTCCTTCAACAACCCAAAATATCCATCTGAAATAAAAAAAAATTACAATATACGTTAGCAAAAGTGTAAAAGTATATACCAAATCCCAGTAGGTGCTACAATTGCCAAAAAAAAATATGGATGTTTGAAATAAGTTTGCTCAAGAAAACTGGTATGCGTAATTTGTGGAGCATGTGAACCAGATCATGCAGAAGAAACTAGCAAAAATAATTTGAACTGTAGCATTTGTAATGAAAGCCACAGAATAAACTCAAAACACTGCAAAATCTGGAAAAAAAAGAAAAATCTTAAAAATTAAAGTCACTATGAATTTACCTTTCCAGAAGCAGGAAGACTTGTGGAAATTCCTTTTATCAAACCAACTTTTGCAAAAATCCTAATGAAAACCAAATAGATACTTAACTAAAAACAAAAAATTGAAGAAGAATCGATAAACCTAATAAATAAACTTGTAAACCTAATTAAAACCCTAAAAAAACTCTGTCAATAAACGAAACAACATCCCAACGACTAACAAAAAAATGAAACACCAGCTACAAAAAGTAGATGCAGATCAACTTCAAGAACAAAGGAAAAATAAAATAAAAAAAACTTCTCCCTCCCCACCAAAAATATCTAGAGAGCAAATGGAAATTGAAATGGACTCAACACTCACAATGCAAGATTTGAAAATAAAATAAAACATCCAAAATCCTCAAATAAAACCCATGACAATATGGTGAAATATAGAAAATTACAACCAAACTGGCTTTATTACAAATGAGAACATACAGACTATATAAGCACTCATAACCAAATACCAAAATACTCACAGGATAATCCAATAAAATTGCCATGGTTACAAGGCAAATTATAATGAGCTGCTTCTATTGATTTCTGAACTAAACTCTACCATCATATGCCTGAAAGAAACTAAAGATAAAAAAATTATGAACAATATGATTACATACATAATACTGGTCAAAGAGCTTTGGATGAATTATCACTCCTAATTAGGAAAAATGTCCGTCAAAGTAAAATCAGCATCAACACCCACTAGCAAGCAATTACAGTCTCAGCAACCCTACCCAAAACCATCTTCATTTGCTCATTATGTATCCCACCTCATGACCCCCATAAATGAAAAAGAGCTCAACAACTTAATAAAACAAACATTTATCTTGATGGAAGACTTTAATAGCCACAATCTAATATACGTAACTAAAACAACAAACAAAAGAGGCAAGACCCTTGAAAAAAAATCATCAATAGCAACGATTTATGCCTACACAGTTAGAAATCTCAGACTCGCCTTGACTCATCCTCAGTTACATTATCTGCCATAGACCTATTCCTCAGTGATCCATCAATCTTCAGAGACTATAATTGGAGGATATACTAAGACCCTTTTGGCAGTGACCACTACTCAATAATAATGGAAAACACTATAATAAACTTAGAACACAAACAATTCCCAAACCAACATGATGGAATTTAAAAAAAAAGCAAACTGGCAATCTTGCAAAAAAACTGACTTCTTATACTAATCCCAGAAATGAATACTAATCAAAAACCCATAATGTTTTACCAATGCCCTCATTACCAACAAAACTATCCCACAACAAGACACATGAAACCATGGTTCCCAGAGGAGTGCAAAAACATAAGAGAACCTCAAGCAACCTTCAGGAAATTCAAAACAAACCCTCTCATCAGAAAATCTAAACAAATACAAGTAACACAGAGTCAAAACTTGATGTACCATCAAAGAAGTCAAAAGATCTTCTTAAAGAACCTTCACCTCAAAGTTAACTCCAATACCAATCCAAAAATGATTTGGGACTTTTTAAAGAAAATAACAAATAAAACATCAATGATTCACCTCTCTCAAGGAAACAAAAGCCACAAGTGAAAAACATTTAGCCAACCTAAATGTAGAAAATTTTGCTTGAGTATCATCCACAAAAACTACTCCAATCAACTCAACTCAATTAGAATCAAAGAAGAAAATAAAATAATAAAATTCACCTCTGACAATACAGAGAGCTCTAACCAACCCTTCTCTTTAACTGAATTCATAAAACAATATCCAAATCCAGCAACTAAGACACTGGTCCAGATGAAATCCACTATACCTTCCTCAATGAACTTTAAATGGAAGCAAGCCACAACTATGCCTTTCCTCAAAAAACAAAAAAATCCCACAAACCCTATCAGTTATAGACTTATAGCTTTAGCTGTTCTTGCAAAAGTCTTGAAAGAATGATCAATCTAAGACTGACATGGTTCCTTGAATCCGACAACCTCCTCTTAAACCTACAAACAGGCTTCAGAGCTAAGAAAAGTACCATAGATCAAATAGTCTGCATAGAAACCCTAATCAGAAAAGCATTTATTAAAAAGAAACATCTGGTTGCTGTCTCTTTTTGACCTTGAAAAATCCTATGTCATGTCATGGCCATACAGCATACTCAAAAATCTCAGCTTACAAGGCAGACTCCTCATGTTCATAAAACACTTCCTAAACTGAACTTTCCAAAAATGAATGGATAACATATTCTCTGATCCCAAACCACAAGAAATAGGTGTACCTCAGGGTTGGATCCTATCTGATTCTATTTGTGATTAAAATTAATAAAATGACAACCTGTCTCCTAGAAATAAATACATCACTACATGATAACAAAATGGACCATGGAAAGCAGATTCAAAATCTTGAATAACAAAACCAAATACATAATTATGTTGCACTAATACACATAACCCATCAATACAAGTTCTTAGGCATTACTCTTGACTCAAGACTATCCTTTATCTCCCATATTAAACAACTGAGGATAAAATGCAACAAAACTATCCAACTTTTTAGAGCCATAACTCACACAGACTGGGTGGGGTGCTGACAAAAATAACCTAATCAAACTATAAAGATCTCTAATATGAACAAAATTTGATTATGGCTGTTTCATATATGTAGTAGCCCCCATCAGGGATGCCATGTTGCTCTAGGAGCCTTCACTATCTCTCTAATAGAAAACTTATACATAGAAGCTAATAACCCCACCCTCTCCTTAAGAAGATATAAACTTGCACTCCAATACTATACCAAACTTATCTCATATCCCCAAAACCCTGCCTTATAACTGCATCAAGAAAATAAAATACAAAAAACTGTTTGAAAATAAAGCCAAGACCATCAAAATCAACCTCAAAATAATACATCATGCCATCCTCCCAAGAACAGCTACATGGATCATATATCAACCAATAGTAAAATGAAAACTAACCAGATTATCAAAAACCTAAACACACCCCATCACTTTCCAAGAAAAATTCATGACATATGTCCTTTCTGGATCACAAACAATTGGACTTTATACTCCAATTTAAAACCATTCTGTCGGCTTTGGCTTTAGAATACATCAACTGAACCTCTGTACTGGGAGTAAGGCCTCCCCCCATCAAATGAGTACACCTGTTGACTGAAGGTGGTGACCTGTGATGCTTTAGAACGGGATCCTGGTGTCTGAACAGTCCGTGACTTGGTTGCCTAAGTGGCCATATAATTAGCAACACTCTACTTTGGCACTTACTGGGCTAGACAGTCAGTTGAAGAGGCTTGATCCAATCAATTGGCTGTTCATATCAATCCCTCTTTCAGAGGCTTGCAAAAGAATTTTTTGAGTTTTTGAATTGAAAGCAGTGGTTATAAGGTCAATCATGCTGAAGAAAGACCTATGTTTTCCTTCTATCTCTAGGTGAATAGTCATATTGGGAATGAAAACCTAGAGATCTCAGATTGTTAGTCCCTTTCCTCAGTGGGAGTATACTGAATGTGTAGCCCTGATTTGTGAAGTTGAATGGGTTTCCCCCTTGACATTTCCCTTTATAGGACTCCATTGTGGGTGGGGGAACACAGTCAGTGAACTCATCTAAAATCTCTGTGGATACACAAAAAAAAGCCAAGCAAAAAATCTCAAACCTTTTGCAGAGTCTGACTTGGATAATGACTCTGATCAGACCCTTTTCCTAAATTTATAGTGCTGGAATCGACAGAGGATACTCCAATCCTTAGGTTGTCTCCCTTTATTATTAAAAAAAATTCTCAGCTCTCTAATAAAACTTGAATCTGTCAAATAATTAATAAATAACACTTTACTGGTAGACGTACCCAAGAAAACCTTCTCAGACCTTTTTAGAAAAATACTTCTATAACCTCAGAATAAAAGCTTACCTCCACAAATGCCAAGGAATTGTTGCTACTGATGATTTTTTCAATGATTTGTTCTCTTTTGTTATTTGTTATACTTCACCATATGATGGGTATACAATAACCAAAATTGAAATATACATACCAAACCCACTTTGATGCCAGAATTGCCAAAAATTTGAGCACCACAAAGAAAGTAAACTCCAGCTACCTTACACAAAAGTGTCTGAATTTGATCATTATATATCTTACTTCATGACCCCCGTAAACAAAAAAAAAGAACTAAACAACTTGATAAAACAACTTTCTGAACCATTTATCTTGATGTGAGATTTTAATAGCCCCATCATATGGGGGAAGTATAACAAATAACAAAAGAGAACAAATCATTGAAAAAAATCATCAGTAGCAACAATTCATGCCTCTACAATCAGAAATTTCAAAGACTATAACTGGAGAGTATACAAAGAGACCTCTGCGGGGGTCCACAGGAGTATGTCACTTATGAGTTCCTCCCTACTTCTCTAGCAGTGTCCTGCATGTCTGGTCTGTCTAACTTTGATAGTTTTCATGATGGATGGTAAGTGGCTGTACAGCTCCTACTTTGTGGGGTGCTGCTGTCAGGACTTGTTCAATATTGCTTGCAGCATTTTTGTGTAGTTGCCGTCAAGCTTTTTTCTCCATACATTTAGTTAGCGTCTATGTAGTGCATCCATATAGCAGTATCAACACGACCACTGCTTGAAAAAATTGCATTAGGCATTACTCTTGACCCTAAACTATCCTTCATCCCCCATATCAAATCTGAGGATCAAATGCAACCAAACTATCCTACTCCTGAGAACCATAGCCCACACAGACTGGGATGCTGACAAAAAGACCCTAATCAAACTATACAGATGTCTAATATGATCAAAAGTTGATTATGGCTGCTTCGTATATAGAGCAACTAGAAATTCCTACTTCTGTGATCTTGAAACCATTCACCACTCGGGACTCTGTATTGCCCTAGGATCCTTCATTTCCTCTCCAATTGAAAGCTTATGCATAGAAGTCAGTGAACCCCCACTTTCCTTGTGAAGATATAAACTTGCACTCCAATACTATACTTAATTCATTTCATGCCTCCAAAACCCTGCCTATAACTGCATCATGGAAATAAGATACAAAAATCTGTTTGAAAATAAATCAAACCTCTCAATGTAAGAATCCAAACCCTTCTAAATAAAATCAAAACTAGAACTAACCAAACTATCCAAAACCTGAACACATCCCATCACTTTCCAAGAGAAATTCCTCAACATCCAAAATAACTTCCCAGATCATCACCACATCTATACAGATGGATCTAAACGGAATGTGTTGCTATCATTCTAAACCAACAACTGCTAAAACGTCTCCCAAATGAATCCTCAATATATAGTGCAGAAGTCACAAGTATTGACCTAGCCATGAACATTATAGCTGACCACAAATCCTTTAGATTTCTCATCCACTCAGACTCCAAATTAGTCCTCCAAGCTCTACAGAACAAAAATACATCAACTCCCCTCATCTCAAGTCTTCTAGACAAAATGAACACTCTAAAAATACTTATATCTTTTTCACATGGATACTAAGCTACATTGGTATACATGGAAATGAAAGGGTAGAGAAAACTGCAAAAAAAGCACTTCTGGCAGACATATCCAATACAAAAATTCCATACACTGACCTAAAACTCATCATTAACAAAATCATATTCAAGAAATGGCAAAAATCCTGGGATCATCAAACACAGAACAATTTCCACCATATACTAGATACTGTAGATGAGTGGCCGGCAAGCTACAGAAAAAATACAAAAGAAATGATACTCTCTAAACTTCTTATTGGCCACATCCACATTGCTCAATCACACCTCATAAAAAGGGAAGATCTCCCTCCTCATACACTATGCTCAAATTGCAAAGTAACCCCTCTCAGTCCAACATATTCTCATAAACTGTGACAGTTTTTGACAAATTCGCCCAAAATACTACCAGACAAACAACTTAAAGGACCTCAATCAAAATCTAACTAAATATTATAAAACATAACAAAAGTCCATATCCTAAACCTTATAACATAGACAAAACCAATCTAACTCTTCTGGCATTAAATAACTCACAGAGGTTCATATGCTGTTAAACACAATTGACTTAAGACCAAAAAAATAAAACCATGCTTTTTGTTTAATTTTCTTTGTAAAGCATACATGTTATAAATGTGTTTGTGACTTATGTATATAAATGGACAAAGTTTAAAAGATTTCTCTCTTTGAGTATTTTACTTGTTTATTGATCTTTAAAAGAAGGTGAAACTACTGAAAAAAAAAAAAAAAAAACATCTATAGATTTTGAATATCTTTGTGAAACTTCAGCGAAAAGAATATTTCTAAGTACAGTCTCAATGTCTGGCTTAACAAAAACAAAATGGATATTTTTTTGTTTTAACAACATAAATGTGATCAGTATAAAAGCTGATAATGTAACTGTACTATGATCATGTCACTTAAATCAACTTTTACCTTTTTTAGTCATAAAATTATTAGTCATAACTGATTCTAATAGGATCAAGATTTTTTAAATTATTGCAGTCTGCCCTCTTAAAAATATTGTTAGAGAATGCATAATTTTTTCTACCTAAGTTTGTGCTTTGTTTTTTTGTTAGTTAATACTGTATTATCTATATAAATACTTAAGTTCATATATATATGTCTTCTTTTGAGTATCCCCACAAAAAGAAGTTTGACTGACAAATTTAGTGAGTGTTGAGGCTATTTGAATTTTCCAGCTACTGTAAATTTTAAGTAGAAGCTCCATGGTTTCTTTGGTGATATAAATAGTGACTCAATCCTTTTGAAACCAAATGTTGGATTATTTTCAACAGTTAGGCAGAAAACTTTTTCAGTCATGTTCTGTCTAGAACACTATTGATTTGAACAATCAATAGTGTTCTAGCATGTCCTTCATTCTCAAAAAAAAAATGAGGAAAGAAGAGGACTGATCCCATTTACTTGTCACTATACACTGTAGTTAATTGTATTTAATGGATGGATTGTCTTGGAATTTGTTGTGCCTCAAAATTGGCAAATCTGTTTATTTACAAATCAATTTTGGCAAAATTGAGCTTTATCACTTATTTTGAGCGTGTTTAAAAAAAAGCTATCTTGTGTTCAGATTGATAAGCACACTCCAGACATGCTTGATAATCAGGTGGCTACGATTGCTGGATCTTGTAGGGATGCATATCATGGTCAAACTTTAAAATCAGCTGCAAATTCCAAACTGAGCTAATAAAGGGCAAGTGATAATTATACTGTACAGTTTCCTCTTTTGCCTCTACGTATACATTTCTGCAATGATAGCTTTGTGGGAGTCTGCCGCTGTGATGAAAAACAAATTGTGAGACTACTTGGAGGATTCTTTATATTAAAATGGGCACTATGAAACAACCCACAAATTGCAGGTTTTGTTGGTTTGGCCATTCTTCTAGTGGTGTGGACCCTGTTGTTTCTTCTCTTACTTGGCTGTGTGCGCATTTCACAGGTTGTAGAAAAAAAAAAAAAAACAACAAACAGAGGTTGGAAGGAAAAAAACTAACACGGATTCAGAACTGCAAAACATAAGAAGGGGAAGTTGCTACTCTTGAGCATTCCTGTATGTATTTATGTGTGGCTATTACGAGAACTCTGCGAAAATCCTACACAGCTACCAAAGATGCTGACTCATCTGGTTATTGTCTTCACCATTCAACATCCTGCTTCTGACTTAACTGTCCCGTTTAATTGTCTAACTCTCTGCTTTGGAGTTTCATTCCCAACTGACTGCTTCGGTGTCTCACTCCCGACTGACTAACTCTCTTCATCCTTCTCTTCTGGTCTCACAGGTTTTCGTGGACACAACTTTTTGTGTGGTCTTTGCACCAAAATAGACAAAGGAATATCTAGACACTCTTGTGCCACTTCAAAGATATTGAGGATGATTCTGCTGGCCACCCATAACACACACATAAATGCCCATACTTTTCTTTTTGTTGAAATTAAAACAGTTATGAATTTCAAATATGTCAGTTTGTTGTAGGCCACCTTGTAGTATGCTTGTCATAGATTTCAGGTACAGTTATTACACATTCCGTTTGTGAATCCTCTTTTTTGTAGATTTATTTCTTAATGAATTCATCATTTTTGTTCTTTCAAAAAAATCTTCAAGGTAACTTTGAAATTTAGTCAGCTCTTTGTTGCTTATGCAATCAGTTTGTTGTATATTTTCTATAAACCTAAAAAATAATTCAGAAGTTAGGAAAATATTACAAACTTTTTTAAACACTTGGTACAGAAAAATTTTTGAACAATTCAGTCACTGGCAAGATAAATTTGATGAGATTCCAGAACAAAGAAAATCCCAGTTCGATCTTGGACAACTTTTAATATCTTAAACCTGAATGGTATTTACAGATTAGGAGACTTCTACTCTGTATTTGGTGTTCTTCTAAGTGAATTTTTATGAATTGTTGGAACCTGAACAAAAATTTATTCAAAATTCTCTTGACTATTGTGTTGTGGAAATAAAGCATTTATTTATTGGGTAAGAAGTGACTTTGCTACGTGACCGTAACTGCATTTGTGTTGCATGAATTCTTCCTCAGATATTACATTATCTGTCATTCATTTTGCTCTATACAACACAGGTCAGTGCTTCCAATTTTGAAAAATGTTTCATTAAAAGCAGAATTATACTTTTATAATGGAATGCCTAGTTTACCTAAAAAGGGACTTCAGAAAATATTTGGGCTGGGGTGAGGGAATGATTCTATAAATTTATGAATAAAAAGTTTTCTCTACCCCCACCTCTTTTAGTTTGAGTTTTGTTATTTTTCCTCATAAGCTATTTTCATGAATTATTTAATTTTGCTTACAAGAAAATAATTTTTTTTTTAATCAGATTACTCTTCTATATAAATTTGCTATAAAATTTCCTTTCCTTTTTCAGCGCACTGTTAGCAGAGTTGATATTCTTAAACAAGCTGAAAAGTTGATGGATGAGCTTGCTTCGACCAAAGGACTTCTTGAAATCCAGTATGAAAATGAGGTAATTATGAATTCCTTGCATTTACTCAACACATTTTGCCCATTTATTGAAACAATTCATGGAATATATAACTTGATTTACACTTCTGAATTATCTTATTTATTATGTTCCAGGGAAAAATTAGTGATTGCTCTATATTTTCTCCCTTATGTCTCTGTGTGTATGTGTGTGTGTATATATATATATATATATATATATATATATAACTTTTCAGGCCAGCCAAGCTGCGACAGATTTTACCACAGAATTGGCATAACTGTTCAGTTTTGCTTGCAGTGACATTATTTGGGTGCAAGATAGATTTTGCACATTTACGCAGATGGCTTTTGAGACCAGCAAGAGATAGGCACAATTTTTCACATATGTCACAGTTAGCATGGTGATGAACACATAGAATTTAAAGGGGGAGTAGGACATGAGACAAAGGAGGTGGTCATGCTCGAAACCGAGAGGACGGCCATTATATATATGTGCATGCACACACACACACACACACACACACAGTCTTTTTGTTTATAAAAAAAAATCATTTACAATATTAATAATCAAGAAAGTTAAAATACTAATACTTTAGGGAAGGAATTAAAGCAATGAAATTTTTAGATTAGATTGTGAAATCATTTTTATTTTAATGTTTCAGTGAACATAAACATATAAAAGCTAAGAAAAAAAAATTTAAAGATGTTAACGCACCATTTGTATTTGCTTCTCAAAACTGAATCTGTATAATGGAAAAAAAAAGGTGGAGGAAAATAATCCTTCTCAAATTTAATTTTATTTCAGGTTGGAACTGGACTTGGACCAACATTAGAATTCTATGCCTTAATCTCAAAAGAAATTCAACGAGCTGATCTTGATATGTGGCGTGGGGACATTGTGAAACAAATGGATTTCTCAGGTAATATATTTTGACCCTGAAATCTTTTTTTTAAAAAAATTTTTTTTTTTTTTTTTTTTTTTTAATTTTGTAATGATTTAAAACCAAATTTGGTGTGTATGAATTTGTCATTTATGATTTTGTTTGTATGAATTAGAATTGAAAAAAAAATTAGATATGACCTTTTTAATTAATGTTTATATATATTAAAAAGAACATAGTCTGATGTTTTTATTCTGTTCTTTCTGATCAGGTTCTGGTAGCAATGTTCAGTATATAACAGCACCCTGTGGACTTTTTCCAGCTCCACTTGCTCGTAATACAAAAGCTGCTGTTGTGAATAAAATCAAAGCCAAATTTAAATTTTTGGGCAAGTTTTTAGCCAAAGCTTTGATGGATTCAAGAATGGTAAGAAAGTTATTTCTATAAACAAAACCTTTTGGACAACTATTGCATATTAATTAATGTTATTTTGCATGGAAATATGTTCTTATTGGCAAGAATAACATGTTCAAAACTTCCTTTAGATTTATTTTTGTTTTTTCCAGAAATATATTTTTACTTTTGTTTGATCTCTTATTTATGATAGATTCTCTCTTCACGTTGATAAAATTATTTTAAAATTAAGCGATGACTATAATTTTTGATAATTTCTATTTTATTCATTGAAAAAAAAAAATTAAACTTATAAATTGGAAATTAAAATTTTCATTAACTTTTTTTTTTCCCCCAGATTGATTTGCCCCTCAGTCTTGTTTTCTACAAATGGATTCTAGGACAGGAACATAGTTTGACATCAAGAGACTTGCAGTATATTGACACTGTTGTTGCTCGATCTTTCAGTCAGCTTGAAGATATTCTTAGGCAGAAAAAACGGATTGAAATGGATAAATCTCATGTACGCTTCTTTTTCTTTCTTTCTTTCTTGTTTAAATGATTTAATGTAAAATCTGAAAAACCAACCATTTAAAGTTGAAACTCTTTGTGCCCTGAGCTGTTGGGCCTAAATTTACTCTCTGCCATTTGAGTATGATCAACACACGTGCTACGTGGTGGTGGGGGGAATAAAATCACCATCGAGGTAATGGACTCAAAAGGTCTAATCAATTATTCTTGAAGTTTTATACTTTGTTAGCTAAATTTAAAAAAAAAATTACTAAGTAAAAGCAGTTCATGCTGCATTTGTCTTCACTTATTCCAAACTATAGGTAGGATATATCAGTGTAATGGGCCTAAAGGGTCTGTTTAAATTTTCATTGTTGCCTAGTCAGCTGGGGCTGTAGAATACACCAACTTTTTCTCTGCAGACCTCCCACCTCAACAAATGTCCTGAATATGACACTAAACAATCTAATGGTGAGGTTCCAGTGATGATGGGACTTTGGGGAAAGCGCAGGCACCCCTTCATTGCCATTGCTCCCAGGTTCACTTTAGCCTGAAATGGTAGCCCCTGATAGGGCCCTATCTATGGGTTAAATAGAACTAAACTGCATACTTATGCTAAACTGAATTGTTTGAAATGGAACTGTTTTTGACATTGAAACTGAATTGGCTGAAGTAGAACTGTTTGAATTATATGAATAGCTTGAAATAGAAATAATTTTGACAATTAAATTGTGTACTCATGCTAAACTGAATTGTTTAAATTAGAACTGATTATTAGTATAAAATGGATTTAGATAGAACTAAACTGCGTACTTATGCTGAACAGATTTGTTTGAATTAGAAATGTTTAACTATACTGAATATCTTGAAATAGAAATATTTTTGATAATTGAACTGTGTGCTTATGCTAAACTGAACTGCTTGAAATAGAGCTGTTTTGACATAGAAAATGCATACTAAAGCTGAACTGAATTATTTGAAATAAAACTATTCGCATAAAAAGGGATTTGGCGTTGAATAACCTACAAAGGTTGATATGCCATAAAACCCAACCAACATAAATTTTCATTGCCTGAATGTTTTTTCTTAAGTTGAAAGCAAAGTGCATATTCAAATACTATTTGCCAGCCTGTTCTCTTTATTGTCTTCTCAGTGATGTAATTTAGCATATTTAGGTGTTCGTATATTCCCTTGAAAATTTCTTGATGGAATTGTAAGGCATGAAAATAATCTCTGCAAATAAATAACTATAGTTTTTCATTTTCACCAGTTCAATCAGCAAAGGATGCTAAGTTTCTTCTATCTGGAAGCAAAAGAATAAAACACAATAACAATTTACTGGTGCACCATAAAAATGTATATAATATTTTTCTAACCCTATATTATATTTTAGATACACCAAATATGTCTATTTTATTTGGTATTTGATTTTTGTTTTTTACTTTTTCAGACAGAAGAGTCTCGACAGTTGGCTCTTGACAATTTGACTATGGATGGCTGCACAGTTGAAGAGCTAGATTTGGATTTTACTCTTCCAGGTTACATGAATATTGAACTTAAAAAAGGAGGCAAGGACATTCCTGTTACATTAGACAACTTGGAAGAATATTTGCAGGTAAGATTCTGTTTTGTTTCTTTGTTAATATTTTATCTGAAATTTTGAATTGTAATTATGTGGGGGATTCAAATTCACTTAACTTAGAAATTATATCTGCTAAGTTTTGAGGCTTGTCTTCATTTTCCCCTTTGGCGGATCCTCTTAAGCTATTGTCTATCTTGGTATCTCTCTTTGGTCCTATATTATCAGCCTCTGTGTGTGTGTGTGTGTGTGTGTGTGTTCATTCTCTGGTCTCATCTATCTCAGTCTATCTGCATCTTTGGTCTTCTCTGTATCTGTTTTGTGGTCCTCTCTACTCTGTCCCTCTGACTCTTGAATATATTCAGGGATGGACATTTCTATTTCCAGATTTTTGGCCACCCATAGACTAGACATAAAAATATTGCCAGACTGTATGTCTCCAGAGTACCTTAAAAGGCATGATAATAAAATTGATCCTCTTTTAAATCACGGCTCTACTTTTATCTGACTATCTCCACTTGCAGGGGAAAAATTAGTGGTATACGTGCACACATTTGAAAAATTTCCTGCAGTTATGTCTTGGACCCTATATGGACATACATGTATACACATCATCATCATCATATCGTGCTGGCAGCACGGATATCCCTGACCCTCTCTCGCCACTCCTCCCTATCGTTCATCGCCCTAGGTAGGTCTTCAGGACAACAACCTGTATCCTCACATAGCTGCTGAATGTACGTTCGTGCTGGTCGTCCTGCTTTTGCGCGGCAGTGTGTGGGGATCCATAAGAGTACATCTCTTATGAGTTCATCTCTGCTTCTCCAGCAATGTCCTGCATGTCTGGTTCGCCTAACTTGAATAGTTTATGGTCAAATCACAACCATACATACATATATATATATATATATATATATATATATACACACACAAGAGATGGGTGGTTTAACCAAAAAACACCCTCCCCCCCATCTTCATGTTGTGAAATCACATCCGAATTTTTCATGAAACCAAAATTATTTGGTTTAGTGTTATCACTACTAAATGATCATATCCAAGGAAACTGTTAAAAAAGACTTTAAGATTTTAATAAAATTAAATATTATCAACATTTATACCATTGTGTGAGGAAAAGATTGAACAAAAATATAAAAACATTTAATTGACTAGTTTTAGGAAATAAATATGAAATCTGTTGGTTTACAAAAGAAATGAAGAAAGAAATAAAAAAGGAAATATGACAGAGATGATAGTTGGAAATTTTTTATATGGTAGAATGTTTTCAAATAGGGGGAAAAAGGGGAAATGACATTTGTTTCAGTTTTCAAAAAATACTTTTTTGTGATAAAATTAAGTTAACAACAAAATAGCAAGTAAAAATAAAAAATAGTTGTCAGTTTCACCTTAATGTTAAATTTTATGAAGTTGGATTTTTCTAAGGGTAATTGTTTTTTGATAAGCGAGTACACCAATCTCGAAATAATGTTGTTGTAAACAAGAAAAATGATTTTTTTTTTCATAAAAAGATTTATTTTATCTAGAGAATGCACCTAGATAGATATTAAGAATAATTAAAATCGTTCTTAATTTCGCTTTTAAAATGTGTATATTTCTAGATATGCGAGTCTTTTGTGTAAAATTGTTTTTCTACAAACAAAATTGTTTCTATCTAGCGACTACACCTAAAATTAGATATTAAAAGATAAAGTATATTTTAATCTCAGTTTTAAAATGTGTATATTTTCAAGACTGAGTTTTATTTGGATTTTTTTTGTTTTGTTAACCCAAAGTAAAAATTATTCTATCTTTATTGTTTAGTGGTGTTTTGTCTATGAAATTCTTTTAAACAAGGAAAATTAATTCATTTTATTTTTACAAATATCTTAATGGTTTTATCTCATGAATACACTTAGAATTATACATTTGAAATGATTAAAATTGTTTTTAATTTCAGTTTTTAATGTGTATCTAAAAAAGAACAGGTGATACTTGCAGATTTGGAAATATGCATATTCTAAAAATGAAATTAAAAGCTTTGTTATTTTTGTTGTTTGATTTTAGGTGTATTCACTAGGGAAAAAAAATAACTCATTGATTTTCCTTGTTAAGAAGAAATTTATTTGCAAAACCCCAATAAGTTGACTGGCATACCAGAAAAAAAATTGCTGTATTTTTTATTATTCTAAATATGAGGGGTTTAATTTTTTTTTTTTTTAGCCACATAATGAACTAATTTCTGGAGAGCTATATCATTTTCTCTCCCAAATGTATTTTCCAAAGACACAAATATAGTTTACGCAATGATTTCTTTCATATTTTACCAATTTGTTAATAAATATGGTAGTTACCTATAGTTGACAATTTATTTGATGGCCCAGGAGACCTGGGTTCAATCCCAGGTCGAGTCATACCAAAGACTCAAAAAATGGTACTTGATGCCTCCTTGCTTAACACTCAGCATTATAAGGTACGGATCAAGGGTAAAGTGGAGCAATCCAGGGAAAGGAGTCGCGCCCTTCCCTACACCTTGGTGTAGTAAGCTATCGAAAAGGGAGCCTTCGGGTCACCCTCGACTATGGTCGCCAACTTTACTTACTTACATATATGTATTCACACCTACCAATGTGTCTATACACATTCATAGAGTTGTAATACTACGATACCAGTGTCAATAGTGTCACACTTTAGTTTAAATTTTTATTTTTTCAAGAACAAAGCTATAAGCAAACTTTTTAGTCTAATGGATAAAGATACTAGTTTTTGATTCAACCTTTGGTGTTTATTAAAGTCTCTTTAGGGAGAGACATCCATAGTTTTTAAAAAATAAAATCATAAGTTTACTCTTCTTGGAAGAACTCTAAATATAACAAACTTGATAAAACAAGTATATAGTTTAATTTTCAGTTATGGAATATTACAAGTCTAAATGTTGTACATATACATATTAAAAAATGAATTTTTAAAAAATTATTTTAACAATTATGATTTTTTTTAGTAGCACATAAAACCTTAAAGAATTTTTTTTTAATTTAAAAAATGTATTTTAATATTAGTTATGCAAAATTTTATTTTTTTTAGCTTGTAGTCCATTGGAACTTGGTAGAAGGCGTTTCCAGGCAATTTGAAGCATTCAGAGAGGGGTTTGAATCTGTTTTTCCTTTGTCAACGTTACAAAGTTTCTACCCTGAAGAGGTGAGTATTTTTTAAACTGAAATTTTGCAAGCCCATGGTTGTGGACAAATTCTTAATCTTAAAAATTTTCTTTGCTTGTAAAGTGCTTTGAAAACCTATTTTTGTATATCTATTATTTATTACTGCATAGATTTTGTATAATAGATTATTTACCCTCAAATTTTCTTGCTGAGGCAGTAGAATTCACTGCATAGGGAATAACTCCCCAAATGAGTGTCCTGGATATGACACTAAACAATCTGAATAATGCTGGAGCTTTGGAGAATGTGGAGTCTCTCTTCATTGCCATAACTCCCAGGTCCACTCTGGCACAAAGTGGTAACACCTGACAGTCCTGTCTATGGCGGAAATAAAACTGTTTGATATCTAAACTCTGTGCAAACAATTGACTTATGCTAAATTGAATTGTTTGATCATTTAACTGTGTGTAAACAAATGACTGATGTCAAATTGAATTGTTGGTGTTGAATAGCAGTACTTGTAACCACTTCAGTTTGTGCAAACAGATGATTAACCATCCCTGTCTGCTGGAGCTGTGGAATATACTGACTGCTCCTCTGTAGATGGGACACCTGTTGGTTGTGGGTGGCAACTTGTGATGCATTAGTATGGGATCCTGGTGGCTGTGAGCAATCTGTGGTCAGGTTGTGGCACTTACTGGGCATATAGCTAAAGAGGCCTACTCTGATCAATTAGCTGGTCTTGTCAAACCCTCCTTTGGAGGTTTGTAAAAGAATTTTTTAAATTTCTGAATTGAAAGCAGTGGTTATAGGGTCAATCATGCTGAAGAAAAACCTATGTTTCCCCTTTTTTTCTCTAGGTGAGTAGTCATCTTGGGAATGAAAACCTAGAGATCTCAGATTGTTAGTCTCTTTCCTCAGTAGGAGTATACTGAATGTGGAGCCCTAATTTGCCAAGGCAAATGGGTTTCCCCCTTGACATTTCCCTTTATAGGGCTCCATTGTGAGTGGGGGAACACAGTGAATTCATCTAAAATCTCCATGGATACAAAAAAAAAAAAAAAAAGCAAAATATCTCATACCTTAAAACATCCACTTGCTGAGTCTAACTCAGATAATGACTCTGATCAGATACTTTTCCCAAAATTTATGATGCTGGAGTCATCTGAATCTGTCAAAAAGCTAATAAACAATACATTACTGGTAGAAGTACCAAAGAAAACCTTCTCAAACCTTTTACTTGAACAAAAATACTTCTATAACCTTGAAATAAAAGCCTGCTCTCATAACTCTTTGAACTTGTCAAAGTGTAGTGAGAAGTTCAGATCTTGCCCCCTGCACTCTAGATGAGATAAAAACTAACCTCTGCAAACAAAGTGTTACTGATGGCCAAAGAATTTCCATTGAGAAAAATTACCAAACAACCTTAACAAACTCGTATATTCTCAGTTTTAACACCCTAAGACCTCCTATTGAAATAAAAATAGGATACACAATAATGAAAATTGAAATATACATACCAAACCCACTTAGATGCCACAATTGCCAAAATTTTGGACGCCACAAAGAAAAATGTACCAGACCTCTAGTATGTAAAGCATACAGAGAAATTGGAATAGACCACCTCAACTGTAAACAATCACTAAAGTGTGTAAACTTCAAACAAAATCATGCAACTGATTCAAAAGAATGTGAAACATGGGGGGGGGGGAATATTAGAAGTAAAAAAAAAATATATCATACCTGGAAGCAAGGAAGTTAGTTGAAAATTCTGTAGTCACAATAGCTTATGCAAATGTAGCCAAACCCACGAGCAACTCAACTCAAAACCAAGGAATGTCCAACTACGAGATGATGAATCTTATAAAAGTACTGAAAACATTAATAAAATTACAAAGAGAAAGCTTGACCAACCTGACAACCAAGCCCTCTTCAGAAACAGATCCAAAGAAAAACCTCCAACTACAGACTAATGAAGCTGAAAACCCCAAACAAAAACTCAACCCAAACAACAGCAAACTCAAGCCATTCCTACTATCACTACCAAACCCAACGATCCCCCCAGCAAAAAAATTTGATAACAATGAAAGCCCACTGCTAACCCCAAAGAAAGATCTCCTTAGAAGACGGAATCTAGCATACATAAATCAAGAATCTCATTAATAGAAAATGAAAATAAATTCAAACTGATGGAAACGAGACCTAAGACCCTCAAAACAAATCCTAAATACCTAAAAAGCCTCAACAAAAACAGATCAAAAAGCCTAGTATCTATGAAAGTCACTGAATCCAGCCAAATAAAAAAAATCAAAACACAAAAACTACATCAAAATAAAATAAGCATCAAGAACAACAAAGATTAAAAAGTATGACTCATAAAATAATCCAATGAAACTGCTGTGGCTACAAAGCAAATTATTATAAGCTGCTTCTTTTAATAGCTAAACTCAATCCTACTGCTATATGTCTTCAAGAAACCTTAAAAATAAGTGACAAACCAAATACAAAATTGCCCAGTCTGCTGAGGCTGTAGAATACACCAACTGCTTCTCTGCAGAGGAGTAAGACCCTCCCTCTCCTCCCTCAACAAGTGTCCTAGATATGACACTAAACATTCTGATGGTGAGGTTCTAATAATGCTGGAGCTTTGGGGAATGCAGAGTACCCCATCATTGTCATCGCTCCCAGGTCCACTCTGGCCCAGAGTGGTAGTATCTGATAAGGGTTCTATCTAGGGGTCAAATAGAGCTACATGGTGTACTCATGCTAAACTGAACTGTTTATATGTATAAAAGTGGATTTGGCATTAAATAACTTACAATGGTTGATATGCCGTAAAACCCAATCAAACCAAATACAAAAACTTATGAACAATATGACTACATAGATGAGACTGTACAAAGAGAGCTTCAGGTGGAGTATCAATCCTAATTAGGAAAAATAACCCACAAAATAAAATCAAAATAACATCCATTTGCAAGCAATTGCAATCTCAGCAATCTTACACAAAAATTTCTGAATTTGCTCATTATATATCCCTCCTCATGACTCCATAAAAAACAAAGAACTAAACAAATTCCTAACTATTTATCTTGATGTGAGATTTTAATAGCCACCACATAATGAGTGAAATAAAACAACAAAAAAGGCAGAGACCCTTGAAGAAAAAAATCAATAACAATTTGTGCCTCTAAAATCAGAAATCTCAGATCCACCTTGACCCATCCTCAGGTACATTTCTCTACCATAGATCTAACCCTCAGTGACCTATCGGTCTTTAGAGACTATAACTGGTGAGTATACAAAGACCCCTGCGGTAATGACAACAGCCCAATAATGATGGGAAAACTCTACAATAGAAAACTCAGAACCACCAACAAAACCCCCACAATGGAATTAAAAAAAAAACAAACTGGCAATCCTAGAAAAAAACTGTGCTTTACCATACTGATCACAAAATCAAATACAGATCAAGAAGAACATACAATGAATTTTACCAACCACCTCATCATCATAGCCAATAAAACTATTCCCAAAACCACATCGCCCAGAAATTGAATACACTGACTGCACCTCTGCAGATGGGTACCTTCCTCATGAGGCTACCTGTTGGCTGTGGGTGGTGACCTGTAATGCGTAAGGACGGAATCCTGGTGGCTGAGCTGTCTTTGATCTGGCAACCAAAGAGGTCATGTGACTTACAACACTCCACTTTGGTCCTGACAGGGCTAGATGGGAGGTCAGAGAGGCCCGATTCGATCATTCGGCTGGTCATGTCAGCCCTCTTTCAAAAATCTGAATTAGAGGGCGATAGCTGTAGGGTCAATCATACTGAGGAAAGACCTATACACCTTTCTGTCCCTGGGTGAGTAATTATCTTGGGAATGAAAACCCAGGGACAAAATTAAATTGTCTACCACCAGCATGAGTATATTGATGACTATGTGGCCCTGATGTTACTAAGTGAATAGGTTTTCCCCTAGGCACATCCCCATGTGGGACTCCTAATGGGTGAGGAGCATAGTCAATGAAACTCAGACTTTTTTTATCGCTTATGAAAATATAACCCTAGCAAAATGCAAAAAAATAAAAAGACCCCTCTCAGAATCAGAAAGTGAACATGAAACGAATAAAAACTTCTATCAATTCATTGTACTTGAATCAATTGAAGAAATCCCAATCACTAAACTATCCCCATTCCTAATTCAAAAAACAATAGAAACACACTGTTAACCAATCAATATCATAAAAGCTATGAACAACACCATTATTATACAAACAACAAATCAAAAACAATCAGAAAAAATACTAAAATGGAAACAATTCGGAAAAACATACCCTCAGCCAACCCTAAACTTCTCGAAAGGAGTTATAAAATCCCAAACCTTGTATCGCGTTCCTTTGAAGAAATAAGGCTACATCTTAAACCACAAGGCGTAACAGAGGAGAATCTCTACGCAAAGAAACAAGAACCATAGACACAAACACATGCATACTAACATATAATAAACCCACAACTTCAACTAGCATTAGAATAGGTGACATAAATACAAACTTACATACCAAACCCTCTAAGATGCCAAAAATATGGACATCCTAAAAATAAATGCACTAGACTACCTATATGTGGAAAATCAAATCACACAGAATTAGAATGTAAAAATCCCTTTAACTGCATCAACTGCACAGGAGAACACCCTGTGTATTCATGATAATGTGAGAAAAGAAAAAGAATTACAGAAATAAAATGCACAAGAAACATTTCGTTCCCCGAGGCCAGAAAAATAATAGAACAAACACAAGAACAACCCAGTTATGCATATGTAACAAAAAAAGGAAACGAGGAAACGAGAAAGATACAAAACCAAAACAGGAAGAACTGAATAAACTGATTAATAAATTAAAAAATCTAATAGAAATACTAAAAATGATCACAAAAGAGACAATCAAGGAACACATTTTAACAGTTCCAGACAAATGTAAGACACACAACCAAAATCAGGAAAAAAAACCTATACAAAAAAAAATCCAAACAAAACAAAAAAAAAAACCCACTA
The DNA here is from genome assembly GCA_963585895.1 of Sepioteuthis lessoniana. Taxonomy (NCBI): domain Eukaryota; kingdom Metazoa; phylum Mollusca; class Cephalopoda; order Myopsida; family Loliginidae; genus Sepioteuthis; species Sepioteuthis lessoniana. Next base: position 1,283,137 of record OY757914.1, on the reverse strand, counting down.
ATAAATGAACCAATCCCATTATCTAACAGATTCAGCCCAATGGACATAGACCCTGTTGAAACAATCATAGAGGATTCTGATGAAACTACCACCTACATCAAAACAGACATCATAAAACTCCAAAAGAGACTTAATAATAAAAAAAAAAAATACCAAAGACAACATAACAGAAAATGAAACAACAAATCCTACCAAAAAAATGAAACAAGCTACAAAAAGTAGACATAGATCTACTTCATGATCAAAAGAAAAAATCACCCCCCCCTTATAGAAACTAAAAACAAATTTAAAATGGAAATTGAAATGGACTCAACACCCACAATCAAAAAGCCAAGGCAACTTAAACAAAAAGCACTGACCCCCATTGGCCATGCTGGAAGAGTACATATGAACACAGAAGTGATCAGTGAAAGACCAGGAGGAACATTTAAACTGCCCCCTGCCAAATTTGATGCAGTCCCTTCATCATCAAGAACCAAGTCACCTATGGGAATAGATAAACAGTCCAATGCTCATTAAACATTTTATAGTATGTTTTCACACTTCATCTGATGTAAGCTTTAGTTTGTTGTTATAAAATATATTCACAATTTTTGCTGCAAATTCTAGCCCTTCTTTGGTGTGTTGTTCATAAGTAAAAATATATTTTGGAGAATAATTTTCCAAAATTCTTTCCGCAGACTTTTTTTTATAGTGGATTCTATATTGCCATAATTTTTTTTACATAATCCAGTATAGCAAAACAAGCTCCGCTCTTTGGCTAAATGGAACCGTAAGTCCTCTTTGAGAAAGTAAGTCAAAATACTGCATCTCAGCAGGGTTATCATTGCCTACCATGACCAGGGAACACATTTCACACTGAAAATATTTAATTTTTTTTAGATATAACCTGAAATTGTGTATGCCACTTTTTTGTTGTATGATGACAAAGAGAGTTCATGTATTTTTGATTCATACTTGGCCAAAATGTCAATTATTGAGTTATTCTTTTGAACTGGCTTGATGAGGTCTTCCTCCCAAAAGTTGATGTTTTCTTTTTAAGGATACTAATAGATCAGTTTTCTTTCAGTATTCAATACTTTACAATGGATCACTTTGTAATCTATGGGTGAAAATGTACTTATATCCTTCCTCTAAAAGTTCTTGCGTAAGCATAGCCTGTGCTCTCAAAGTTACAATGAAAGCTTGAGAAGTTTGCTTTGTTAGACTGAAATCTGTGTCCAAGACTAACCAATAAGAGCAATTTTTGAAGAAATAAATTTTCCCATCATGTAAATTTACTGTATTGTTCAAAAAGTTAGGTGTGTATTTGTTTCTTGAATTTGATATTGTCCACCTGTATAATATCAACTTAAGGAAGTTTGACATGTCAGTTCCATTAGGAAAGTAACTTTCACAAGCTGCAATAGTTGTCTCATGAAAAATGGCAATAGCCAAATGAACATTTTGTTTATTGTCAATAGGATACAGTGCTTTGAATGTTAGCTTTTGAGGCCTTACATAATTTAACATCTAGAATGTTATCCTTGTCATATTTTATGTATGTCAGACAAAGCTATATAGCCATTCTCGGAAGAAATATGAATATTTGATATTTCAAATGTAAAATCAAAAGATACAAACTTCTTTCTACTCAATAAACTATTCCGAATATTTTTTAATGTATATACAGAGTAAAAAAAAACAAATATTTTAGGGGATAGAATTAGAAATAGTTATGTAGTACTTTTTGTCCACCGGAAACTTATCAAGTTAAATGCATTGGCTGAGTGATTGCCTGCAACAAAAGCCCTAATAAAAAACCCCAGTATTTATAACTTGGAAAATACATTTCAGAATATTCTGAGAAAGCCACTCACCATTAACAGTTACTTCAGAGCAGGCTTTAATGACTAATGTTACCATATTTTTAAGTCCAGTGATCATAAATACCATTATTCCTTTATAAAGTTCAGCTTCTTCACCAATGTACTCCCCGCTATGAAATTGTGTTCCTTTTTGAAGGTACATTTCATCTACCATTAAGACACAGTCTTGAACAAGATTACCTTATGCCAGGAGTGATTTTACAACTGTAATTGATTCTATGCCATCTCTTTGAATTTTCTCTAATAAAGAAAAAGATGGTAATGAAAACTTATCCAGAAGTAATTTGTAGACTTGTTTAGGCATATAGCACAGTAGTAAGGCATAATGTATTAGCTCTGCAGAAAATGAAGGACAACCTTTTTGTAATGTGTTTTTTTTTTTTTTTTTTTTTTTTTTTTTTTTTTTTTGGTAACTCTTTTAGAATTAAGTATGGTTGTATGTGATATCCACTGGAAAAGCAATCCATTTTTTAACCATTTTTGTTAAACAAAACATCACAAAAAAAAACTTTAAAAATTCAAAGATGAAATGCATTATGTATTAGCAAATTTACCAAACAGCATCTATAACAACATCTTTTTCTTTTAGGCAATTGAAAATCATGAAAGCAAAGTAACTCACAGCCATTTATAAATTGTTGATTAGTAAAAGACTGTAATTATACATTTTAATGTTGAAAGGAATAAAAATAACATTGGATAAATTCTATCAACATGATTATATTATTTTTTTCTATTTATTTTTAATGTTAATTCTTTTTTTAGGTTAATTTCAAGGCAACTATGAATGGATTTTTATTTTATTTTTGTTTTTTTTTTACATTACATCAGCTTGTTAATGTAACATATGGGGTTGTATTTACTAGTTGGCTGTGGTGTACTTCAGGGTAGCATCCTATCAGTAATCCTATTCATGGTTAAAATTAATGCCCCCCCCCCTCAAAAAAAAAATCAACTGATCATTATTTGTTGACAACTTTCTTGTTATAGCTCTAAAAATATGGCTATTAGATAAAGAAAAATGCAACAATGCATCAACAAGATATAAAAATGGATCATTAAAAGTTGATTATGGCTGCTTCATATATAGAGCAGCTAGAAATTCCTACTTCTGTGATCTTGAAACCATTCACCACTTGGGACTCTGTTTTGCCCTAGGATCCTTCATTTCCTCTCCAATTGAAAGCTTATGCATAGAGGTCAATGAACCCTCACTTTCCTTGTGAAGATATAAACTTGCACTCCAATACTATACTAAATTTTTACCCTTATGGGATGAAGTTGAAATAATTGATAGGGCTGAACATTGGAGGATTAAATGCATTAAGTAATCCGCACATATGTTGGGCTACAATGACCTGCTGAGTAGACCAAGTATAGAGTTGAATACAATATGAGAACCAATAATTAAAAAGGCTAGATTAAAAAAAAAAAATCTGAATATGAGCACAGGTAAAAAATCATACATAACCGTAGTAATCCTAGTCAAGTAAGAACATTAAGTTTTATAAGTCCCAAAGATTCACTCTGAATTCTCCAGCCGGACACATAGCATAACTGTTATAGGCATTGGTTCCCCAAGCTTCTAAGGAGACAATCATCTGGAGGTTGCAGGTTCAATCCTAACTGCAGGAGAGTAACAATACAGGAATACTTAACACTTGTACCCGGTTATGGCTAACGGAATCAGAACAGGCAACCCCCATGGATTCAATAAAGGACATAGTTCGAAGTTCTGCGAAGGTTCCTAAGTTTGGCATATACCTGAAGAAGGCCGGAGGACATATCAGCTGAAACATTGTGGAAATAATAATAATAAAGATGAAGACAATAGTCCAAAAACCCTTAATGATAAAAATCATCAAGCTTCGTCTTAGAAATTTAGACAACTAACCCCTGTCCAACACATTCTCATAAACTCTGACAGTTTTAGACAAATTCGCCCCAAATACTACCAGGCAAACAACTTAAAGGACCTTTTCAAGAACACCAAATCAGAGGACCACTTAAGCTTTCTAAGAGAAACCCATTTCTTTATCAAAATCTGACCAAATATAATAAAACATGACAAAAACTCCTACCCTAAAACATATACAAAAGAGAAAGCCAATCTAACTCTTCTGGCATTGAATAACTCACAGAGCTTGATATGCTGTTAAACAAAGCTCACTCAAATGTTTCTTTGTTTTACTTTTTCTAAGAAAATTATTATATTAGTTATCAAATTCCAACTATATATTGCTGAAAAAAAACTTTTGAAAGGAAATTTTTTGGTTTAAAATGTAATAGTTTACAGTAACATAGATATGAAAGAAGTCAAAAAAACAGCTACTTAAGTTCTAATTTTTCATTTCTAATACAATTAGATATTTGTTAATTTCAAAACTATTTTTTTTGTATAAATTCTCTATACTCTTTAATTACATACAAAAATGCTTTTCTTTGAATCACTTTTCATTGTCCATTTTCTTCAGTACGTTTTTCAATAAAATGTTTATATGCCTTCTAATATCATTTGTGAAATCTGAATACTTAAAGATTTGATTTTTTTTTTTTTTTAAGATTATGTAAGAATAGCAACATTTTGCAAATTTAAATCACTTTAGAAGTTAAATATTAAAGATAACATACTTAGATTATTTAAATAATGACAATTGTTAATAGTTCTCACTTACAAAATATTTAAATGACTTTAAATGATTTTTAAAATGATTATTTTAGTTTTATGTAAGCTAGAAAAGTAATTTACATTTTCATTTAGTCTTTTTTCTTAAATACTTAATGTAAATTAAGATTGATAATCAATTAGATCATCTTTAGATATGTATATTCATTATTTGCTAAACCCAAAAGACTTCACTTGATATTTTTTGATTTGGAAAACTGGTTCATTTATGAAATGTTTTTTTTAACCTTTCATTCATTTATAAAATAAAAGTATAATTTTTGTGCTGGTAACTTTTCAATGAATTTTTATATAAATGGTTTTTGTTTCCACTTTGTTCTTACTAGCTTGAACAGCTCTTCTGTGGAAGTCTGACTGAAGTATGGGATGTAAAAATGCTGATGGAATGCTGCCGTCCTGACCATGGCTATACACATGATAGTAAAGCTGTGAAATATTTGTTTGAGATACTTAGCTCATATCTTGGTGAAGACCAACGTAGATTCTTGCAATTTGTCACCGGATCACCCAGACTTCCTGTTGGTGGTAAGTTTGTTGATAACATATACATGCTTGCTTTTTTTCTCAGATCATTTCTTTTAGTTTACATTTTTTATTTATTTATTTTTTTAATATCAGTTTGATTTCTGTGTTTTCTCAGAAAGTAAGGTAAACTCCTATAAAAACAGTAAATTATATTTTCTTCTATTTGTTTTCAAAACATAATTACATTTTTAACTTAATTGATTATAAATAAAAGTTTTGGTTTAGCATTATATAACCAACAGTTCATATTTAACTAAAAACCACCAGATTTTTAAAGTATAAAACTTAATCTAAAATGAATAATTTAGCTAATAAAGCAGATTTAAATGTTTAATGGTATTCATGCTAGAATAAAAGATACTTGAAGAAAATGGAAACTGAGTTAATCTGATGGAAATAGTAACACTGCAACTTGTAGCAAGTATTCATCAAACAAATGTTGGGGTAATTCTCAGTCCATCATTAGGGCGCTAATTTATCTGGGACTAATTGCAAATTGAAAAATTTTCTTGATGCTTATATCATCACCAGTATAGTTAATACTATTACTGTCCATCTCAAATTAATGTATATTCTTACATGATAAATGAAGATTGAATATTTTAATGCATTTCTAACTGTAAAATGTTTTGTCCCAAATCTTTTATCTTGCACTGAAAATAGTTTCAATTTTTCTATTATTAATACAACGGAGATGTTTTTTTTTTTGGGGGGGGGGTTCAAGAAAAATACATGGCAATACAATGGAGGTGTTGTGTATTGACTCTTATGCTGGAGTGGATAGTTTATATATCATGAAGGTAGAAATTGCTACCAGAAAAAAAAAGTTATTTTTGTTTTTATAAAGTTAAAGGCAAATCCTCCAAGTTAGCTATCACTGATGAAAACAGTGATCCATGACTCAGCCAATATTCTCTGTTGAAGGTTCTTTAAACAGAACATCAAAATTTCCATCTACTTGTTCACTGTGATACTATCATCAGTCAAATAATTAGCAGGGTTTGATTTGTTGAACTGGTAGACAACATTAAGGTTTTTATTAGGTCTACAAAGTGGATTAAATTTTGAATAAGGATTATATCTACCCAAAATCTGCTTAATGCAGCATGTATCCTTCAGATGGATCAGTTAAAATTTGGAAAAAAAATATATGTGGAAGACAATAATTTGAAAAATAGATAGAGTAATCAAAAGAATTCACAGAACTAAGAGGAACACCATCTGATCATCAAGCAGTTATTTTCATTTGGTATATAATAGATTTATAATTTACTTAACATTAGAAAACATTTTTATTGTTACTGTTATTTTAGTACCTTTATTATCATTAGTATCATTTATATTTTTAAAGTTCTCTTTGAGCTCATAATTATCTGTATAGTTAATAAGCTATCTAAAGATTCTTTGGGAAAGCATTTTTCTGAATTATGTTATCAACATTAGCACTGAAAGTGTGCTTGTACTATTTGTTTATATTATATAAGCTCAATGAAGAAAAATAATCTGTTGCTGGTTGTTTTTTATTAATTTTCTGTTTCTTTTTATTTTCAGGTTTCCGAAGTTTGAATCCTCCATTGACAATTGTGCGAAAGACTTTTTCTAATTCTGAGAACCCAGATAATTCATTGCCATCTGTGATGACTTGTGTGAATTACTTAAAACTTCCTGATTATTCTTCAGTGGAAGTAATGAGGGACAAGCTGACTCTTGCTTCTCAGGAAGGTCAGCTTTCATTCCACCTCTCCTAGTGTGGCACCACTATCTCCCATCTGTGGATGTGGGTTACATTTAACCCCAAATACAAGCAAAATATTAAAAAAAAGGAAAAAAAAGAAAGAAAGAAAAAAAGTGTGAGTGCCATCTTAATGGCATACTAGCATTCCAAGGACCTGTGGCGGGCTGTTTACCCTCTTCCTGCATGTCATTTGAGCAGATGGCCACTGGTCAGTGTGGAGGATGGTGGTGATCAGCAAAGTATGAAGAAGAATTTGTGATCAAAAACCATTCCCAAACTTATTTTAACATTACCTAGAAAATTTCGCCTTATATGCTTTGTGAGGGAGAGTGCAAAAAATTCATGACAATTTAAAAAAAACCAAAAAACATACACACATATATATGCACATGTGCGCATGCGCGCGCACACACACACACACACACACACACACACACACACACACACACACACAGAGAAAATTATCTGGAACAATTTATGGCAAAAGGTGTTTGCCTCATTAATATTTATAAATAATTGACTTGATTTTCCCCATTGCCACTATGCACATGCAATTCATCCTTTATTTCCACTCCAAGTTTCAGGACAGAGAAGTCTGTGAACCTATTTTACCCTGATAACATGTGCAAAAGCCATCCTTGAGATGACAATTGGAACAGGCCCCCAATTTATGGCCATGCTGTTTGTGCTTGACAAAATGTTTGTACTGAAATAAAATTATAAAGTCAAAACAAGTTGTTTTCTGATACGGGTACTGCTTTATTAGATTAAATGGGTAAAATAACCTTTTGTGGGAGGGGAGGGCTGTTGAAAAGGAATGAGAACTAAAAATCTATCAAATTAGACATTGATGTGTATAGATTTACTTTTCCCCAAAATGAGTTGTCTCTAATTAACCACCACAATGAAATTAAATTTCAAAGTCTTAAATCAAAACTACTATTTAAGCAATTAACCTTATTATTAATGGCTAATAATAGCATGAATGAAAAATTTTTTTTAAGTATGAAGGGGCAATAATAATTATATATATATATATATATATATATATATATATATAAGACTTATTTTTTCATTTTAGATTTATCCTCAAGACTTAAATTTGTGTCATTAAAAAAACAAAAAAACAGGTGAGGTCTGTCTTTTGAGTTATAATATGAACTTCCACATACCTTTTCGAGGTTTTTCTGATTTCTTTTCGAAGAAAGAAAAACTACCCCACTCCAACCCTTTGCACAAATGCATGTATGTGTATGTATATATGAAATTTTCACACATTTTTTCTTTATTTATGCTTAAATACTTTGCAAAACTACTATGTCCTTGAATATTGGATTTATTATTTTTTTAATAGATGCATTAACAATAGTGGCATTGGCTAAAAACTTTTAAAACTCAAATTCCTTATTATTTGTGAATATAATTTGGAAAAGTCTGCAAATAACAATTCTTTATTAACTGTAGTTTTACATTTTAGACACATGTGCAGAGAAAACATTCTTCCTTTCAATCTAAATTCCAAGGAAGAATTTAGCAGATATTTGCAGCTTTATGGAATTGTCACATACCTGCCATTTTCATTTGCAAATGAGGTCCACTTGTTTTAAGTGAGGAATTGTTTAATCTTCACAATTTTCGACATGTGTTAAGTTTCTCACTGCCAGAGAATGTAGGTATATGGTAGGACCCCTTCAGACCTACTAATTCACACTGATATTTGAATTTTGAATAAAATGTGGTTATTTTTCTGCTTCTGGTTTTCATTTTCTTTTTCTTTTGATTTTTATTTTTTTTAATCCTCCATATGGATATTCCCACAATTTATTGCAATTCATTCATAGTGATAAAATGAAAGTACAGTCCAACTTCCGTTTGACATAAGTAGTATTGTCAAATCAAAATTTCTTACTTTCTCTTTGAATGTTTTGCTGTAATTCGCCCATTCAAAGCATTGTAAAATATTATTTGAACTCCTCACTCAGTTTAATGTTTTTATACTTTCATTTAGCATTTTCAGTAATTATAGAAATTGAATTTGTGAGTAAATTAGATAGTGAACTGATTTTAAGGTATTTGTATAAAGTAACAGAATATAAAATTTATACATCAAAATCTAAAAAAAAGTTCACGTGGATTATTTTTCAGAAAAGAAATTTATACATCAATTTCTTTTGCATAAAATTTTCCTATACTGAATGATAATTTTGTTATTTTGCCTTTTTGGTTGCTCCTCCAACTTTTAGTGTATTTGTATACCCAACTATGATTATTATTAAAGTTTTTCAGGATTTTTTTCCCCCCTAATAGCTTCTATTTAAAAATGTTTTAAGATTCTTTAGAGAGAAACAGCTTTTTTATAATGTTGTAAATAATAATAATAGCATGTTTGTATAAATTAAAACCTCCAGACTTTTCTTTGAGATCCTTGAAGTCATGAAAATAATTTTCACCTGTCCTGTTTTTAAAAACTATTATAGGAGTTCTATAGCATATCAGGTATGATAATCAAAGGACATTTTGTAGGGAGGGGGGTAGATTTTCTGTTGTGCAAACAGTTATTGTACCCCCTCATTAAGGTCAACACTTTACTTTTTTTATTTTGGTAGGAGCTTCAATTTTAAGTAATTTCATTACTGTTAATTAGTATTCCAATGGATAAAAATTATACTGATAAAATAAAACTTATTACTTATATTTCTTTGCTTTTTCTTTTTCTTTGTCCCCTGCTTTTTTTAAGATTTATTTTTTATGGTGTTTGCAAAAGATGGAGAGGTTGTGTTTTTGTTAGAAATTTAAAGAAAAGATAGTTGAAAAATTTAAAGATGCCCAAGTAATTGGGAAAGTATTTTCTTAGTAACTGTTGACATTAAACCCTCACATTGGTTAAAAATTATTACCAAAATTATTTCTTTGAAATGTTCTCATTTAAAATTAGTTACATGATTTTCTTTTCTTCACTCTTATTTGAAAAAGATTCTAGAGCTTATCAATTAAAATATGGGACTAAAAAGAAAACAAATATTTTTAAAAAAAAGAATCAAACTTTATTTCAGCATTTTTTTGCACTTAAATCTCATTTATAAAATCAATTTTATTTGTTGCTGGATCCCCTTTGTCCCATCCCAATTATTTAGACTAATGTCAAATTTGTTGGATTCATTCTTTAACCCCTATGTATCTAACTATTAGGCCACTTTACAAATACAAAATGTGACCAGATTTGAGTCTATATTTTTTAATATAAAAATGATACTAATAATATTGAGTCAAGTGAAATATTTTTCAATATATAAATGCATGTGTGAAGTTTTAGATGTTAATAGGTGGAAGTATTTTTTTTAATAGTGCATTTGAGGAATATCACTTTTTTTTTTTTTTTAACTGCATTTTCTCATTTTGTCTACTTAAAGCTCTTTATATGTACCTCTTCAAGTGTATATTTGTTATACTGCATGTATTATGAAAGCAAAATGTTCCTATCATGAAACAACAAAACTGCATCTTTATTTCAAAATGTTAATTTGGTTTAATTATAAATTTCTTTTAAGCTTGATTTAAAAAAAAAAAAATTAACCATACAGAGCAAATTTGCTTTTCTCATCTTCTGCCATTTATTCTAATTCCATCTCGGTGAATATGGTAGATGAACTTAACTTTCCATTTAAGCTGTAACAGTTTTTGCCTGGTTACCAAAAAGAAACATGTCGTCTAATGTTGATGGAATATTATGTCCTGTCTCTTCCAGATGCTTTTTGTCAAAAGTAATATGAGTGGTGCATCTGATTGGAATCATTCAACAAGAAATCTCCAGCACAAAACTTTGCATACCATTTTTGATGAGTTTATTTACTCTACCTTCTCTATAAACTGCACAGATGTTTTTGCTTTTTGTGTGTCTCATATTTCTACTTTTTCCTTAACGTATACACCGAAATTTTCTTTCTCGTCTCCAGAATTATAGAAGACAATAAAAAAAAATTAGATGTAGTTAGTTGAAACTAAATGTTCCTGATATTATCTAATGACAAAAATAGATTTTTAACTAAACTAACGTTTATCATAAATATTTGTGCAAAATGCAATAAAGAGACTGTTGTGAATTATAGAAATTTTCATCTGTGTTGATAGATTTTTTTTTTCTGAGCTGAATGGAGAATTTAAAAAAGAAACTGTTAAAACCTTAAAATGGCAGAAATTTGTTTTGCTTCAAGTGCTTCTTCTACTTGTTGATGTCTGTATAGCTTTTAATGTTACCTTAAATTATTGTCAGTAATCTTACTAGAAATTATTTAGTTGCAATCTTTCTGAACATTGTGGTGGGTGGAAAGATATAGGATTGAGGTTAAATTTTCCACTTAGTAGCAAGATTAAAAAAATGAGAAGAAAACTGTCATTTTAAAATGTATAAGCAAATAAATTGGGTGTTTTTTTTTGAGAAAAACGCTCCTTGAAAAGAACAAACTTGGTGGACTTTGAAAAGCTATATTTCATATTTGTTCAAATAACTCACCAAACCTTTTAGTTTTAAAAACATCCTAGAAGACATTAAGAAAAGAAACTTGAAATTCAAGCTTTAAAAAGCAAATGCTAAATGTTTATTTCTACACATTAATTAATGAATTCAATTAAAACATATTCTCCTAAAATGTAAATAAATTATTGCTGATTAAATCACTTTATACCAAACAGGAACTGTTTGTAGACATTTAGGTTTCATGTTTAATTTTATCCAAAGTTTTCAGGTTACTTTCTATTTTGGCATCAAAGAGAAATCAATATAATGACATCAGTTTACTGATGTCACTTATAAAGATTTTCTTAATGTACAGCTGTTACCTTTTCTAATAGACTTCTTGTTTATTTGGTGTTTTCCGTCTGTTCAGTTGAATTCTTATTTAATGATAAACTAGTGTAAATGTCAAATTTTGTTTTCTTAATCTATGCATATTATTATAGAGTAACTTTTTGTTTCACTTATCCTCACTAATTCTTACTAGTTTGTTGTGGTGAGTGAACTGCAGTTAATTAGAGAAAACTGTAACTTCTTTTTCATGAAAGTATATGGGGCGGGGGATAAGCATTATGCTGTCAGTTTTCGATTATCTTCTGTGAAAGGATTTTACGCGAATAAAAGAATAATTGTATATTATGCTTATATTAAACTTTTTTAAAAGTAAAACTAAAATTTACTTTTGTATACTTTAATTCAAGTTGAATTGAGTTTCAATAACTTCTTTTCAAGAAATTTTGTTTGTTTCAGAAAATTTAATTTAAATGATATGAGAAAGACATATTACTATTTAATCATATCAGTGTTCAAATGTGCCAATTTTCTAAGCTTTATCCGATATAAAATCAGATTATTTCTGGTGCACGTGTGTGTATGTGTGTCTATATGTATGTGTGTGTGTGTATATATATATATAATGCATACATGCGTTGCTCTTAGACAAAAGTATGCCAAACTATTTTATATTTAGAAATGTCGATATTTTTTATTGCATTTTAATATTAACGTTTATTATTGTACAGGTATCTGTTAAAAAACTGCCAAAAATGACAACAGCAGACAAAAATGAATTTTATTTCAAATTTTAAAAAAGCGAATGTAAAAATGAATGAAATGATTGTCGTTTTATTGTATTTTATAAATAGTTCAATGATAAAAGGAATAAGTGTAAATTACTGTTAGCAAAAGGCATAAACTTGTGGTGGTAAATCATGTGTCCATCTTATTGATTCCGAAGGGAGTACAATTTGCTTTTGTTGGCAGAGTTCATTCAAATCTTGTTCAATTCCTTTAAGAAAAAGCCGTAAACTGTTATCACATTGTCCTAGATTCACTGCAAGAAGTTGGGGACAATCTAAATGTAGCTGGTGCAAATCACTGCAACCGAACATATTCAGATAGTGAAGTAGGCACTGATGAATAGCTACTGTCTCCAAACTACGGCACTTCTCCAAGTTTAAGTGAGCTATATTTGGACAACCAGTCAAAGCCATCTGTAATACGTAATCTGTCATTTGACATCGATAGAGTACAATCGTTTTCGCTAGTGGAGTACATATAGAGAGAAGATTTAATTTACAGTCGAAAAGTCTCACAAATCCCACTGCACCCATAGCGTGTATGATGCAAGAATCTAGTGCTAACTGATCATCGCTACAAATATTAAGTTCTATCGAATCTACGCTCACACATTGTATGGTCATTGTCTTCAGTGCTGGCAGGCCGATGAGAGATACTTTGCAAAGATGGTTGGCAACAACATAGACGTGGCTTAGAGTGATGATATCACTTTCTGATTCTGTGTGAAGCAATCGAAGAGTAGGACTGCGTACATGCACAGATTCACATGCAAAGTCGCTGAGTAAGCATAATTCTTGTACACTGGGAATGGTGTATTCATCCAAGGTAAGACTGTCCTGAGATATACATCCAAGCTTAAGACAGATGATGGTTGTGTTTTTCCGTAGAGTTTCTCGAAAGCTATTTATTTCAATCTCTTCACAGTTGGACAATTCTAAAATGGAGAGTCGTTCACTGCGAATGTTCAGTGTTCGAAGAGCATCACTGCCATTGATGGCAACTCGTTTTAGTTTTGGTGTGAAAAATTCTATGTGCTCGATAGATTCGAGGCCGTGATCAACTTCAACGAGTCGTAAAGTGCTGCTTTCCACACTAACAAACACGACATTCCACAAATTATATAAGTAAAGCTTTTGAAGTGAGCAACTTACGAGTCTTATCCCATGAAGATGCTGAAATAAAAGTAAAAAAAAATCTTTGAGAATATGATGCCGATAGTCAAGCTGAACCAAAACATAAAAAAATGTGATAGAATTTAATATTTCTCATAATTTAGAATTATTCATCCAATAGTTTATATGTATTTTGGATTTGAAAAAATAATACATGATAGAAATAGAATTAAGTAAATCATTGTTGACCGCGATTTAATGACATTAATCAAAATATCTAATGTTGAAATAGTTTTTTTTGTCTATTGTCAGAAATATAATTCCTTATGAAATATTTTATTTTCAGCAATCAACTTTTTCCAAACTCAATTTATTTCCAATAGATTTTAAACTCATATAATGTATACTGCTCTATATCCTATACATCTAAAATGGGTTAAAGCGAAATTGTCTTTGGTAATAATCTGCTTAGACCAATAAACAAATTAGAAGCATGTTCAACTTTGTTTCGTTGTTGATCATTAGAGCTATATATCTGAAAGTAAGGAACAGTCTATTCTCCCTTATAGATTGAATTTTGAAGACCCAATTTTTAGACAAAAGTTGTTGATTTATACAAAATACTTGTGTAAGATTAAAATTCAAACCTAATGGAAAACAAGACTTCAAATTAAGTTTCGATTTATACACGAATATATACAGATGTGATAATTTTTATTATTGAAATTCGCACAATATCTTTAGTTTTTACTTCTCAACTCACCTTTTCTATTTGCTACGAGCTTATATATTATTTCTTTGCCATATTTATTTTCTTAGTTGGTGATGTGAATATTAAAAACCAGTTTAATCAAGAAACATGCCACACAGAATAAATTTTCCTATATGGGGAAAAATATGAAATAGTAAATGCAGCTGTTGTATGTCACTAGCCATTGACATCTGACGCAGCAAGTTTTCTAGCATAAATTAGGACTATCATTTTATACTTGTTTTAATTGTATTTTGACCTGAATGTTCATGATCGACTAATCTGGTGTCATTATTGGACTTAAAACTATATCATTTATAAAAAAAAAATTGGGATAGCAAAATTATAAGTTTAAAAGAATAGTCGTTTTAGAGATTTTTGTTTTCTATTTTAAATTCTGTTGATAATATGACTCTGGCATGTTAATACTGGTTTGAAATTCACTTTTCGTGTTGGATGTAAATGAGTCCCGATCAAAGAATGTTTATTTTCAAAAACAGCTGAGCACAAAATGCTGTATGTAACAACCAGTGCGATGTGTCCGTCCACCTGTCACTGATCGATACGAATGACGTCAAAGCAGTCAATAATCTCTTGCTGGCTCGACTTACTCATTAAGTGGAGCAACTTTCTCTTGCATTATAAGATTTCATTTTTCTACCTTTTTGCTAACGTATGTAATTCGTTGTTTTTACTTGAATGAACAAAACGCAATAAACTAAAGCTTCAGCAGAGCGCCACTGCTTATTCTAAACTGATAAAATGATGAATATTTACTTAATGCACTAAGATTTTTTTTTTTTTTCTGGGTTAAAAAAAATTCGAATGATTTATTTATTTGTCATCTACCGATCTGTGTCAAATTTCTTATTTCACCTGAAAACCTATCAAAATTAGGAATAAAATTATGCGACTGTAAACTGCGTTGGTCATGTTTGTTCTTTATTTGACTTCGAAAGTGAAAATATCTCATTTTTTTTCTAATCGAGAAAAGTCAAATTGAGCTAACATTTAGAATATTAGATGAGAACAGTAACATTTTTTTTTTCTGTTTTGGGGAAATAATGGAAAAAGTCAGAGACCTTCCTGTATAATTCTCTGGTTAAATGAATTTTTAACTCTAATATTATTTTGTTATTGTCCTACACTAATTAGATATCTATATTATACAACAAATCAGCGTATTTAATTTTTTGATTACTTAATGATTTTCTACCTAACAGCTACGAAATGTTGCAATAATTTGAATATTTTTGCCTTCATCAATAAATATTACAGTGAAGGATGGGCTAAATGTAGCTGTTGTATGTTACAAAGGTTTTTTATAAAAATATTAAGACATACAAGTTTGATTTTATTAACTTATACAACTCCTACTTTAGCAAGAATAAACATATCTTTGTCCATTTGTATTTCATGTTTTGACGATATTAAGTTATTTGCAATTAGATTCTTTTAATGATGGTTTCTTTTACTATATTTTTATGACTTTGACAATATTTTTATTATTTTAGCTTTTTTGACAATATTTTGATTATTATGGCTTCTTTGACAATATTTTGATTTCAGTTATGTTTTTATGATTTTTCTGAAACATTGTATTAAAGTTTTGAATTTTTTTAAATGTTGGCATTTACGATAATGAATGTTTTAAAATAGGTTCTACAGATGGAGCTCAGATGCTATTTATAAAGGGCTTATTGAAATAGTTTTCTTGAATTTTCCTAGTTATCCTTAACATTGATTGTTCCGAGTTGGACTTGAGGGTAAAATTACCTTTTAAGTTTTGGATTCAATTGTCATTGTTACTTTCGTTGGTTAAATATATATTAGAAATAGTATTAATCACGGTGTAGTTTATCTCTCACTATATATATATATATATATATATATAAAAACTCCATCTAAACGTAACCTTTTAGCTTAATCCTCAAATGTTTTAAAGATTTTGATATTAAATGTAAATATATTTTTAATTTCCAAAGAAAAATATTTGTATGATTGTTTTTATTTATATGTTTGTTTGTTCTTCTACAAAATGTATATAAACACTTTATCAAATAGCAGCTGAAAGTTCATTTTTATAATGTATTAACGTTTTCAATTTGTATTTGTGTGATGATTCTCATTGCAGCTCAAAGGTTAGTTACTCGGATGCCGAGAATTCAAGTCATGGTCTTGGTACACAAGGAAAGCATTTGAACACTTGCAATAAAATCTTATTCAAACATCAAAATGTTTTTTGTTATAACAATAAACTTTTTCAATTCTAATTGCTATTAAAGAGCAGTGTGTTTTAGACACCCTATATAGGCTCAACGATTTTTAAACATTTACATGATGATCAATTTGAATGTGTTTATCACTAACGATCTCGAAATAAATAAGTATAATTTAACATAAAGAAAACTAAATGAAATTAAAACCGAAAAATTCGGAGATACGTGTCCAATTAATGTCTGTTTTCAAAAGAATTCATTGGAGAAAGAAAACTGCTTACCTCACAGTTACTTATACAGAGTTTCTTTAATCGAGTGAATTTTTTGACGAGGTCCCATAATTCTTCCATTTCAATGGGAACGTAATGAATGCATAAAACTGTGACGATCTCTGCAAATTTTGAATCAGCCACTGCTTGAATGACATTCAAACCTTCACTCATAGCATATTCACTGCGAATGTCGTTAAGAAGAAGACCAGAATTAATCTTAAATTTCACAGACTGAAGATCTGGGAGCTTTTCAAGCAGCTGAAGAACTCCATTAGCGGTTAGTTGCCAACAAGCATTCAGGGAAATTTCTTTTAAACGTGGAAAATACCTAGAATTAGAAATAATAATAATAAAAGTATCAGCAAGAGAATTATCACAATAGAGAGATTCGAATTATGAATGTATACTTTATTGGTAAAGATAGTACAAGGCCACAAGTTTGAGGCGCGAACAATCGGCAAAACAAATTTGTAAGCCACTGCTTTACGTTGATGAGTGTCAGTCTTTAAATAATTTTTCCACCATAATAATCCATTATAAATTGTAAATAATTCTATGATTTTCAATTAAACGGATGAAAGTGTGTTACGTATAAATAGCATAAAGTCACATTGTAAATGCTTATTATCTAATTCGAACCAAGCAAGCGTTATAACACTAAAACTGTTCCTTCTTTAAAATGACTTTTTTTTTTTAAATTGGTTATTTGCATATTATAATCGTTGATTTCAAGATTTGCAGAGAGAATTGTAGGACTTTGCAAAATTCGAATATGGTTATTCGATAAACCTTTTAAATACACTAGATACTTCTATAAAAATCTCGAATAGACAATTGAAATATTTTTAGTCATTTAAAGAAAACTTTTATATAATAACATTTTACTAGATGATCCCGATTATAAATCATTTCTGAAATTATCGATTTCATCATTTTTGACGGCCACGGTAATTTGTTCTTCAACAGTAAATGTTCTAAGGATTTGTTCTAAGAAATTTGTAATCAAAAAACAAAACTAAAATAGTCATATATTTGCATGAATATAGAAATATAGCAAAGGGAAGTTTATCTCCTGGCACAAAATATTTTGGAGGGAAATTTACTTCAACTCTTTTACTGTCATTATTACAAAACTGTAAAGTAATTCTATCATATTCAAAACTATTAACATAATATTTAATTTTTTCATTATATATCTTAAACAAATCAGTGTATCATTATTTTATGAAACTTTATGAATTCAGTTTTGTTTATTCATTAAAACTCATTAGATAGATTATTTTAGTTTTGGCTTTAACACCATGTGCTTAGATTATTTCATAATTTTAATCTACAATAAAAAATTATTTTTAAAAGTTTAAAACCAACGAACTAGTCGCGTGTGATTTGGAGCGCGTTGAAACACGAGTGGAAAAAATTTACAAGAAGGAAGAAAAGTAAAGAATGGACATGTTTTGATATCTTACCTCCCAATTCTTTGAAAGTCATTATCTGTTAATGAAAAACCTCCGTTTACCTGGATCCGTTCTAAATCGCTTAGAGGAGCAAGACTCTCTACGACAGGTGATGTCCATAGAATTGGTAGACGGAGATAACGAAGGTTTCTAAGACGCGAAATCAAAGAAAACACACTTTCATAGACGGGAGACTGTTCTCTCCAGATCAATTTCTGGATGTGGTGTCCATACACGCGAAATATTGAACAGAGAAGACTGAAATGCCAGTAATTATATCGTGTTGGATTTATATGAAGTACACGCCAAAGAGATCCAGTTCTTTCAAGGACAGATTTCCATTTACGGCAAACAAAAGCCATAAGAGAAAGTTGATCTTCAACAGGATGTAAATATCTAAATATTTTGCCCAGAACTTCTTCAGGTAAATCATTGATATTGCAACTTTGTGCAGGTTTCCAGTAACTTTCATACAAATTTGTATCAGTTTTCCATATATCGTAATCACAAAACATATCCATTTTGATGAGAAAGAAAATTCTTCTCATACAAACATAGATTTGCTCCCAAGTTCGCTCGTCCTATACTCTCGGCCTTACTATACTTGTATTCAATAGTAAGTCAGTTTCATTCATAAACCACGTAGACGCCTACGTAATATAAAGGTGAATGGAATTCGGGAGATTCATGTTATCATGTGATTGCTTACGTCAGTGCCAGCTGTTTCAATTGTCGAAGTGTATTCTAGATAGATAGTCATTAAGATCTGTGAACTAGTTTAAAGTCGTTCATATCGATTGTTTTGTGGCATATTTAGTGTTTTATACTTGTAAAGCTTGGAAGGTAGTGAAAAAGAATATGTGTTATGCATTGTGTCTTGCCTTTATAGTACCAGTAAGATTTCAATTTCTTTCTAAATAACGAAATAAGTTCCCTTGAAATTTTTGTCAAGTACAAGTTTCAGGATTGAATCACGATATATTAATATAATCAGAGGCCTTATTTTAGGTTGTTAAAAATCTGATTGAAAATACATACACATATATATACAAACAGGTTTCATTAAGAGATTTCTTTATGCACTTCGCGCTTTCTGATTGAAATGCATTTCGAAAAGTTGCACAGAAGTAAATTTCAGCCTTTGTTTTCGCTGTCGTCGTTTAATTGGTTTTCAAAAATAAAAAGAAAGGGAACAAGCTTTCAATTAACATCAGCTGACTTTATTTTCTGTACATATTTAATGGATTCTTTGATATCACAAGCATAGCTATTTAATATTTACTAAACGGTGAACATGATGTTTGCATAGAAACTGATGGGCAAGTCGGAGTGAACTTTAATTTTTTTTTTAATTTCAAAGAAAAAAATCACCATTATAAAAATTAGAATAATTTGAACCAATGAAAATAATATTTGGATTGTAAGTAGTTAAAACAACATAAGAATGTAAATTCATAAAAATATAACAAATTTTATTACAAGGATTGTAAGTAACAAGGACAAAAAATGAAGCTACGTGTGATATTTTCAAGCAGAATGAATATTGTTTTAAAGGAAATTCATCACTTATAAGTTGTGCTTAATCTGGCATACGGACCTTAGGTTGCCAACAGTAGTTGCTATCAGCAAGTTGTCTCCTCTGTAAGTACTGAGCAAGTTTATCGCTGCTTAACTTCAATGATCTAGTAGGGGCCGGTGCAGTGTGACTTGATCGTAAGTCAAACAAGGCAATTATTGATTAAAAAAAAATGTATTGTAGAGGATATTTTGCATGAACAACCATATTTGGTTCTGTCTTCAATACTTTTGTATATTTTCAAGTTACTCAGATTTAACAATTGCAGTATCGTAATAGTGACGCTTGGACTTACAAAATTGCATCATGCTTCTTTTCTCACAACTGTTAAACGTCAAACATCCTTTCTTCCGTCAATTATTTCTTCAAATAGCAATTTTTTCTTATCATACAGAAATCAAAATCTCTCCTGATTCACAAATTCACTAACTCAATACCCCCACTCATCACCAAAAAAAAACACCCTGGACCTCACCATCAGATTGTTCAGTGTCATATCCAGAACACACGTTGGATGGGGGTCTTACCCCTCCCCAGAGAAGCAGGCAGTGTATTCTACAGCCTCAGCCGACTGGACAAACACCAGGGTTGGTACCCGAGAGAATATTCATGCGTCACATTTAGGACAATATCAAAGACTGCTGACAGCCTATCAACCAACACCGCATCATCATGCTACACACAACCAAGTCACCCGGCCGAAAATAGACTTACACCTATTCGGCGCCACCTGACCCCAATTTGGTGAAAGAAGAAAGCATATATCTTTTCTAAATTTACCAACTTTTGTTTATTCAAAAAATTTATCCATTCTTCTTGTCCGTTGTCTTTTGCAACCATATGTTTGTCTATAACACTGTAAAACATTTGATATTTGTTTTTTTTTTTATTGGCTATAAAAATAGTTGTGTTGTTAGATGACATAAATTTAACTAACTTCATTTAAAAGGTTGATTTTTGGTTCTATTCTGATAAGTAATAACATAAAAAAACGTATCGAAGTATAAGATAAAGAAATAAGGCAAAAATAAATACATTTTTCATCTGATGCTACAGCCCTAAATGAGAAGGGTGGTTTGGTTGTCTTTATTCCACAAAGAACAACAATGTGCTCATCATCAATTCCCAGAGATAGTGTAGGAAAAAAGATAATAAAATTAATAAAATAAAATAAATTAAAAAAATGTTGAAATTCCCTGAGATCACTGACAGGAAGTTAGGGCGGCGCATGTTCGGAAAAGCTACCGTCCCAGCCCAAAAGAAAAATTCGACCTCACTTCAGCCTCCAGCGTTCACAGCGAAGACATGTGCTGATTAGGTTTTGTAACCTTATACCTAGCCATGTTTGCTGCTAGCGAGCTGACACAGCCAAAACAAATATAGAAAAACACCCACACCGATTCCAAGACTGACAATTTAACGTCTTATCAACAAAGAACCCCCACCACAAATTGCAGCGTGTGAGGACAAGATACGTAACTGGCCTTCTTGGTCACCGATAAGAAAGAAATTACTGAGCTTTTCATAATTTCACCTATCGTGGCTATCCCTTTTTTCAATTCTATGATTATGTTACAAGACGAGATCTTGCCTTGATTTGAAAAAACAAAAAGAAAGAAAAGAAGAAAAGAAAAAAAAAAACGGAAGTTAACACTTCGAGTTCTCAACTCAAAATGAAAAGTTAGTCGCTCACGCATGGGCTCCGCGCAGAACTTCCGTTTGCGATAAATTAACAAAAAAAAAAAAATACATTAATAAATATCCAATCGGAACGCTTCCCGCGGGGCACAAAAATTGCCGTTTGTGAGCCTACAAAAAATATATAAATAGACGGACCAAATAATCATCACCCAGACTTGTTCCTTCACACGACCCGTGTTAAAGATTCTCCGCCACCGTCCGGCGCCTGTCATCCGATACATCAAACGATCGCCGCCGCTACCAACGCTGTCCTAATTCCGAGAAAACCATCCCTTCACCACGAGACAAGTACAGTACATGAACTTTGTAACTACTACCACTGAATTCATTCCTTAACTGTGAACATATTTCTCCATTCTACTCTCTGTACTTAATCTATTTATAAAAATTTTTCTATAACATCATTACTGTGTTATTGTGAGTATCTATACGTTCTTTGTTTTGCAACCATACGCATTTCTCGCCCACAACTCAAAATATAACAATTATAAAAATTCATTTCTAACAAAGAAACAAACCGACCACGTGTGGCACTTAAATTTGGCCAGAGTGGAAAAGGCAAAAGTAATCCCAGACAATACGGCACCAAAAAGCTACTTCCCACTACTTGTCGAAAACTATTGGACCCTCAGTACGAACTCGGGAACCAGACTGTTAAGGCAGGAAAAAATAGCCAGCAGAAAAGTTTCGTCACTCGCTTCTTGAATAGCCGATAAGTATTCAAACAGGCAAGAAGCTTCCTAAGAAATAAAACTAAAATCAAATGACGAAAGTCGTCTACCGAAATTCTACGAAGTTAAACAACTGAACGAAAATTCAATCCGAGATTTCTGCTCAAAAGATAACTTTACAGAAGACTCAATTGAAATTAAAAGAAAATTAAAACGACTCAATTAAAATCAACTGAAAGATAAAATTCCAACCGTGAACTCTGCTGAAAAAAAAAACCTTTCAGAAGACTCAACATTAAATGAAAACTGAAACATTTCGACGAAACTAAAAAGAAAAAAAGATACTCAAATTCAAAGAACTTTGTTTTCCGGACACTCTCTCAGATAAATTTCAGCAAATTACACTATAATTTACAAAGCTTTATCTTTTTTTTGTCTTTTTTCTTCTTGTTTCTTTTGTATAAAATTCTTTTTTAAAGACTTAATTGTCTGTGTTATCTTTTTGAATCAATATCCGAATTAAAAAGCTGCAGAACTTACAGTTTAAATTTACACCCCCCACAAGAACATACCCAGTTAGATACTAAATTTGGCTTTAGTGTCATTCTCTTCATATTGAAATTTAGTTTAGATTTTTTATATTGAATTTTGTTCTTTAAATTCTTTTATATTGCAATTTTTATTCTTTTAAATTTTTTCATGATTATTACTTTTATTCTATTAGTCGAGGATTCACACCAACTTCACGTGTGAATGTTACCGCGTAACATAACATTTCTATCAGCCGACACCTAAAAAGCCATGTTTCCCAGTTGGGTTTTTCAATTTCTAATTCTTGGTTTACATACTTTGCTCCGTTTTACTAAGCTAAACAAATTAATTTCAATTAACAATTTAACTTATTTCTCATGATTAGCTTTCCTAATTCTTTTTGCTTATCATTTCCATTATTTAAGACTCCGTTTCAATTTTGTAGAGTTTAAAAACAATTTTTTAATTAAGGGAGTGAAACTTAAGAGACTTATCAATTTAAACATTTTCTTTTGTTAGAGTCTTCAATAAGCAATATTGTTATGTAGTAATATTCTCCACCTTCAGTTTAATAATATCAATCATCCTAATTGGTAATGTTTTACTGCTTCACAAAACATGTGAATGATTATAACCATATTCACGAAGTTTTAAAAGTTTAAATTCTGTACAATTTGTTTCGTCTTGCAGCAACATTGATACTGCTAATTGTTGTTTATTCTTATAGATCCCTTTCGATGAGAACTGCTCTTTCTTCTTGTGGAACTGAATTTTAAAAATCCTTCCCAGGGGCCAGTAAATTTGTATTCCAAATTCTCTTGCTCTACATCTCATCATCAGGAGGACGGACAAACATGTAGGAGGGAATTTCAAAATAACTAAATTATCATCATGATCATCAAGTCGCGCTGCTAGCACGGCTTTCTCTGACTCTCTCTCTCTCTCCGCCCGTCCCTATCATCTCTCGCTCCTGCCAGGTTTTCCAAACTACATCCTGTGTCCACACAGAGCTGATGTAGATACGTTCTTGCTGATCGGCTAACACTGGCACGTCCATGTGCAGAGGTCCATTGAAAAACGTCTCTTATGAGTTTGTCCTTGCTTCTCCGCATGTTTATATGAGCATATCACAAAGATTACTGATATAAATTGATTTTTGTCGAGTTCTTGTCAGAACAATTATTTTGCAGTTATCCCTACAACTAAATTAGGTAGTTATGGGAGTGTAGATAGCTGAAATGCATATATTTTTCTAAATATATCTGACCGTGGGATAGGACACAGGGAGAATGAACTGACGCCTTTCCTTAGTCATGAAGTAATTTTAAATAGCCTCAGACAGAATTTAAATCTGTTTTGCAAATTTCCTTTTGTAAGTCATAAACCATTACATTGCTGTATCCTTCCCATTAAATTACTGTATCCTTCCCATTACTTCGTAAGTAAATAGCAAAAGACTGCGACAAGTGGAAACAGATGTGAAGCGCAAATATCAAGCAACTAGAATTACAGAGGAAGAATGGAAAGAAAATGTCTTAGATGGCATAAGAAATTGTTTTACAAAATGCTTTTACACACATAAAAATCAACAAGATAACTATTATGAGTTTGTTATGTGTGAATCAATGAGAAAGAGGAAGAGAAAACGGATTAGAGAGAGAGAAAGAGAAAGAGAAAAAGAAATGATGATTATGTGAGCTAAATAAAGTACAAATATGGAAACAAAAATAAGTAACATGAATTGGTCGAAATACCATTTGGGTCTGATTTTTAAGTAGGTAGTGACTCTTCACTGTTTGGAATACTTAGTAACTTATTGGTATGAAGAGCCATTTGCACTCACCAACTCTCTTTCTCACTGAACCAAAATCGATGTCAGGAAATTCAATCTGCTCAGTGAGTGAAATGTAGATATACCTGGTTAACTCAAATACACAATTTTCTCTTTTTCCCCCTTTTTCTTCGAAACAGTTACAGTTGGAAAACTTCTACTGCAAGAGATAATGACATGTGTTTGGTGTGAATGACACTATATCGATCGAGACAAACATTAAAATTCGAATTAAAGGGTAAATTTTAAAACAATGAGAAATGATGCGATAAAAATGTGAAGAACAATAAATAAAGTTTAAGAAAACTCGAGGAACAGAAATTGACCCTAAGGTCATATCATTTAAGTAAAAAATGGAATAGTTAGCAACCAAACGGCAACTGGTAGGAAAATACAAAAACAGAAACTTTAATTCATGGAAAATGTTGAATGGCTGGAAAAGTTCTGAATATACCCAAGAAGAGTAGGAATTAGAGAAAATCAAATGACGTATCTGAAAAAACGGATTCCTACCTTTTGTCGAGAATTTCGATGTAAGCAGACTTTCTTTACGATTTGGACAGTTGCTATTCGATGATCGCCTTTATTAGACAAATTGACGCTAGGTTTCAGTTAGAGGCAACAATTTCCTGTTTTGAAGTCAAGATGTAAAGATAACTTACAACTCTCTATTGTATGGGGATTTTTATAAGCCCCGAAAAGCCCGGTTTATTCCTACGTTTTGTAAAAGAATAAACCGTACTTCAACAGCAGGAGGGAATTGGTGACAGCTTTTGAAGAAAGGAATACGAACGACTTTTAGTGCAACAAAATTTATATACAACAACAACAACAACAACAATAAACAGGGTTTCACACCAAATGGAACAAACAACTAATATGTAAGAGTTCACAAAAGAGTTCAAGATTCCGATAGATGGTAGGGTTTTGTAAGGTTTGTAAGGTTTAGTTGTAAGGTTGTTATAAGGTAAAGGTTTAAGGTAAAGGTGTAAGATAAAGTAAGGTAAGGCTTGGTAAGGTTGTGTGAAGGTTGATAAAGTTTGGTATGTGAAGGTAAGGTTTGCAGATAATATGCCTGCTGGAACTTTGCTGTATGTCCTGTTCCTTTTAACTCAGCACGTGCGTTCGTCGCTCTTGGCTCCTGCCTGGTGGAAGAAGGTACCAAATACGTTTGCCGTCAAGGGCTGCTACGAATGGACCTGTTGCTAACAGCGGTGGGAGTGGAAAATAGAGGAAGAATCTCCTGTGGAGCTCTTTTTTTTATAATGGACGCCACGTGACCCAAAAGGGCTGCTGATGTTCGGTGAAACAGGATCACCAGTTCCTTAACAAAATTTCTACAATTGATGCCTAGAAGGTGTTTCTTTTCTGTCTCGTAGTAATACCTACAGATTGTAGAAAAATCCTACAAACATATACATTGTATTCAACGAGTTAAAACATTAGCACATCGTTATTTGACGCTGGCTGTTTCTCTTTCATTTTTCCATTTGAAATTGCGGATCAGAACCTCCGCAAAAGAGTTAAGAAATGAAAATAAAAAGATCCGATTGAAAGTTATTTCTTTAGTTCCGTCTCTGCTTTTTCTTCAATTCGGCGAAATCTGATAAAAAAAATTGTGGGAAGTGGTGGGCAGCTCCCCGCCCACCCCTTTGTAGACAACTGCGGCTGTTGAATCGGGGTGTGAAGCTTAGTATGCAATAAATAAACACACACACACACACACACACACACACACACACACACACATATATATATATATATATATACACAATAAATGCTGGATATAAACTTCTAAACAAATCATGTCAAAACAAGAACAGTAAACGGCATTTATATGAAAAGAGAAGCGGAGAGAAATGTATGGAAATCAAATTGAGTGGGCTTTAGTGTCGAAGATTTGAAGATTTGTCTTCGAATAGTTGTTGTATCTGATTACCAAAACTCACCGCAAGAATTATTTGAGTGTGAGGAATACAATTCAGACACTTGTAGCAGAGGAAATGTATTATATTTTTATATTAATGAGAAATTACCAATATATTTATTGCCAGAGTAAACTTAATAGAATAAATACAGAAATAAAATGAAATACTAAAAGAATATAAAATAGAGAAAAGTCCTATCAGGCAGTTGAAGTTTTCTTGGGTATAATTTAAGTCCTTAATAGAATGGAAATTGTTGTGAGAAGACTTACGTCAAAGCATGTTCTAATGCACCATACAACACAAGGTTTGCTGAGGCGAAAGCCCTCTGCTTCTCGAGGAACGCACAAATTAGAGAGAGAGAGAGAGAGAGAGAGAGAGAGAGAGAGAGAGAGACTTTTAGCTTTGTAGCGCCCTTTTATATAAATCTTTGGTCACATCACCTTGCAGCCATTACAAGTACTATTTGGAAGGTAAGGGATATAATCCTTACTTATGAAACACTAATACAACCTCTGTTTGATAAACGTTGTTGTATTTGATGAATGAAATTTATATACAAATGTAATGTAACAGAAATATTATTAATGAATACAACAGACTAAGACAAGGAGGATTCAAAAGTTGTTATGATTGAGTTGGAACAGTGATTCATTGGGAGTTCTGCAAGCAACTAGGATTCAAATATATTTTAGTGTTTCGGGAAATGGTTAATTTCTCTAACACTATATATTTTAGGCAACACAAATGAATAACGAAACTTCTTTTTAACTACACAACAAAGAAAGGTTTATTATAGTAGCAGGCGTAAAGGAGTGAGAGTGAGAAAGTGTCTCTTTTGTGTCACTGGTAAGTATGCTGGTCCTTGGTTTGTAGGAAGCATGTTTGAAGCTAACAGCAGCGGGTGTCGCTGGTCAGTATGTTGGTCCTTGGTTTGTAGGAAGCGTGTGCGAAGCTAGCAGCGAGCGAAGGGTTCCAAGTGGAATCAGTGGCAGTCATGTGAGAGAGATGTGTTTCTGCTGCTAGCTCAAGGCTCTCTGATTTTGTCCGTTCTACCAAAAGGGACTAGAAAAATAGTTCTTGAGAGGGAGAAGGAATTAATGCGCTCTGCCAGTTGATTTGTCAGTGAGTGACCGACTCTCTTAACAGGGGCAGATTTTGTTTAAGAGATAGAAGATTTGGTTTAGTTTTATGGTATATCAATCATTGTAGGTTATTTAATGACAAATCCAGTTTATTCATATATATTAGATATATATGATTTGTAAACATGTCAACATAGTTAAATAGTTCCAAGTATTGCTATGTATCACTAACAATTCAATTAAACGGCAGTCATTTGTTTATACACAGTTAAATCTACAAACAATTCTATTTCAAACAGCTCAATTTAGCATCAGTCTTTTGGTGGCACTCAGTTTTAATCTTAAACAGTTCTATTTGACCCATAGATTGGACCCTGTCAAGTGCTATCACTCTGGGCCTAAGTGGATATGGGAGTGATGTCAATGAAGGAGTATACTACATTTCCCAAACTAGAGCCTCACCATCAGATTGTTTAATGTCATATCCAGGACACTCATTGGGGGGTTTCTTACTCCACTGCAAGATGCAGTCTGTGTATTCTACTGTCCCAGCCAAATGGGCTCGAGATGGAAGAAAAAAGATGTATATTGTAATGTTAGTATTAGCCAAGGCCACTGCATCTGCATGGAAAAACTCTATCAATGCCTCAATAGGAGGTATGCTTATAGGACCACAGGCCTTAAAATCACATAATAGGATAAGGAAAATACAACCTAGGACGATGGTAGCTACTTTTAATGGCAACCCCAGCGCAACAATCATCTCCTGTTACAGCCCTACCAATTTTGGTGAAGAAACTGACCTCATCGCTTTCTATAATGAGTTATCCTCCCTTGTTCGTAGCATCCCGAAACACAACGTTCTCCTCATTGGTGGAGACATGAATGCCCAAATTGGTAAAAACGTAAACCACAAATTCAGCTTACACAACACGTCAAACAGAAAAGGGCAACATATAACAGATTTCACGCAAGAAAATAGATTAACATGCCTCAATACGAAATTTCAGAAAAGGGAGGGAAAACTATCGACCTACACCGACGCAAATAATATTAAAGCACACATAGACTACGTCTTTATAAATAAGAAATGGAATAATAGTGCATTGAATTGCGAGGCATATTCCTCTTTCGAGGGTGTGTCCTCCGATCACCGAATTGTCACGGCAAAAATACGACTGAGCCTATGAAGGAATAGGGCCCGAATAACAATCACTGTACACTATGACTGCTCCCTGCTTAATAACAGGGATATTAGAGATAGATATGCATTAACGCTAAGAAACAAGTTCGATGCACTACAGGAGAAGACAGAAACACATACTCCGAATAACGAATATGAGAATTTCGTCAAGGCCCACTTAGAAGCAGCAGCAGAATGCATACCAACGAAACAAAGAGCTAAACCTAGAGTCCCATGGGAGACATTAGCGGTTAGAAAAAAGCGTGCAGACGTGAAAGCGGCCTCCAAATGGAATTGGAAGAACCCAACCAATACCAATGCCCTGAAACTTAAAAAAGGAACAAAAATGAATTAGCCAACATTTACCTAAAAGAACAAACAGAATATATACAAAATCAGATAGATAAAATTAGAGGCTCGGTTGAAGATAGACAATCTAGGATAGCATGGCAAACGGTAAACTAAGTAAGCAGAAGGAAGAGCAGCGCGAAAGCTAAACTGAAGGCGACCAGCCAAGAAGAACGAATACGACTATGGGGTTTGGCCGAGATTAGGGCAAGCTGTGTTACCGTTTTTATATCTGACTCCATTCTGAGGTTATTCTATTTTTACCCCACGTTGTCGTGTTGATGTTACTCCTTGAACAAGAAAGGCCCCAAAAGAATTATACGAAAGAAGACAGCAACATATAGGAAATGAAGACGTTTTGTTTTATTTTTCCTTTATTTCCTGGGTTCAACAACCATTCAATGGGTGAGGGAAATTTTCCCAGAATACAATTGAAATGGTTGAATCCCCCAGTTAAGGTGTTTAAAAATACGTTAATCGTTTCTTGGTATGTGTGTCCTCATTTAGTATTTTTTAGCTTTAACATGGTGTTAGTCGCTTTTGGGAGTTTGTCCAAGTCCAATGCTTTAGTTTGTTGTTTGATAGGTCCATTTCGTAGCTTTTGTATTTTAGCATACTGTTAACCGAGACGAGTGCAAATAAAGAGAGGACAAGTCAACGCTTTATCCAAAGACAACGCGTAGCGTCCCACTAATTAGCAAGGTGTTGTCACTCCGCTGCTCACTGCTGAAAAGAGCATGAGCCTCCTTTTTTTGTCGGGAGGTCCCTTTTTTTACGCATGCGTCGTCCCTTTTTCCTGTCAGAGACCTCGGGGAGTTTCTGCATATTTTAATAATTCTTTTTTAAATTCAAATTAATTCTTTTTTTTTAATTTATTCATTCATTCCCAACACAATTATGGAAACAACATTTCGAGAATTTACTCCGAAATCCTCCGAAAGTTACACATGAACCAATCACGAGAATTATTAGTAAACAATTAGACATCAAACTAGGACGGTTTACGCAAGAACTCGACTCAGTACTACGAAAAATTAAAAATAGAAAAGCAACAGGGCTTGATGAAATATCCCCAGAAGTGTGGAAGACCAGACAATTCGACGACATACTGCTCCGACACTGTAATGTCGTATATAATCAAAGCACAATGGACAAAGGGTGACCTTGGATTAGCCAAGAACTAACGAGGTATAACCCTTACATCCATAGCGGCCAAGATATACAACGATCTGCTACGAAGCCGCATAAAACCCAAAATTGAGAAGATACTTACGAAGAACCAAAATGACTTTCGGAGAAATAGATCCACGACATCACAAATTTTGACTATTTGTCGAATTCTTGATGGTGTACGTGCAAAACCCCTAGAAGCAACAATATTATTTGCCGACTTCGCCAAGGCCTTTGACTCCATACGCAGAGAAAAGATGGAGAAAATACTACTCACCAACGGCCAACCCAAAGAAACCGTCGCAGCCATAATGATGCTATATAGAAGCACAAAAGTAAAAGTCTGCTCCCCGGATGAAGACTTCTTCGACATTGTAGCAGGTGTACTGCAAGGAGACACATTAGCTCCATGCCGCTTTATTATCTGTCTAGACTACGTACTTAAAACGTTTATTCATAAGATGGGAGACAACGGTTTCAAGCTGGCAAAGGAAAGAAGCAGAAGATACCCCACACAAACAATTACGGAGGCGGACTACACCGATGACATAGCGCATCTGGCAAATACACCTGCCCAGCTACATAGTCTGGAACGAGCAGCTGCAGGCATAGGCCTCCATGTCAATGCACACAAGACAGAATACACGTACTTTAATCAAAGAGGCGACATCTCCACACTAAACGGTAGTTCTCTGAAACTTATAGACAAGTTCACCTACCTAGGAAGCAGTGTCTCATCAACCGAGATGGGCATCAACGCGCAACAAGCTAAGGCATGGACAGCTATCGATAGCCTATCCATCATATGGAAGTCAGACCTGACTGATAAAATAAAACACAATTTTTTCCCAGCAGCAGTCGAATCGATACTACTGTATGGATGCACTATGTGGACGCTAACTAAACGTATGGAGAAAAATCTTGACGGCAATTGCACAAGAATACTATGAGCAATATTGAACAAGTTCTGGAGGCAGCACCCCATAAAAGCAGCAGTTGTACGGCCACCTGCCACCTATTACGAAAACTATCCAAGTAAGACAAACCAGACATGCAGAACACTGCTGGAGAAGTTGGGACAAACTCAAAAGTGACGTACTCCTGTGGACACCCTCACATGAACAAGCAAAGGCAAGATGACCAGCTAGAACCTACATACAACAGTTCTGTGTCAATATAGGATGTAGTCTTAAAGACCTCCCGGAAGTGATGGACGATAGAGAAGGGTGGTGGGAGAGGGTCAGGGAGATCCATGCTGGTGGCACATCATCATGATGATGATGATGAATTTTTTATCATGTATATTTTTTGTTATGTATTGATTTATTTATAAAGAAATCACAAATCATGAGCTTAAGCCAAATTAAATTGTTTTGAACTAAGTTTGTACTAATTACGCCATTTATTTTCTTCAAAATAATTTTAGACTCTTATCTGCTCTACTAGTATTTGTTCCATCTTTTCTCTGTGTATGGAATCAAATGTCTTGGAGAAATCTTCAAACAAGAGTGCTGCTAAATGATTGTTTTTTAACAACTCCTCTAAAATGCTACTTTTCCCCACAACCAAATAATGATGTATAAAGAGTTCAAAAAGTTTTCACACCATGAACAGTTTACTGTTTTATTTGTACATTTTCGATTAGCCAGTTTCCAAAAGTTATATTAGAGTGTTGCTGGCCAGAAGTAAACAAATCTTTTGGGGTTTCTACTGTTACTATTATCAGGGTGTAATGTGGGCAGGGATCAGTAGCCAAAACTGTTACACTTATGAAGGTGATGATAATACACTTATGAATACACTTATGAAAGTGGTAATAGTACTTATTGTTATAATAGAATTTTCTAAAGATCAAGGAAAAAAGGCTTGAAAACCTAGAAATCAAAGAAAGAACAAAACGGTTCATATAACAGTTTTATTAAAATCAACCACAACACTGAAATAATGAAAAAATTGTTGTTTCTTGATCTACAAATATATCAAATATATCATGTGTGAATAAAGGGAAAACTCAACCAGTAGAAATAATATATTTTGTTTCATAGAAAAATGACTGGGTGTCTGGATATACAAAATCATGGCTTCTTCCATTGAGTGCGAGTATTAAATGACTAGGCTCCCTTTTTCAGGCAAAGTAGAATTATTTTTCTTTAAAATCTCATGTAATATTTCAAGAATATATCAATAAATCAAGGAAGACTGACTAAATTATGCTTTTAATACTGAGATTAGTGGATTTGATTAAAAAATAAAACATTTTTATTGCCCAGTCAGCTGGGGCTGTTGAATATACCGACTGCTTTCCTGCAGGACACTCCCCCAATGGGTATCCTAAATATAACATAAAACAATTTGATGGTGAGGTTCCAGTAATGATGGAGCTTTGGGGAATGCAGAGTACACCTTCATGCTATTGCTCCCAAGTCTACTCTGACTTGGAGTGGTAGCACGTGAAAGGTCCTATCTATGGGTCAAATCGAACTAAACTGTGTTGGTTAAGAGGGGACTGTTTTTGCTTTTTAATTTGCATATTTATGCAAAACTGAATTGTTTAAAATAGAACTATTTTGACATTTAAACTGCTTACTTATGCTGAACTGAATTGCTCAAAATAGAATTGTTTTGACATTCAAACTGTGCACTTACGCTAAACTTGATTATCTGAAATAAAACTGTTTTTACATTTAACTCTGTGTAATGCCTTAGTTGGCTAGGGCTGTAGAATACACCGACTGCATTTCTGTGGAAGGGTAAGATCCCTCCCCCAACAAGTGTCCTGGATATGACACTAAACAATCTGATGGTAAAGTTCCAGTAATGCTGGAGCTTTGGGAAATGCAGAGTATCTCTTCATTGCCATCGTTTGCAGGTTCACTCTGGCTTGGAGTGGTAGCACCTGATAGGGTCCTATCTATAGGTCAAATAGAACTAAACTGTATACTTATGTTAAACTGAATTGCTTGAAATAGGGGTGTTTTGACATTTAAACTGCATACTTCATTTAAAATGTGTACTTATGCTAAACTGAATTGCTCGAAATAGAATTGTTTGGTTTGGTTTGTTTGGTTTTATGGCATATCAACCTTTGTAGGTTATTTAATGCCAAATCCATTTTTATGTAAATAATCTGTTCTATTGAAAACAGTTCAGTTTAGCATAAGTACTCAGTTTGATTGTCAAAAATATTTCCATTTCAAACTATTCAAGCAGTTATATGTAATAATTCAGTTAAGTGTAAATACAGCTTTAATGTTGAAAAACAGTTCTATTTGAAATAATTCAGTTAAGCATTAGCACGCAGTTTAAATGTAAGTACGGTTTAATTGTCAAAAACGTTTCTATTTCAAGCTATTCAGTTTACTCAATTCATTTTAGCATAAGTATGCTGTTAGTTCTATTTAACCCATCGATAGGGCCCTACCAGGTGCTACCACTCCAGGCCAGAGTGGACCTGGGAGCGATGGCAATGAAGGGGTACTCCGCATTCCCCAAAGATCCAGCACTGCTGGAACCTCACCATCAGATTGTTTAGAGTCATAATCAGGACACTCGTTAGGGGGGGGGTCTTACCCTTCTGCAGAGGTGCAGTTGGTGTATTCTACAGCCCCAGCCGACTGGGCAATAAACAGATTTAAATGTCAGACAGTTTTATTTCAGATAATTCAGTTCAGCATAAGTACAGACTTTAGACATCAAAAAACAGTTCTATTTCGAGCAATTCAGTTCAGCACTAGTACACAGTTCCAATGTTAAAACAGTTCTATTTTAAACAATTCAGTTTAGCATAAATACGCAGTTTAAATGCAAAAATCAGTATAGTGAAAGAAGCACGGTTTAGTTCTATTTAACCCATAGATAGGACCCTTATCAGGTGCTACCACTCCGGGCCAGAGTGGACCTGGGAGTGATGGCAATGAAGAGGTACTCTGCATTCCCCAAAGCTCCAGCATTGCTGGAACCTCACCATCAGATTGTTTAGTGTCATATCCAGGACACTCATGGGGGGGGGTCTTACCCCTCTGCAGAGAAGCAATCAGTGTATTCTACAGATGCAGCCGACTGGGCAAGAAATAGAAATGTCTTTGCATGCTAAACTGAATTGTTTGAAATAGAAGTGTTTTTGACATTGAAACTGTACTTATGCTAAACAGAATTGTACAAAATAGAACTGTTTTGTGTAAACAAAAACTTATACAAAACTGAATTGTTTGAATTAGAAGGGTTTGACTAAACTAAATAGCTTGACAATAGAAATATTTGATAATAGAAATATTTGATAATAGAAATATTTGATAATAGAAATGTTTGACAATAGAAATATTTGATAATAGAAATGTTTGATAATAGAAATGTTTGACAATAGAAATATTTGATAATAGAAATGTTTGACAATAGAAATCTTTGACAATAGAAATATTTGATAATAGAAATGTTTGACAATAGAAATCTTTGACAATAGAAATATTTGATAATAGAAATGTTTGACAATAGAAATCTTTGACAATAGAAATATTTGATAATAGAAATGTTTGACAATAGAAATCTTTGACAATAGAAATCTTTGACAATAGAAATATTTGATAATAGAAATCTTTGACAATAGAAATCTTTGACAATAGAAATATTTGATAATAGAAATGTTTGACAATAGAAATATTTGACAATAGAAATCTTTGACAATAGAAATATTTGACAATAGATATCTTTGACAATAGAAATCTTTGACAATAGAAATATTTGATAATAGAAATGTTTGACAATAGAAATCTTTGACAATAGAAATATTTGATAATAGAAATGTTTGACAATAGAAATCTTTGACAATAGAAATATTTGATAATAGAAATGTTTGACAATAGAAATCTTTGACAATAGAAATCTTTGACAATAGAAATATTTGATAATAGAAATGTTTGACAATAGAAATCTTTGACAATAGAAATATTTGATAATAGAAATGTTTGACAATAGAAATCTTTGACAATAGAAATATTTGATAATAGAAATGTTTGACAATAGAAATCTTTGACAATAGAAATATTTGATAATAGAAATCTTTGACAATAGAAATCTTTGACAATAGAAATATTTGATAATAGAAATGTTTGACAATAGAAATCTTTGACAATAGAAATATTTGATAATAGAAATGTTTGACAATAGAAATCTTTGACAATAGAAATCTTTGACAATAGAAATATTTGATAATAGAAATGTTTGACAATAGAAATCTTTGACAATAGAAATATTTGATAATAGAAATGTTTGACAATAGAAATATTTGACAATAGAAATCTTTGACAATAGAAATATTTGATAATAGAAATGTTTGACAATAGAAATCTTTGACAATAGAAATATTTGATAATAGAAATGTTTGACAATAGAAATCTTTGACAATAGAAATATTTGATAATAGAAATGTTTGACAATAGAAATCTTTGACAATAGAAATATTTGATAATAGAAATGTTTGACAATAGAAATCTTTGACAATAGAAATATTTGATAATAGAAATGTTTGACAATAGAAATCTTTGACAATAGAAATCTTTGACAATAGCAATGTTTTTGACAATTAAACTGTGTACTTATGCTACACTGAATTGTTTTCAATAGAACTGTTCATTTGTATAAAAATGGAATTGGCATTAAATAATCTACAAAGGTTGATATGCCATAAAAACCAAATAAACAAAATAAAACACTTTTAAACGAGATAATGCATTGTTTCAAAGAGAAATTTAATCAGTTTGTTTGAAGTGTTCTTTCTCCCAATTTTATTAAAAAAAGGCCCAAATTTAAAGAAAACTTGAAAAAAATTGCATCCAATAGACATCCACATATGATGCACACTATAAAACACTTTTCAAATCTTAATACATGCATGTAAAAATGCACACACAACACTTGGAACATCACGTTGTTTGTTAAGCTTATTCATTTTTGTAAAAGCAGCAAAGAGACATTTGATACAAAAATTTACAGGATTATTTTGCCAAAGTCTTTTATTCATATAAATTCATTTAAATTCAGTATTCAGTCATCAATGTGGTTTCTTTGGCTTTAGAATTAAATTGTGCATTTTATTGAGAAAGAATGATTCCAGATTTAATTTGACAAATTTTTCAATATACTGAACTGGAAACTATCAACCAGCAAATCAATATTGGTAAAAATAAGTTTTAAATTGAAAGTGATAAATCTATGCTGCATATGGAAGAGCTTCTTATGCATAATCATCACAGTGTTGCATTTGCAATAGAAAGACAATCATTATAATGTAATAAAATTACCATTTCATTTCTTTGCCTCACTACCTATTTCTTTTCTATTCCAGTTTCAGCATTTAAACAAGCCAATTGCTTCTTACAGCAAATTTTGTGAACTATTCTTAACACAATTGCACCAACTTGATTTTCATTCTAAATTGTCTTTTTTTTTGGTAATGTACACGTTTAAGTTCACTGAGAAAAAATTTTAAAATATTTCTTTTATGATTTGAACAAATTAGCTCCTTCAATTTTTTATTTTTTGAAACAATGTTAAATGATCACCCTTTTCTGGAACAATGTGGAATGATCACCCATTTCTGGAACAAATATTAAAAAAAGACTCCATCTGGAAGTAAAAAAAAAATTAGAATAATTTGATTTGTCTGGTAACTTGTCTTTTCCAACACTAACTGATCTGGATATGGGCGATCATTCTATATTGAATAAAATATAAAAATTACCCACCCCACCCTTATAAAATGTAAAATAATTGTTTGTTTTTTTAATAAAGAAAATTGCAGTGAGTTTGCGGGTAAAATTAGTTCAAATCACAAAAAATAAAAGAATACTAGAAAATTTTTTTTGGTGAACTTGAATGGGTGTAAAATCAACTGCCTTTTTTTAAAGAAAAAATAATTGTTTTTTTTCTGAGAAGAGGAGTCCAATCTTTTTATACTCACACGAAAGGTAGAATATCCAGATCCCCTGACAGAGTGTCATTTATTATTTGTTTAGATTTGGGCATCAAGATATTTTTTCTTTATCAGCAATGTTTTCACATGTAAATAATCTTTTTTAAAATTATTCTTTATGCTGTGTTAAAAGAAATATATTAAAGTGCATATTTTAACTGTGTTGTTATATTTTAAGTTATTCACTCCGAGGTATCCCTGGGTATTCCTGCAAGTACAAATTAAAAATGAAATTTTAACATAATGCATTTGCATAATCTATTTTTTCCTAAAAAAATAGTTAAATTAGTAAATAATCTGAAACTTAGTGACAAAATTTCAAATGATCTTATATATTTTTATGTAGAACATTGCAATTAAAAGTAATTATTTCCATCATTTTAATATTTTAGTTTAGTAATATCTGATGATACATTTTAATCATAAGTTAATGATATCTAAGTTATGAATATCGTATAAAGGATTATTAGTTATTTCAAGTATGATTGAAGCTGGATATTTAATGTCTGATTTTAATTGTTGTATTTGAAATAAAACATAGATTCATATATCAAATTCATCTGTCTTCTATAAAAGGAATTTCCTATCTCATCAATCATTAAAAATGGATGAATATTTATCAACAAGGATTTTAGTAACTTCATTTAATAGAATGGGTTTATGAACTTAATTTTTTGATGTTTTAAGAAAATAGTTTTGTCGTTTATTGATAGAATCTTTTAACTTCATTAGAATACACATTTGATAACATTAAAAAATCTTGCAATTTTCCATTTACCAACAGACAAATCCTATTGTTGTCATTTGACTGGATTATTCTGAATAGAATTAAAATTTAAATCTATATTTAACAAGGGACCCTATACTATCTTTTTGGTTTGGCTTGTTTGTTTAATGACATTATGGGTTATTAAGGCCAAAACCATTTTTGTAGAAGAACAGTAAGGGTACAATTTAACCCATAACTGGGGGGAAAAGATCAGAGAACTGACTTTTTGATTATTAAAATGTGAAACACACACACACACACACACACACACACACACACACACACACACACACACACACACACACACACACACCATCATCATCATCATTATCATCATCAAGATGTGCCAATAACATGGATTCTTTTTGACTCTTGCTCACTTGGAAAGTCTTCTAGATGGCATCTTGTGTCAGTACAGAGCTGATGAATATAAGTTTTGCTGGTCAACCAACACTGGTTGTTTGGTTGGTTGGTTGGTTGGTTGTTTTATTTAATGTATCAACCCTTTTTGGGATCATTTAATGCTGAATTAAGTCATTTTGATAACAGCTTCAAACAATTCAGTTTAGTATAAGTACAGATTTTTGTTTACATACAATTAAATGTCAAAACAGTTCTATTTCAATTTCATATAGCATAAGTACACAGTTAATTTCTATTTGTCCCATTGATAGGACCCAATCAGGTGCTACCACTTTGGGCCAGAGTGGACCTGAGAGTGATGGCAATAAAAGCCTACACCACTATTCCCAAAACTCCACCATTACTGGAGCCTCACCATCAGATTATTTAATGTCATATCTAGGACACTTGTTGGGGGAGTCTCACCCCTCTGCAGAGATGTAGTCAGTGTATTCTACAATCCCAGCTGACTAGTATAGGAGTCCATAGGAGAATGCTGTTTATGAGTTCTTCCTTACTTTTCCAGCTGTGGCTAGTTTGTCTTGCTCATCTTACTTGAATGGTTTGTGTGATGGGAGGTAAGTGGCTGTATGGCTGCTGTTTTATAGGTTGCTACTTCCATGATTAGTTCAAAATATCATACAGCATTCTAGTGTTGTTCCCATCTAGCTTTTTCTTTTGGTCTTTTGTTAGTCTAAGTGGTGCAACCATACAGTAGTACTGATACAGCAACAACTTGGAAGAATTCCCATTTTATTTCATCAGAGCAATCAGATTTCTATATAGTCATTCACAGTCCATGCTTTAACTTTATGTGTGTTGACATGACTTTCAGTAGATGAGATATTGCTACTGAGGTATGTGCTGGTCCATTGATCTCAGAGGTTTACCATTTAATGAGGAGATTGCACCATTTTGATTAAAACACATGAACTCTGTTTTATCTGATTTCATGTAAAGACCAGTTCCTCTTGCTGTTGCTCCAGGCTATTCAGCAGTGATCTTGCTTGAGCAGGTGAATTTGAAAGAAGCACTAGATCATCTGCATAGTCTGCATTTGTAATAGTTTCTGTGGGATATCATCTGTTTCTTGTCTTTTTTGTGTGAAATCATTTTTTTTATTAGATCTATCGATGTTCATAGTACATAATCTTGGCAGATTATAAATAATAATGTCGCCAATGTATCTCCTTTCAAGACTCCAGTGACAATGGCAAAGAAATCAGTGTCCCCATTAGGTGAGTGAAACTTGGCCTTCATCAGCATCATTATAACAGTAACAGTTTCTTTAGGAAAACCATATACTAGAAGTATCTGCTCCTTTTTTTCTCTGCATATGAAATCAGATGCCTTAGAGAAATCTAAAAATAACAGTGTTGTCTTGAGATTTTTTGCATGTACTCCTTCTATGATTTAACAAATGTGAAGAATCTGTGAAGTTGTGGATCATTTTCTTTGAAAACTGTTCACATGTAAATACTAGGAATCATGTGACTTTCAAATTGTAGTTTATCCATATAAAAAAATTCTTCATCTTGAAAGACGATCATTAATTTTTACTACAGTCATTGAATAAATAAGAAAGGTAAAATACATTTATTTTTCTGAATTTTTTCCATAAATGTAAACTCTTCTTTGTGTTATTAGGGACTCTGGTTGATTGTTTTAGTAGTAAATTGTTTCCTAGCTGGATTTAGAGGTCTACCAGAGGACAGTTGAAAAGGAGGGACATATATGAGAAAGAGATTTGTGAGAAAGAGAGAGAGAGAGAGTGAGAGATAAGAGCATGATGACAATGGTCACATAGACAGAGAGAGAGAAAGAGAGAAAGGCTATAAGGGAGAAATGAATAGGAAAGTGAATGGGAGGTTCTCCAAATTCAGGTCAAGATAGCAACAGATGCCCAAGTTAAAAATAGAAACGTATCAGCGGCAATACAGCCTGACTCAGTGATTGGC
This sequence comes from Sepioteuthis lessoniana, assembly GCA_963585895.1. NCBI lineage: Eukaryota > Metazoa > Mollusca > Cephalopoda > Myopsida > Loliginidae > Sepioteuthis > Sepioteuthis lessoniana. The sequence continues at coordinate 1,242,808 of OY757914.1, read as the reverse complement.
TGAAAGAAACCCAAACTGAAAACCCATTAAAGTGGATGCGGGATAAAAAACAGAAAAAGAAAGGAAGTTGGAGACAAGCTGCAGAGATGTAAAGATTACCTGAAAATTACGGCATCCACTTTGGATGAACTCCATGAAGGAGTCCCACTCTGGCCGTGGAGCTGTGAAGATAGAGCCCCAAGCAGGCGTATGCGAGAATTACAACAGAAAGCAAGAAAAATAATGTCAAGGTTTTTGTCTGTGTCTATCATCCTGCGATGGTTTATGTCTCTCTATCTAACAGTTGACTCAGTTCATACTCTGTTTCTCTCTTGTTGGTGACCACTTGGAAAGGGTTGTACCATATAAAGTTTATATCAAACGAACCAACAGACAGTGTTTTGTGTGTTTGTCATTTCTTCTCATGGCAAGGTTACAATGGGATTCAATTGAAATTTGAGGGATTGTGCTACACTCATAGACCCTTTAGAACAGTGGTGTTACAAATGTCTATGTGGTGCTATTTTGCTACACTTTGTTTAGAATTGGTTTATGGAAAAAATCATTCTAATCTCACAAGGTTATTAAGGTTATGCAAAATCAAATGGTGTGGTCAAGGTTTGAATAGCGGTCTGTCATGAAACTTTTGGTGGTTGAGAAATACAAACTAGGTGAAATTTACTGAAGAATGTGTTATGTGTACAAAGAAAGAATATTTTAGTCAAAAAAGATATCTACAGTTGGACAAAAACATGAGTTTGCTACAATGAGCCTGAGTTAAAAAGATAGTCTATGGAATGGAAACTCACTGACTCGCTGGTAAAGAAAAAGTTTTGGGCACAACAATCAGTAAAAAAGGTCATTCTGACAGTCTTCTAGAACATGAAAGGACCCATCACCTTTGATTTCAATAAAAAGTTCAACTGTAAAAAGCATTTACTATTGAGAACTCCTTTTGCAAAATTCACCTTATTTATTGAATGATCCTTGTATTTTCAAGAATTGAATTGAAAGAAAATATTGACAATGGAAAATATTCCTCTTTTGCTTCTACCTTTATTTGATTCTATAATATTCTTGCATTTTAGAAAACCTTTGCAAAAAAGCAACTGAAATCTGTCTAGGGTTAAATATTAGTTGGGGTAGGTTTGTTTCAAATTAAATTTTTTTTTTATAATGCTTTAATTAATGTTAATGATGGAAATTCTCCCCCCTAAAAGAATAACAAATTGATTCATGGATAATAACTTGTAACTTGTGACTGTAAAGTCATTGAATTTTGGGAGTAGTAAACAATAATAAAATCATCTGTTTTAAAATAAAATGTCAACAAATATTTTGACAATGATGGAAAAATATGTTGAAAAGAAAAGACAAAATTTCAGCTTGAAATTAAAATTAGGAATTTTTTTCACATAAGAAAATATTTAGCGAAATATTCTAAATTTAACACTCAGAGAAATTAATATCAATTTTTCAATCTTGTCTAAAACTTTCCAAAATTGTTTCTTGTATTTGTAAACGATTCCAATGAAATTGTTGTTATCATGATTTGCAGCATACAAGTTGACCTTTTAAGCCTTAAAAAAATCTCAACAAAACTCAGGGTCATCTTATACAGCAAGGATCAAATTCAAATCTCTACAACAAAGTGTTTAAACAGTGTTAAAGGTTTGGATTTTAGCCCTGCCATATAAGTCGACCTTGAGTTTTGCAGAGATTTTTTTCAAGCTAATAAGGTTGATTTGTATGCTGCAATATACAGTAAAAGGAGTATCTCTCCCCAAATGTATAAGAGTTATCTCCCTGCAAAGAATTTTAAACCAAAATGCACATAATTCATGTTCATGTAGGTATAAAATGGAATCACACACACACACACACACACACAGAGTACATTTTTTTTTATAAATCTTATCTGTATTTAATCATAGCATCTTTATAATTGTTTTTCATGTGATGTAGAGGAGAACAAATGAGAACTAAAGAGCTTGCTAAATAAAACACTGAGAAAAGGGAAAGGAAACCTGTATAAAATAAGATTTAAGCATACTATAAAGCAAGTATACAAAATTTGATATTGCAGTTCAAATATGCAAAGAAATAAGATAATATCACAATAATAGAAAACTCAATCTGGAAAATTTAGAGAATCAGAATCTTCTCATATCAAATTAATCAACAACTTAGTCAATAGACCAAACATAGAACACAAAAAGCTCAAGAAAACTCTACTAATTTATTTTAAAGGATAAATTTGATTTCCAAGCAATGAAAGTCATTACCTTATTGATTCTTTATCTAAATCCTACTAAACAGAGTGGAAATGGGTCATCTAATGAAAAAGAAATTGTGACTTGACTAATAAATATCTGAAAATGCAACAAACATGAATAAGGATATTGGTCTGTATGAACCTCCAAGTTATAATTGATTTTCAGTTACTTTACAAATTGAAATTCCTTAGACTACATTCTTATTTAAAAGAGGACATCATTATAATGTTTGTGAGAAGAATGTGGAATAATATTGATTAATTAGTTATGTACTGAACTTAATTTGTTACCTTGCCATAAGATCAAAAGCAAAGAAAACCCAACGAGATTTTAATTCACTAGTCACCTGGGAGTTTAACATTAATCAGGGGAGATAACAGAAATCTTGTGACATTTACAGTGTGATATAATAAATAAGATTCTATTTCTTTAATACTTGCACCTATTTTAACATGTTGGTCAATAGTTTAATGGATCTTTGTACTGAAAATGATTGTGTTTATCAAGATGCCTATTATTTCATTTTTTGAAAGAATTTTTTTGTCCAAAGTTAATCTTATAAAAAATAATGAAGCAAAGCTGCTTTGATTCATAAAGTTGCCATAAAAGAAATAATGCAAGTAATTATTGGTCAATTATATATTGGCATTTGATGTGTGAAACTAAGAAGAGAAAATTTAAAATTCATTACATAAGAAGTTGCAGAAAGGGTACAGAAAAAAAATGAGAACTTAAAATTTGTTCATGAGAAAAATACTTAAAAGAAGGAAAAATATTATTTTCAGAAATGAATAATTATCCTTATTATATTCTGAAGTATTGGCACTGGTATCTTCATCTTATTTGTTACTGTCACATTTTTGCCTTCTTTAACAGATTTTTTAACCCTTTATTCAATTTACAGATGTAGAGTATTCTCATTCCAGATCATCATCATCATCATCATCATCATCATCATCATCATCATCATCATCATCATCATCATCATCATCAAGACGTGCTGACAGCATGTAGTTCCCCGATTCTCTCTCACCACCCGTCCCTATCATCCATTGCTCCTGGTAGGTCTTCTAGACTGCATCCAGTGTCTACACACAGCTGATGTATCTAAATCTTTGCTGGCTTGCCAATACTGGTGTGTCCATGTGTAGGAGTCCATAATAGAATGTTGCTAATGATTTTGTCCCCCTTTCTCCAGCAGTGCCCTGCATGTCTTGTTTGTCTTATTTGGATGGTGTGAAAGATGGTAGGTAAGTGACTTTACAGCTGCTGTTTTGTATGGTGTTGCTTCCAGGATTTATTTAAAACAGCACATCACCTTATAATGTAATCTCCATTTAGCTTTTTTTCCAGACATTTCTGGCCCAGTCAACTGGGGCTGTAGAATACACTGACTGCACTTCTGCAGAGGGGTGAGACTCCCTCAATAAGTGTCCTGGATATGATTCAAAACAATCTGATGGGGAGGGTTCAGTAATTCTGGAGCTTTGGGGAATGCAGAGTACCCTTTCATTGCCATCACTCGCAGGTCCACTCGGGCCCAGAGTGGTAGTACCCAATAGGGTCCTATCCATGGGTCAAATAGAACAAAACTGTGTACTTAAGCTAAACCAAATTGTTTGAAATTAACTTTTGACATTTAACTGTGTGTAAACAAAAAAATCATACTTATACCAAACTGAATTGTTTGAAACTTTTATCAAAATGACTTAATTCAGCATTAAATGACCTGAAAAGGGTTGATGCACTATGAAACAGAACAATGAACCAACCAACCAGGTATTTCATTTGAGTCCAGGTGGTGCATCCATATAGTAGTATTGACACAGCCACAGCTTAGAAGAAATCCCATTTTATTTTATCAGAGAAATTAGATTTCCATATGATCATTAACCCTGTCAATAGCAGTTCATACCTCCGCTAGACATATGTTGATATCACTTTCAGTAGATGAGATGTAGTTGCCAAGGTATGTGAAATGGACCGTTTCTTAGGCTTACTTCTTAGAGTGGAGATGGTTCTTTTTTTTTAAACACATGAACCATTTTATTTGCATTCACATGGAGACCAATGCCTTCTGCTGCTTGATTCAGGACATGCAGTAGGGATTTGGCTTGTGAAAAGTTCTTGATCATCTGCATAGTCTGTGTCTGTCATAATTTCTGTGGTATATTGTCTGTATTCTCATTTTGAGTTAATTCATTGCAATCTGTCTCTTCTAAATCAGAGTAAATGATTTATTGCACTACCCACTGCAGGAAATGAACTCATAACCATCAAGTGACTAGGTATACTTTAACTAATATTTTTATCTGCTAGGCCATTATTTCATAGGACAATCTCATTGTACTACCTGATTAGATTATAAGTAGTCCTAGAAAAAACCTTGGAAGCATACAGCTGGAGTATTTGACTGTAAATGGACATGTGATGATCTAAATGTTATATACAAGTGTGTGGTTGCAAGAAAAATAAGACTGACGTGGAGATTTAGTTTATTTTGTTTATTGAATAAATAAAATAAACAAGTGGATGAAATATCTGGCCGGCTGGCGGGGGGGGGGGTTGTCTATTCGGTGACAAGTGGTTGCTTTGATCTGGTCGGATGGTGTTGTTAGGCGACGCTCTCAGGACGGCCAGCGATTCAACTGGTGTGTGACCTCTGTTTGGCCTATTTATGTGTTCCAGAAAATACTACTTGTGGAAAGAATATAATTGGTTGAAAAATAGATTTTTTTTTATAACTGAGAATTTTCTGGGGATTTTGGATAGACTATGCGCGGAGCCTATGTGCAGAAGCCATGATTTTCTCAGTTTGACACTGGTCGTTGTTGGGTCAACATCCGGTAGCTGTTATTTTCTTTTGCAGTGTCAATGTCTGTCGGTCTGTGTTTTGTGTGTTCTAGTAGTTAGGTGTGTGAAGAGTTAAGTGGATGAATCAGAAGAGATTTGATGTATTTTACTTTAACATAAATACTAACCTACAAATATTGAGATAAACTTTAAAAAGATACTTGTAAATGATATCCAAAAATTTGCTAATTAGCTATTATAACTATTACTTGTAATTAATTATCATTTCTTATTGTTCAGAAAGCTGAAAAAATCAAATCAGAAAATGATTTAAATGTTGATAAAAGTACTCAGCAAAGCATTAAAAAAAAAGAATGAAAGATGCTAATTCTGATAATTGGAAGTTTTATTCCATGATTTAAAAAAATCATATTTATCATCTTAACTTTTATCGTTTTAACTTTTATACAAAGTTTTTGCCATTAGTTCCCTGAATTATGATATCTTAAAATTTTTCAAATAAATGAATTGATGCTGGTCACAAAGCAAAGTTAAGTTTAGAAAATGACAATATGTTTATCATTGTGAAGGTTTGTTTAAAGATGAACTGATAACTGAAGATTGGTACATCAGTACGCCACAGATTCTATAAGCAATACTCAGTTTTTCCTTTTCCTTCATCAGTTGCTCATTCAAAGCTAGAGAGCCCAGTCTATCTGACTATTTTACCTGTAAGTGAAGATGAGAAGAAAGATGGATTCATGCCTTTCTCAAAGGATATTAACACATAGTGAAACACAAACAGCTATGTCCAGAATTTGAAATTGTCTTCTCAAGTCTGTTTTTCTTAGACAATGACCATTATGTCATCTATGTCTTTGAGGAGAGTCCCTGTAGTGTGGTGGCTAATATGCTTGATTAGGGCATCATAGTAGGTGAGTTCAAACCCCAGCCAGGGTATTACATTTACTTTTGGACAAATGCATCTTGGAAAAGGTATAAACTCCCTTATTTCCTCGGCTATGAGTTAAATAGTACGACTTCTGTTCTTCTACAGGGATGGCTTTGGCATTAAATAACACATGAAGATTGATATGTCATGAAAACCAAAGAAATTATGTCTCTGTAATGAACTATTATAACCTAATATAAACATTGGGTAAGTTTTTACCATCGATTGGTTGTTATAAGTTCAATCTCTGGGTTAGACAGTGAAAATTATATATACTTGGTTCAGTGGATCAAGCAAAAGTGACAAGGAAATGATAAATTAAGTAAAATTATCTGATGCCAAATATTCTCTTTAAGGAACAGGGGAGGACACTAGTTTGAATAAATCAGTGGATGAAAAATGAAATCAGTTTACTCTCATTCAAGTACCTATGCAGTATCTATCATTAGTCTTGTGGGTAAAGTGTTCACCAATGGCCTGGGATACCGGGGTTCAATCTCAAGTGGAGTCATACCAGAGACTCAAAAAATGACATTTGATGCTGCATTGGTTAAAACTCAGCATTATAAGGTACAGATCAAGGGTAAAGTCAAACAATCCAGGGAAAGGAGTACAACCCTTCCTTGCACCTCAGTGTAGTAGAGAATGAAAAGGGAGCCTTCGGTCCGTCCTCGACAATGGCTGCCAACTTTACTTATATATATATATATATATATATTCGTTTTGAAAACAAAATACTTTGATGTTGAATTACTGTTGTATTGTATCTTTCAATTTAGAATATATTTTTGTATTTTACAAGGAAAGTTACACTGCATTGCTATTTTATTGACAAGATGGTCTCTGGTTATTTTGGTAGAGGTGGTTGTATAAATAGATTGCTTCTCAGCCACATTTATACAACGACACAAGAAACTTAAACCGCATGTTATTGAAGCTACTATTCTCATTGAATTTGCCAAAAAAGAGGATGAAATTACACCAAGAATTCCACTTATACCAAACAATATATTCTTTCAATTTAGGGACTTCAGTTTTGAATAAGCGTAAGTTTTGCCATGTTCATCAATAAATCCCAAGAGCAAAACATTTATGCTGAAATGACGAATCTTCCATTTATCATCAACAATTTTATGTAGAATTTTCAAGAGTTAGAAAAGCTCCAAACTGATAAATTTAAAAGACAAAAAGTATTGGGAATTCTAAGGTGTTGTATTATCATAGATATTCTCGATATAAATAATGTACTTATTTTTGATGTAAGTTGTTGTAGTGGTCGAGGGCGACCCGAAGGCTCCCTTTTCAGTTGCTACTACCTCGAGGTGTAGGGGAGGGCGCTACTCCATTCCCTGGATTGATCCACTTCACTTTTGATATGTACCTTATAATGCTGAGTGTTAAGCAAGGAGGTATCAAGTATCACTTTTTAAGTCTTTGGGATGACTCGACCTGAGATTGAACCCCGGTCTCCTGGACCATTGGTGAACACTCTACCTACTAGACAATGTAAAAGATATAACTTATTGTTTTAGACATCTGATTGCAGTTGATATGATGGAAAACCATTTTATTTTTGACATCAAAATTAACTTGAGGAATTCGAAAGTGTTATATCATACCAATTATATATTCATTAACAATTAGGAGACATTTATTTTCATTTTTGGTGATTCTGGCCATCATGCATATTAAAGCTTGATTTATATATGATATTAAACTATAGTAACCTTCAGCTGGTTGTTAGTCCCCTACATTATTTTGTAATATTATCAATTGTATTTGGTCTTGTTATTGTCTATTTTAGTACTGCCGTATTATATATACCTGTGGGTTATATAGCTGAAAAAAAAAAAAAAAAAGAAAAAAGTACAGTAAGTATAGTCGAACTGTTTTAAGCTAATAGTCCAAGGGAGATAACTCATAGTATCATGGGAGAATTTCCTGGAATTCTCTTAATTATTTTTGGGCCTTTATAAAAAAAATGTCCTAAAATTATTTAAAAAATGTTGCTACAAAGCACAATTATTACATAATCAAGAAAAGAAGGAAACAAAAAAGTAGGAAAAGCAGAAAGAGATTTTGAAAAGCAGAAAGGGAAAATAGAGAATAGAAAAAGCCAAAAAAAAGGAAAATTAGGAAAAGAATAAAAAAATCAGAAAAATAGTTTGAAAAGCAAAAAGAATATTTTAAGAATATTTTGAAAAGCAAGAAGAAAGCTTGAAAAGTAGAAAAAATGTTTAAAAAGAGAAGTGAATTTGAATAACAGAAAAATAATTGAAAAAGACGAAAAACAGTTTGAAAAGAAGTAAATTCAGAGAAAAACCCAAAAAGCATTTGAAATGCACCAACAATATTTTTTTTTATTAATTTTTGTGAAAAAAATCTAGTGAATGTGGGAATCAATAAAAACTAAATTAAAAATAGGAGATAAGAAAAAAAAGATTGGAAAAAAAGTGAGAAAAGGATTTTTTAGGGTTGTTTTTTTAAAAAAAAATATTTTGTTTATGTTTGTTAGTTTTATTCCAATTTTATTTTTGTACTAAAAATGATAGAAATTAATTTTCTTTTCTTGCACCTCAAAGAGAAATCTTTATTTGTATCAGTTAAAATCATTTGAAAATAACAGTTAATTTCATCATATCACTTTTTTGTCATTTTGTAATTTTATATATGCTTAATATTTCTTAAGTTTATATGGAACAGTGATAAACTGTCAGCAAAAATAGAAAGCCTGCAGGTAAGATAGTGGTCGTCCCACATCTCAGACATAGAGGCACATGTAGAAAGAACAGAGAAAAAGTGTGGGTGGTACAATATCATAATCATTATTGTGTCTGTACATCAGAATTTGATGGTACCAATAAATGTTTTATTTACTCAGATACATTTTATTCTATCAGTGTTGCACAGGTCTTTTTCTTTAAATGTTATGCAATCCCAACTCTTTGACTAATCCTCCCTTTTTCTCACTTTCCCTTTCTCCATTCCTCATTTCACCTTTTCCCTTCCCTCTTCTTTCTCATTTCTTCATTTTTCCTTTCTCCTTCCCTCTTCTTCCTCTGTCCTCCTTTTTCTTTCCCTCTTCTTTCTCCTTTCTTCATTTTTCCTTTTTCCTTCCCTCATCATCCTCCTTTCTCCCTTCCTCATTTCGCCTTTCTCCTTCCCTCTTCCTCCTCCTTTCTTCATTTTTCCTTTCTGCTTCCCTCTTCTTCCTCCTTCCTCCTTTTTCTTTCCCTCTTCTTTCTCCTTTCTTCATTTTTCCTTTTTCCTTCCTCTTCTTCCTAATTTCTCCCTTCCTCATTTCTCCTTTTCCTTTCCCTCTACTTTCTCCTTTTTTCATTAATCCTTTCTCCTTCCCTCTTCCTCCTTTCTCCCTTCCTCATTTCTGCTTATTCCTTCCCTCTTCTTTCTCCTTTCTTCATTTTTCCTTTCTCCTTCCCTTTTCTTTCTCCTTCCTTCCTTCCTCATTTCTGCTTATTCCTTCCCTCTTCTTCCTCCTTCCTTCATTTATCCTTTCTCCTTCCCTTTTCTTTCTCTTTTCTCCTTTCCTCATTTCTCCTTTCTAATTCCCCCTTTTTTTCTCCTTTCTTTATTTTTCATTTCCCCTTCTCTCTTCTTCCTCATTCCTTCATTTCTCCTTTCTCCTTCCCTTTTCTTTCTCCTTCCTCCCTTCTTAATTTTTCCTTTCTCCTTTCCTATTCTTCCTCCTTTCTCCCGTCCTCATTTCTCTTTTCTCCTCCCCCTTCTTTCTCCTTTCTTTATGTTTTTTTCTCTTTCTCTCTTCTTCCTCCTTCATTCATTTTTCCTTTCTCCTTCCCTCTTCTTCCCCCTTTCTCCCTTTTTCATTTCTCTTTTTTCCTTCCCTCTTATTTCTCCTTTCTCCCTTCCTCATTTTCCCTTTCTCCTTCTCTCTTCTCCCTCCTTTCTCCCTTCCTCCTTTTTCCATTTTCCATCCTCTTCCTTCTCCTTTCTTAATTTTTCCTTTCTCCTTCCATCTCTTTCCACCTTTCTCCCTATCTCATTTCTCCTTCACCATCCTTTCTCCTTTTTTAATTTTCCCTTACTCCTTCCCTCTTCTTCCTCCTTTCTCCCTTCCTCATTTCTCCTTATTCCTTCCCTCTTCTTTCTCCTTTCTTCATTTTTCCTTTCTCCTTCCCACTTTTTCCTCCTTTCTCCCTTCCTCATTTCTTCATTTCTCCTTCCCCCTTATTTCTCCTTTCTCCCTTCTTAATTTTTTCTTTTCTTCTTCCCTCTTCTTCCTCCTTTCTTCATTTTTCCTTTCTCCTTTCTCCTTCCACCTTCTTTCTCCTTTATTCATATTTAATTTCCCCTTCTCTCATCTTCCTCCTTCCTTCATTTATCCTTTCTCCTTCCCTTTTCTTTCTCTTTTCTCCTTTCCTCCTTGCCCCCTTCCTCACTTCTCCTTTCTCCTTCCCCCTTCGTTCTCCTTTCTTCATTTTTAATTTCCCCTTCTCTCTTCTTCCACCTTCCTTCATTTATCCTTTCTTCTTCCTTTTTCTTTCACCTTTCTCCTGTCCTCATTTCTTGTTTTTCCTTCCCTCTTCTTTCTCCTTTTTTCATTTCTCATTTCCCCTTCTCTCTTCTTCCTTCTTTCTTTATTTTTCCTTTCTCCTTCCCTAACCCTTTATCTTTCCCTCTTCTTCCTCCTTTCTCTATTTCTCATTTCTCCTTTTTCCTTCCATCTTCTTTCTCATGTCTTCATTTTTTCTTTCTCCTTTCCTCTTCTTTTTCCTTTCCTCTCCTTCCTCCTTTATCCCTTCCTCATTTCTCCTTCCTTCTTCTTCCTCCTTTCTCCCTTCCTCATTTTTCCTTTCTCCTTTCCCCTTCTTTCTCCTTTCTTCATTTTTCCTTTCTTCTTCCCTCTTCTTCCTCCTTTATTCTTTCCTCATTTGTCCTTTGTCCTTCTCTCTTCTTTCTCCTTTCTTCTGTCTCTCTTTGTTCTTTTTCTCTTCTCCTTTCTTATTCCTCCTTTCACTTTTCCTTTCTTCATTTCTCCTTCTTCCTATCTCCTTCCTTCCTCCTTCTTTCTCCCTTTCCTCTTCCTTTTCCACATTTCTTCTTTCTCTTTCTTCTTTTCTTCTTCCTCTTTTCTTCTTCTCCTTCCTCATATTTTCCTCCCCTTTCTTCTTTTCTCTCTTCCTCTTCTTCTTCTTTCTCTTTTCCTTCCTCTTTTCTCTTCCTCTTTCCTCTTTTCTCTTCCTCTTTCCTCTTTTCTCTTCCTCTTTCCTCTTTTCTTCTTTCTCCTTTCTCTTTCATCCTTTGTCTTTCTTTCTTCCTACTTCCTTCTTCAGTTTTGGTTTGTAATTCAGTCTTGTTTATTCCCTAAACAAAGTATATTTGAACAATTTCACTAAAACTTACAAACTAGCAGAATTCCTATCATAAATGATAGGATTATTTGTATATGGATCAGCACTTCTGCTTATCTATGGCTTTTGAGATATTGGCATTAGTCATGTTCATGGGTAAAAAAATGCAAGAACATTGGTTTACAGAAATCTTTTAAATTACTTGAGTAAACAGAAGAAAACATGGGAAGAAAAAAGTGAAGAGAGAATACATTGGAAAGAAAGAGAAAATGAACAAGAAAGAAAGAACATGATGCAAGGAGGGGATGTGACTGAAATATAGAAAGTTATACTGAGAGATGAAAAAAAAGAAGAAAAATTAAAAGAGCAAATATGTGCGTGTGTGTGTGTATGTGTGAGAGAGAGAGAGAGAGAGAGAGAGAGAGAGAGAGAGAAACTAGTGTAGATTATAGTAGATTATAGATTTCAATTTCTCTGAGATTCACTGAACAGAAAAGAGATTTACTGATTGTATTTTTAGATTATTTATGAAGTTGATATTGTTCTATGTAAAATTTGTAGTTTTAGGGAAATATTTTGAAAAATCAACTTAGTTATACTTAATTATTCTATTGATTTCAAAATTCTTATTTCTTGTCTGGATTGTTCATCCTAACTAAGCAAATAATGCTATGCAATTATGTACATCTTCAGCTTGAAGAACTCTGGATAAACCTAATTAATAGCATTTAATTGAATATAGATAATAATAATTTTAGTAAGCCAATTTATTTTTGTTTTTCTTTTTTGTATGATTTATTAGGTATTGTAACAACATGGCCTCCTGCTAATTCTTGTTTACAGTTAGAGACCTTCTCTTGATGAGAAGAATTTTTTATATGAAAATCTTCCACTTGATTCACTAAGAAGGTCTACCAAATTTTGTTGCTCTACATTTACTTGTTTGACTATCTATCGAGGATTGATGAACAAACTCTTTCCAATTATCTAATATTGATGGAAAGAAGAAAACAATTTTTCAATGAAGAATTTCATCTATTTTTACTTGATTATACTTATTCAAAAAATCGTATGTGGCCGTGAGGTGTTGTCAATCATGTTATATTGAAGCAAAGTGGAAAACAGTTCAAGATAGATATTAGTTCTTTTCATTTCACCTCATTAAATAACTGTGGGAGTGAAAATATGTTGCAGAGATATTTCTGAAAACCTATATTAGAATTTAAAAAGAGCTGGTTTGTCTGTCCTCAAGAGTTGAACAAATGGTTTGATATAGAGCTATCAAATTTGTGATGCATACTTATTGGACACAGAGGAAGATTTTATTGTAAAATATGACTTGTTTCTCATAGAGAAAGAGAATGGCTGATTGTGAAGTTTCAGTGAAGATAAGCCATAATCAGTGAGCAGCCATGTTGCCACAATAATTCATCATCATCAAGTCATGCTGCTAGCATGGATTTCCTTGAATCTCTCTCACCATTAATCCCTATCATTCATTGCTCTCGGCAGGCCTTCTACACTCCATCCTGTGTCCATACAGAGCTGTTGTAGGCAGGTTTTTGTGAAGGTGTCCATGGGAGAACATCACTTATGATTTTGTCCTTGTTTCTCCAGCACTGTCCTGCATGTCTCCTTCATCTCATTTGGATGGTTGCCATTTATCTCTAAAAGATAGGAGGTAAGTGGCCATACAGCTGTTGTTTCATGGGGTGTTGCTTCCAGGATTTGTTTAATATAGCTCATAGTATTTTTGTGCAGTTCCTGTCTACTTTTTCTTCCATATGTTTTGTCAGCGTTTATGTAGTGCATCCGTAAAATAGTATTGACACAACTGCTGCTTGGAAGAAATTCCATTTTATTTCATCGTATGGGTCAGACTTCCATATGATCGATAGCCTATCAATAGCAGTCTATACCTTTGCTAGGTACATACTGATGTCACTTTCAGTCGATGAGACGCTGCTACCTAGGTACATGTACTTGTCCACTAATGTCAGAGAACTACCATTTAGAGTGGAGATGCCTCCTTCTAGATTAAAACACATGTACTCTATTTTGTCTGCTTTCATGTGGAGGCCAATGTCTCCTGCTGCCTGCTCCAGGCTATGCAGCTGGAATTCGGCTTGGGTGGGTGTATTTGCAAGAAGCACTATGTTATCTGCGTTGTTGGCATACATAATAGTTCCTGCATCCATATCGTCTGCTTCTTGCATTTAATTAAACATTACTAATTAGGTATTTGGGAAGTTATTCAAGCTGGAAATTTTTTAGCGAATTTTCTTTTAGAGTTACAATTTCTGTTTGCAACTATTGAGTGTAGTTTTTTAATTGACAACAAAGATTGTAATATAGACCTTATTTAAAAAAAAAAAAAATGAAATCAGTAGAAAGAATTTTTCTTAATTTATCTCTTAATCTCAAACTCGTATCCGAAATGAATCGGTACTCCAGTTTGTGTTCCACAATCAGAACTGAATGTAAACTTCCCATTTGAAACTCACTTTATTTTTCACCAAATCTATTAATTCTGAATGTATGAATTTTGGTGTTTATTACAATAAAATAATCAAGAAAATATTTTTTATTTGTCACATTGTAAAAAAAACCCAAAAAACAATTGAAAGAAAAGTACGGGTAAAATTTGAAAATATTATCAATGAAATTTATGAAATGGAAAATAAAATTCTAATATGCATTCATGGGATACACGTCTAAGGTTATTAACGAGTTGATCAATTTCAAAAGTATTTGATAAAAAGAAACTCAGTTCATATTTCTAGTGTCAATGAATCCTATAAAAACGGTTATGATAAAATTACTGTTGATAAAATCCAATAAGAAAATTATAATGCTAACATTAACATAATTCATCGACTCACAATTTCTACAGAGAAAGAGAAAGTTTAATTTTATTGGAATTATTTTATTAGACTAATTGATTCATTCCTCATTTGATAGAGAATTTAGAATATTCTTTTAGAAAAAAATCAACTGATAATTTTTCTATTCAATTATTGTAGAAAATTTTTATTTGCTATCAGTGCAGCCATTTTAGAAATATTCTTCCCATTTTACTGTGAATAATTCATTCAATAAAGTGAAAGTCATGTCTTAGTTGTTTTTGTGTGGACAAGAATCAGGGCAAAACGTTTTTAGCAACTAATATTGTTATCATTTTCAAAAATACAATAAATTATTACCTTTGCTCATTTAAAATATAAATAATTTATATTTTATATCAATGAACATTTGTGTTAGGGTTGTGTTATAAGAACGAAAAAAGTGTTCAAAAAAGTTAAAATACAATTTTATCAATAAATATGAGTTCTAAATTCACACCAACAAAATCTTTAAAGCTCTTTCTAATCTAAAAATTTCACCTGGAAATGAATTACAATTTTATTGTGAAGAGTTCGGTGCTAAAAAGATTTCACCAAAAATAATGACTAAACATTTTTTTTTATCGTTTCTGTTTCGTTAAAACTTGGCGCAAAAAGACATTGAAAAAAGGCACGCTTTAACAATCTAAAAAAAAAAGACTGTATTAATTTTGTAACCTTTTGCCTGATTGGTCGAAAAATATTTTTGATCTAGAAAAGAAAAAGCAAAAAAAGAAATGGAAAGAAAAACAAAAATAAAAAGAAAATGTTGTATGAATTTGTATGAATCTTTCTTGTTTCTACAAAGGGTCGATAATTTAGTGTGTTAAGTAAATTTCTTCAGCAGTGAGAGGCAAGCAAGGCTAACTCATTGTCTTGTTGAAATTGTTTACCTCAAAGAAGAAGCTTTGGTGTATCACTAAATGACTTATGTTGATTTTTTTGAGGGCTGCCACTTCGAAACAAGTCAGGAAGACAAAGCAATCTTCTTATTACCTGTTATCTGCATTGAACAAATAATTGTTAACTACTTTTTCAGAAATATCTTCTGCAAGCACCTGTTGACTATTAGAGAAGAATTCCACTTTCTACAGAAAACATTTCTGGCTGTTTTACAAGATTTGAACTATTCATCAAATCTTTCTTACTGACAAATGTTACAAGACGAGATCTTGCCTTGATTTGAAAAAACAAAAAGAAAAGAAGAAAAGAAAAGAAAAAAAAAAAACGGAAGTTACCACTTCGAGTTCTCAACTCAAAATGAAAAGTTAGTCGCTCACGCATCGGCTCCGCGCAGAACTTCCGTTTGCGATAAATTAACAAAAAAAAAAAAAAAAATACATTAATAAATATCCAATCGGAACGCTTCCCGCGGGGCACAAAAATTGCTGTTTCTGAGCCTACGAAAATATATAAATAGACGGACCAAATAATTATCAGTTAGACTTGTTCTTTCACACGACTCGTGTTAAAGATTCTTCGCCACCGTCCGGCGCCTGTCATCCGATACATCAAACGATCGCCGCCGCTAGGAACGCTGCCCTAATTCCGAGAAAACCATCCCTTCACCATGAGACAAGGGCAGTACATGAACTTTGTAACTACTACCACTGAATTCATTCTTTAACTGTGAACATATTTCTCCATTCTACTCTCTGTACTTAATCTATTTATAAAAATTTTCTATAACATCATTACTGTGTTATTGTGAGTATCTATACGTTCTTTGTTTTGCAACCATACACATTTCTCGCCCACAACATTCATATCACAGATATCAACAACTCAGAATATAACACAAAACTTAACACATAACATTTTGTACAAATTTTCAAATCAACATTAAAAATCAAAATTTCTTCCCAAACACAAAAAAAACGGCAGTGAGTTTATATGAGAAAAGCTTTTATATTTTTACATTTTTCTTTTTTTATTCGTTAAATATTTTTAAAATTTTTTGTACTTTATTGAGCATGTAGTCTTCATTTCTACCCAATTTTATTTTTTTTTTTAATATTGTTTTCTTTGGTCAGTTTAACCAATTAAGAGACATACAACAACCTAATATTTGAGTTTCTAATTTGAGGTACAAAATTGTATATAATTAAAAAAAAATCATATAGTATAACAGTTTAATTGGGCCACTGATAGCAAAACTTATAACTCAATATCATTATATTTTCAAGGAAATATCACTGGAGAACAAAGTTTTTGTTGGATTGATACTAGCACTTGTTCTTACCGAATTTGAGTGAGCTGAATTCACATTTGATGTTAGTTTTTCTCTGTAAATTCTAAATTATTGCATTTCAACACTTTCATTTATCATGAAAATTGGACACCTCTTGCATGATAACGTAGTCTGTCTGAAGAACTGATGGCCATACAGTTTAAAATAAGGCTCAGAACAACTGTCTTAGCAAAGATATTATTCATGTATTCATAAAAGCGTGTGTTGCAGGGCTGTCTATGATAGACCCTACAAATTCTTAACATGAGTGAAGGAACACGGAAAAGGCAAGGATAACAAAATGCGAGAGAGTAAGTTAAAAGAGCCAGTTTTTATTTGTTGAGAAACAACAAGAAAAGTGTTTTCGGGAAATTCCTGTTTATGTCAAAAGCGTAGACTCGACTGTCTTATAGCTCTTGACCATAGGGAGTCTGGATGATACTTGAATAGGTTGCTGGTGAAACTATGTACTCAGGTAGTCTGTAGACGATCAGAGATTTAGAAGGATCGCTCAGGCAAGCTACTCGATGGCCTGGTGGCTGAATCGGTTGCTAACTCGGGGTATGGTCGGCGTTAGCTGATGAAGTCGTTGTCATCGGTCCGTCCGAGCGGTGTCTACCACTGATGAACTGGTTTCATCAGTGCGTGAAACTAGTGGTTCGTAATCTAGGGAATAAGGCCTGAGCTGCTAGGCGTCGCTGCACCGAGCTGGTCGAACCGTTACTTCGGGCATCACTGCATCGAGCTGGTTGATCTGCAACTTTGGGTGTCGCTGCATAGAGCTGGTTGGTGGGTCGAATGTCATTGAATTGGACGGCCTGGTCGGGAATTGGTTGTTCCTCTAAGCTGGATGTGCAAGAAAGACGTTCTTGCTCTAAAAAGGACTGAAAAATAGCAGGACTGCAGAGTTCACTGGGTGTCGCTGGGAAAACCAAAGTCGTGGCGTTTGGTTATTTAGAACTCGGGAGGTCATACCAGTGAAAGGAAGAGTCAAAGTGTACTACCCACTTTAATTCTTTCGCCTCGGACCAGGTCCAGTTCCATTCTGAGCGCTGTCGTCTTTGACTACCGATTTTATAACAAAGCTAGTCGCATCTCTGCCGACTTCGAATAGGTCAGTTTTGGGTGGGAATACTTCTCTTTTATTTCTGTTGTATAATGAAAATGATCATTATACGAACAAGAGAAAGCAGTAAATATTATTTGCTACAAGTAGCAGTCAGAAAATATCTGGGAAATGACTTACAGAATTAATGGTCTCGGAAATAGGTTTGATGGAAAATTTCGTTTGCTGACGATAACGGTGACTGTGATGAACTTATACTTAAGAATCCCGACGTGAATGCTTCACAAGAAGCATTAAACTTTGAAAAAAGACAAAAAAATTACTTGTAAGATATATCGCCACTTCTCAAATCTGAAACAACTATCCATTATAGTGAAATATAAGGTTACATTAATACATTTTACTTTAAAATTAACATATATTTCAGCATAAAGATGGAAAGAAAATTTCAAAAAGGTTTTATTCAGAAAGGAATTTGCGCTTCTACCTCTAGCGTTTGTGGAGTTCCTTAAGGCCATTTTGTTTAATGCTCCAGTAGTAGCTTGCCATTTTCTCACACCTCTTTTTATAGCACTCTTGTAAAAAAATTTTTGGAGAAGGACTTGTTCACTGAGGGAAGAGCAACGGTTTGCTATTTTAATTACAGAGTAGCAGATCGTAAAGTTCATTTTTTGTTTACCCACCTGGAGTATGGCTGAAGGGGACAGGGTTGCTCTTATTGGTATCGGATTGGCCGAAACCTTGTGGGCTTGCAACTGCTATTGTGGTGGGGGAAGAGTCAAGGGCTTTTTTAGAAGAGGGAGGAGGAGGTAAAATTTCAGTCTTTCCTCGATAACACATCGTAGGGTGAAAATGTACCAGAGATGGCTCGTAGCACAAGTTCATTTTAAATGGCCAAGCGGAGAGACGTAGTTTTTGAGAGGAGCTGTCCTGAAGATTTTTTAAGTAGAATCTCACTTTTATGGTCAAGCAGAGAGATGAGTAATTCTCTTAGTCATGTTGACGAGACGTTGCCAATTTGTTTATTAGCTGTCTCGTGGAAAAACAAACCGAACATTCTGAACAGAAAAACAAAGAAATTAAAGAAAAAGAAAGAAAAAAAAAGAAGAAAAGAGTAAAGAAACGAAAGAAAAAAGAAGAGTTTGTCTAAATTTCTGAGACGAAGTTTGATGATTTTTATCATTAAGGGTTTTCGGACTATTGTCTTCACCTTTATTGCTATTTCCACAACGTTTCGGCCGATATGTCCTCCGGCCTTCTTCAGGTGTTTGTCGAACTCGGGAACCTTCACGGAACTTAGAACTACGTACTTTATTGAATCCACGGGGTTGCCTGTTCTGATTCCGTTAACCATAACCGGGTACAAGTGTTAAGTATTCCTGTATTGTCCTGGTGATTGTCTCCTTAGAGGCTTAGGGAACTAACGTCTATAACCGGGATGCTATGTGTCCTGCTGGAAACGTTAAGGAAATAATAATAATGATGAAAACAATAGTCCAAAACCCCTTAATGATAAAAAAGAAGAGGTTGTCGAGTAAACTTCAAACTTTCTTCAAACAACGAAAGATAAGGAAAGAAAGAAAAGAGTAAAAAACTAAAGAAAAAAGAAGTCTCCAACTAGACTACAAACTCTCCTCACAGACTACATGACCTCGAAAGGTTTTAGCTTTATCTTACAAGGAGATAAAAAGGGAGCCGTTTCAGCCACTTATAAGGAAATAAGAGACATGTAATTTATGATACTATTTCTAATGTTACCTTTGTTATATGTTTTGCTAATGAACAATTTCCTGTATAAGGGATTTTAGTTGTCTAAATTTCCGTGACGAAGCTTGACGAGACAATCATCTAGAGGTTGCAGGTTCAATCCTGACTTCAGGCGAGTATCAATATAGGAATACTTAACACTTGTACCCGGTTATGGCTAACGGAACCAGAACAGGTAACCCCCATGGATTCAATAAAGGACGTAGTTCGAAGTTACATGAAGGCTCCCGAGTTCGACAAACACCAGAAGAAGGCCGGAGGACATATCGGCGGAAACGTTGTGGAAATAACAATAAAGATGAAGACAATAGTCCGAAATCATTTACAGCTCCAAGGTTCTTGGAGAATCAATCAAGTAACTATCCAAGAAATGCAGCTTGACTCTCATGTGGCACCCAAAATCTCGAAATGCAAATAGCATTCTAGTAACCAGAACATCAGAGTTATTTATGTTTTTGTTACTAAGAAAGTTTTGTATATCTGTCATGAAAGAAAGCCGTGATGTTTTCTTGTTCTTCCTCTTCCTGACAAATTCTTAATCACGTACAAAGACACGTCCATTAAACACACTTGCAATAATTTTCTCGAAAGACAATGTAGGAAAAGCAAAAACTGTATAGTGAAAACAGTCGCCATTAGCGTTCAAACTGTTTTATCAAGCTGATATGGAGTGAAGAAAAAAATAATCTTCTCTCGGCTGACGATTAGAACATTTACATGTCTGCTTCTTTCACGGATGGCCCACTACTTTTGGGTCCAGTGTTATACTCGTTATATTTGAATAAGTAAATGACCATTTTTATGTCATTATGTCCACGTAAGTGCAGTAAGTAACCAACTCGAACCACTCCATAAACATTGGCATTGTGAAGGAGAACTGTGCTTGGAGCTACTTAGAAATAATTACCATTCTGTTGGACGAGAAGAAGTGGGATATTGCGGCCGTAAACAAACTTTTTGTCTTCTGAAACAATTCACAAAGATGTGGTCAAGACTTTAGAAATATGTAACTTTTGCAGAGCGATCAAGAAGATGCTTTTTTTTCTTGAAAGCCAATACTTCTGCTGTTTTCTCAGAGAATCCCAAACCATTCACTGATTCAATCTCAGTTGACTAATAACAGTTTAGTTTTTTAGTGTCTGATGATGAGTCTTCGAATTCTGAAACTATTTCTTGAGACTCATTATCAGAACCCCGTGTACTTTTTGATCCTTTGAATTGTCGTCATATTCAGATGTGGCAAAGCCAGAAAATATTGTAACTCGGAGTTCCTCATAGTGCAGGATAACTGTTGTGAGGATATTTGGATAGGAGTTTTTATGCCAATTTTTCTTGCCGATAACCTTAAGTTTTATGCTTCTTGGGTTCTCGTCAAACCACTTGAACTCCAAAAACCAGAACCTTTTCTTTTTTCCTTTCTTTTTTCCTTTTGTCCAGTCATGAAGCATTTCTTCACAATTATGACAAACAATATGAAGATCCC
This sequence comes from Sepioteuthis lessoniana, assembly GCA_963585895.1. Taxonomy (NCBI): domain Eukaryota; kingdom Metazoa; phylum Mollusca; class Cephalopoda; order Myopsida; family Loliginidae; genus Sepioteuthis; species Sepioteuthis lessoniana. The sequence goes on along the minus strand of OY757914.1, from coordinate 1,222,050 downwards.
ATTTCTTGTTTTGGTCACTAAGTGGAATTTCAAAATAAATTTTATTGGCAAAGCCTTAAAAGCAATATTGTATGATGCCTTTGACGAAAAAGTGTGTAGCAGCTACATACAAAACAAAAGGTATCAGAATTATTTACACATTTATGTCTACTCGAAGAAACCATGATAAGATCTGTATCAAAGAAAAATAGGTATTATTTATTGTGCATATCAGATAAATCTTCAGGAATCGAAATCAACAACATGAATAAGAAAAGTGATGTTTGTAGAAAAAATTAGCCAAATTAGTTTTAGGTGAGCTCTAAGCCATGTCTTCAAGTTGGCCCTAGTATAAATAACAATGGGTGTCCTGTTTTTTGCAAAAATCACAAATTTAAATTTGCGTGAAACCTAAAACATGTAAGAGAAAATTTGCATGAAAATTTGCATGAAATCTCGAACATGTAAGTGAAAATCAATTTCAAATTTGAAATCAGCGTTGAAAAATATACAACAGAAAAAATATTCTCCATTGTAATTTATGAAAGGAAAGATAAATCAATCCGTAATCTTTGAGTCATCATCATCAGCAGCAGCAGCAGCATGTAGAAAGAAAAAGAGGTTCAACTGAATCGTCATTGGTGAAAACCAACGTAAAATTAAACGATTGTGAGTGAACGTCATGAAGTAAATGTCATAAGTGATTTTATTTCTTTTAAGAAAATATAGACATTTTTTTTTAAAAAGTGGGCACCAAGGCCTGAAAAGTTTTGATAGGACGGGAAAGTGGAAGAAAACTGTGTTATTCAGAAGAAAAAAGTCATAGTTGTTCTTGGGAGCCCTAGCTATCCACAATCATCATCAGCCACTCTTTACAATAAATTCATTCTTGCGTCTCCTTGTGCACAACAACGGCTTCTTTATACTGATCAATTTTCGACAAAACCAATTTAAATTCATTTTTAAATATAAAAGAAGAAAACCCCTCAGTTTTACATCAAATCACAAGACAAGATATTTGTGTGCATAGATTTGTTAAGACGAGGTTAATTAATTATATTTTGTTAGCGTTAAGACGAGTAAATCACCGTATGGCATGTCATAGCTCTTATCGCTTAGAGTATTCCGACAATTGTCTTCCTCTTTATTTGCTATAATCACAAGGTTTCGGCCAAAGCATCCTTCAGCCTTCTTTAGGTATTTCATGTCGAACTAATGAGTCCACATGGAACTTCGAATCGAACCTCGGGGGTATATTGTTTTGATTCCATTAATCATTACCGTGTACAAGTGATAAGCTATAATAAATATTCCATGAGTCCTGCTTATTGTCGAGCTGGGCACATGGCACAACACATACTTTAACACTTGTACCCGGTGATGGTTAACGGAATTAGTACAATCTACCCCGTGGATTAAATAAAGGGTTCGGTTCCAAGTTCTGTGTAGACTTCTGAGTTCGACATGAAACACCTGAAGAAAGCCGAAGGATGCATTGATCGAAACATTCTGAATATAAAAAATAAACACGAAGACAATACTCTGAATACTCTAAGTTATAAGAATTATTAAGCTTCATCTCAGAAATTTAGACAAACTCTATCAGCGTGATCTGAATTTCGTATATATATATATATTACTGTAAAAGCAAAAATGTCAAATCGTAGCGAATTTTTTTCAGTGTTGAAATACTCCCAAGAGAATAAAACAATTTTCATTTCAAATCTAATTTGCAACATAATAGGATATGTGTTCATGTTCACCTAGATCATTGTCATTTCTCAAGGGGGATGAATATTAGATACGAAGATTAGAACATTTATGTGTACTTGTAATATAAATTGTATAATGTAACTCCAGCTTAATGGTTGTGACCTGTAAGTGAATGTCATTAAAGAACCAACAAAAATCGTCGAATAATACCTGATCCTTCCATAAATAATGAATTTAAAACGAGGCAATGAAAGAATAAAATATGGCTAAATGTTCGATACCTAATTCACCCAATAAATAGACTGAAAAATAAAGTCCTGCTCAATTGATTGATTACTTGGACAAAGCAAATTATGAGTTAAAAGTGAAAATTATTGAAAGAAATATTTTTTTTTTACCATTGTAACAACTATAATATTGGTCGAATATTTATGACTCAAAAATCAAATATTTAATCTATAAATCTAATGCTTGGGAAAATTTCCATCTGGAAAATGAGACATTTCATTTAAGAGTCAAATACTCATAAGATCTACCATATGTTTGTGGCACTGAGAGACAAAATAGTATCCTTGTAAATGTTATTCAATTTTAAATATCTGCGAATTAATTTAGTTTACGATACTTTTTGGCACAGATAAATAACATGATTTCGGAACAGATCAAAATGTTTGCTTGAAGCACTAGAATAGCAGCGAAAAATATGCACATAAAGAATTTAGAGTGTGAAGCTAAAAATATCTCAAAGTGAATAAATGGGAAACCCAATCCACCAGTGGATTACAATGAGAAAAGTATAAAAAGTGACTTAAACGAAGTTGGCGTTCAACTGAGCCACGCAAATAACGCTACCATCAAACTTGAGCAATAGAAACATTTTTATAGACATAGAAGAAATAAAAACACAAAAACCAAGTGACAGTTACATTTTGCAAAATGTGAAAGAAGAAATTATGAAGAAAAAGACGTGATATGATGTCCAAATGATTATTAAATGTAGTTTTTGAGATAACAATGTGTTATCAATTAAATGTTTATTAGATATTTTATAGACATTGATTTCACAAGAATGCCATTAGAACATCAATTGAAGTATTATTCAGAACATTATTTTGTAAAGTATGTAACTCTGAAAATGTTTAAAATCATTTTTACATTTTAAGTTTATTTAAAGGGAATTCATTAAAACAAATGACATTTACATTTTTTTAAAAGTTTCTAAAAGTAAATGCCAAAAATAATTTACATTTTTAATTGTGAAAAAGAAATTTGGGAAAGGATTTAAGAGAAGCAAAAAGCTAAAAACAAAAAGAAGAAATCTCTGAAGATTCATTACATTTCCTTTTAAGAGGAAATGGCGTATTTTTTATTGGACAGTTTCATAAAGCCATGTCGTTTGAAATAGGAATCTGTGAAAAGTAGGATTAATTACCCTTAATGGGTCTATCATAATATGAATCTTTTTCGATTATAAAGTGTCTGTTTCTAGTCAGGATTATATTCTAATTTCAACTCAATTCAAAAGTTTTTCAAAGAGTTTTCTTTTACAGAGGCCAAGATTTCCTCCACGAAACTAAAATACTGATCATTGGTAAAAACTCCGAAAATAGAATGCATTCTCCAAACAGTTTTCAACCGCCTGCCAGTCACACTGGTGATATTCTCTGTGATTTATTCATTCCGGTCATTTTTGAAATAATGTACATTTTGAATTACTCGCTGCTTTAGATTTTTGTTTTCATTATTTTAACACAGTAGTTCACCGCTAGAAAGCGTTACATACATTACTGATAGCGTTACGCACATTACTGATTCAAGTTTGATTGATGAAATGACTACTTCATCTGTCGATTGATTTCTCAACTTTTCAAATTGACTTTTGATCAGTTGTAATTCATGCCTTTTCTGTTCTCTTATACTCTGAAGTATCAGCTGTTATTCACCATTTTTTTTTAAAGTTTAGGATGAAAATGCATTTTTAGTAAATTAAATGTTAATAATGTTTTAATCCGTTTAAAAGAATTGAGGCACCGAGTTGATTAATGTTTTATGCAATTTTATTTTACTGAATTGCAAATTGAATCAGTGGAATGATTCCATTGAGTAAATTTTCCGAGTCAGTTGCTACTCAAAATATTTAGAATCATTCAATCGATAACATAAGAAACAATAGCTATGCCTCGTTCACAAAAGAAAATGAGCAATTTAAATTTTAGTTATGTTGATAAATCAATTTTACTTACTTGTTTGTGTCCCACTAACCAAGCGGTTAGTCTTGCAATTTTAACATTTATAAAATCTCTCTCTCTCTCTCTCTCTCTCTCTCTCTCTCTCTCTCAAAACAGAAAAACTTTACCACCTTGCCATGGTAACCATTGACGTCACATCCGTGTGCACGTGCATTTATAAACCAATAAACGCAAAAATCTATCTGTTTCTCTGATCAATCTAGATTCTTTGCAAAAACTGAACGTTGAAATTCACGTGCGAATGTTTTATTTACTTTAATATGGCCCAAAATAAAGAAGACGAAGGAAAAGGAGGAAGAGAAATCATTTCAAATCATCTTTCACTAGAAAAATGAATTGCTAACAATCAACGTTCTTTCAAGCAAAAATATTTCTTGTAACTTTTATATTTTTAATCATTACAGCATACGTTTTGTACAATTCTACATATGTATTAATTCAATCTTTCAACTTTACATGCTTTCATATGAACTGTTTTAGGCTGTGGTGTTGTGGCTAACGTATTGGACTGCGATATCGTAGTAAGCGAGTTCGAACACCAGTCGAGCAATTACGTTCACTTTCGGACGTATAACGTTTGGCAAATGTGTGAATCAACGCCTTTATCCTCCAGCTGTGGGTGAAATAGAACCACTACTGCTTTTTTACAAGGATGGCTTTCGTATTAAATAATCCACGACGGTTGATATTCTATTAAACACTGAAACCAAACAAAACCTTTTTCAATAGGATCGCAAAAATGTGAAAATACCATTTTCCCAAGTTTCAAGCAATGAAAAAACTTTGCAAAGAATAATACAAAAAGTTGCATTCATTTATAATACACTGAATTCAAATTAATATTACAAATTATTCTCTTCAAAAAATAACAAATAAACTGCAATTCCTTTTTATCGATATTGTTTTTATTAAACATTTATGTTGTGCTATTATTAAACATATTTTATTTCTTTATATCTTTGTTTTTTTTTCTTCTCTCAACATAAACAGCAATTGCGAAAAGAAAAATACACTTCATAATTTCCAATAATCAAAACCTATTTTAGTTTTTATAATATAGTTATTTCACAATAAAAAAGCGACTAAAGCATCATATCTTTTTGAATTGACGATGAATCAATTATTTGAATGTCATCACACATAAATGTTATATTGAACTTCATGTTCAATTGGATATTTACTGGTGTGCTTTTGATAAATACATCGTCAAATTTTCTTCGAAGAAAATTCTCTAGTCGTTAAATTAAATTTTATTTTAATGAGTTCTGTCTTAGAGTTATGAAAATTAATTTTCCTTATTCTTATTTTTTGACTTGTCTGCTCGTGACACATAACATGTGATGTTCGTGACACATAACACGTGATATTCGTGACACATAACACGTGATATTCGTGACACATAACACGTGATGTTTGAAAATGTTACTCTACGGACTATCAACATACTGTTAGAGGTTTCTAAATGTTTGCTGCTTTTTGGCAAATGTTTCTGACATCCTTTCTTCGTTAATAATATTCACCCCTGAAGGATTTTCTGAATTTTCAAATTAGATTTATTTGGCTCTGACACTTGTTGGTCGTTAATTGTAAAGAGATTTTGGAAGCTTGATCAATATTTCAGAATGTTTTGGTAGGAATATTAGCATTTTTTGTTGTCTCAAATCTTAAAACGGAAAAGAGGGATTTGAATTGATTTTCTATTAAGTCTCAATTAGAAACATTCACATTGTTTATAAAAGTTTTACAAGTTACAAAGTAATCGTTGTTTACAAGCTGCAAATATTGGTCTCTTGAAGTGTGATTTTCTCCTCCAAATTCTGGTGAAATCACGAAGCTTTTGAAAGAGAATCGAATTGAAAAAAAGTTTTGTGCTCCTTTATATTTTATTATATTAATAACAGGCTGACTTTCTGGACTTCGTTTTGGTATTTTCGTTCATCTTATAAACATTTTTTTCATAACGCCATAATCCTATCTCGGGTGATACTACATTTTCCTGATTTTATTTGAATTAATTTCTACGATTCGCTAGAAATTTTTTAATTGTAATTTCGTTTGGCTGTTGGTGTATTATTTTTAATTGTGTAGATCTGAACTTTTGTTCCTAAATGTATCGTAGATTCGTCGAATCGAGACTTGAATTAGTTTTCCTTTCATACAGACGACTAAATAGGATATCAGTCGTTAGAAATATAAACAACAGCAAATTAGAAGATTGGATTAGGTCTCAATATTTAATCTTTAAGTTTAGAAAATGTAACAAAAGAAAATATGGCATACAACGAAAAAGGAATATGAGGATTAGGAGGTGTTAATCTTAATCCCAAAGATTTAACTCATCACATTTATTGATCCTGTTAAATAACTTATTGCGTTCACAATATTCATACCGAATATTGTTCACATACAATTTCGTTGTGAAAAGCCTATTTAAAATTTACGATGAGAGACTGAATTTTTTAATGAAGATTAATTCATTTTACAATGCCAAATTTGGTTTAATAAATGGTTTAATAAATGATTTAATAAAAGACACAAACTATTCCCAATGATTCATATCGGTATGGTAGATACTTTATTAGATATCACTTGATCTTATTAAATACAAATTTGTTGTCTGCGTTTTTTTAGCTGACTGAGAACGAATCTAATGCGCTAAATCCAAAAATCACAGGTCAAGTTTTTGAGCTCTGGCCACATGTTTTTGAGCTCTGGCCACATGTCGTTTTTGACGTTTTTGTTCACATGTACGCATGTGTGGAGCATTTTAGAAGAAATTGGTGGGGGTAAAATGTCTTGTCGAATAATTGTTTTGATTGGAAATGATTATTTTAATGACAAGAAGTATTCAAGTCCGATAGTTCTGGGTGATTATGTCGAAAAGGGATCAGTTTGAAATCATAAAACCTCAAAATCTTCCAGAAATTGGTGCGGCAAAGCATAAAATTGGTGGATCAAAACTAAAGTTAATGGGGTAGACGCCCCAGAAAGTGTATAGGGAAACTCCACCCACGCATCTACAGGTGTTTTAGCTTCATGTGTGTTGCGGAATATTTGCGTTGTCGTGCTGGTGACGCCAAATACTGAACGCGGTGGGCTGCGGTGGCACCAATTTATGACTAATTTGCAGGTGAATGAGATGGCTTCAGCCAGAAGATCGTGCAGAAATAAGCCCGACGTATTCTGCTACATATGTGGAAAATACACCGTTACTCCTAATAGGAAGCCAGTCACAAGTTTCATAATGCATGCTTACCATGCTTATTTTGGTATTAAACTTGCTGACCAGGATAAAACTTTGGCGCCACACATGGTGTGCAAGGCATGCCCTGAGACTCTGCGTGGGTGGACCAATAGCAAGAGGAGTCTGAAATTGGGAATTCCCATGGTTTGGAGGGAGCCGACAAACCATGTCACTGATTGCTACTTCTGCGCTGTTGATGTGACTAGAATCAACAGAAAGAACCGGGGCAACCTCAAGTATCCTGATTTTCAATCAGCACGTCGTCCTGTAGCTCATTGTGATGAAATTCCAGTGCCTATCTCCGGAGAACTTTCTGACATTAGTGATGAAGATGCGTCCAGTGTTGAAGGACATGAAGACGAAGAAGTCTTTCTTGAAGATGATGCTCCATATTCATTTCCCCCTCAAAAGTTGAATAATCAAGTTCGCGACCTCAGCTTGTCAACGGACTGTTGGCATGCAGATTGAAGGAAAACCTTCCCTCTGAGAGTGCTCGCATCAGCTTCTTCCGCAACAGACATCAAGAGTACTTCCGTTTTTTCTCTACAGTGAAGGACTTGGTGTATTGTGCAGATATTGCACAGCTTCTGTTCAAGCTTGGAGTGCCACAGTACGAGCCCAAAGATTGGAGACTGTTCATTGACAGCTGCAAGCGATCACTGAAATGTGTTCTGCTACACAACGGCAACCAGTTTGCCTCTGTATCCATCGCTCACCCGACTACACTGAAGGAGAAGTATGAAGCGGTGAAGTATGTGCTGAAGAAAATTGGTTATGATCAGCATGGGTGGTTTATTTGTGTTGACCTGAAAATGGTGAACCTTTTGTTGGGACCACAGTTTGTCTTCACCAAGTACCCATGTTTTCTGTGCATGTGGGATAGTAGGGACCGTGCTCAGCATTACACAAAGAAGGACTGGCCTTTGCAGGAGGAATTGGTGCCTTGCAAAGAAAGGAATGTCACCAACGACCCTCTGGGGGAGAGAGACAGAATACTCTTCCCACCGCTGCACATCATGCTCGGCTTAATCAAGCAATTCACCAAGGCTCTGGACAAGGATGGTGACTGCTTCACTTACTTGTGCCAGGCTTTGACAGGATTGACCATGGAGAAGTTGAAAGCTGGCATCTTTGACGGTCCTCAGATCCGGCAGCTCATCAGAGATCCAGAGTTCGAAAACTCAATGAACGAAGTGGAACTGGTAGTGAAGAACTTTCTTGGCAACAATAAGGCCAGATATTACGCAGAACTTGTCAACAATATGCCGATTGCTTTCAGAAACCTGGACTGCAACATGAGCGTTAAGATGCACTACCTATTTTCACATATGGACCGGTTTCCTGAGAACCTAGGTTCAATGAGTGACGATCAGGGGGAGAGATTCCATCAGGACCTGAAAGAGATGGAGATCAGGTATCAGGGTCACTGCGATGCAGTAATGATGGCTGACTACTGTTGGAATCTGAAGAGAGACCTCCCTGCCGCTGAGCATTCCAGGAGTTCGAAGAAACAGAAGTTCAAGCCCTGAAGTTTGAACAATGGTGAAGCAACATGCAATTTACGTGTACTTACCTTTATCAATGCCCGCTTTCAGTTTACAGTAATCGATTTTTCTATCAGGTAATCAATATATGTTGGCAAAAATCAGCCGATAATGCCACAAAAATGTAATCGATTTTGTCAAAAGATCTGATTTTTTTCAAATCAACTTTGCAAAAAACCCTGGCCTGATGGAGAGAAACGGATGCCATTTCCTGATTCAGCAGTGTAAAAATAACCTAAATCAGTTGAAGAAATCTAGACAACATTCAAAAAGTAAAAAAATTGTTGCCCAGTGTTATAATGATGGTTGTTGGTAGTTCACTTCTATAATGATGGTCGTTAGTAGCTTACTTCTATAATGATGGTCGTTGGTAATTCACTTCTATAATGATGGTTGTTGGTAGTTTACTTCTATAATGACGGTTGTTGGTAGTTTACTTTTATAATGATGGTTGTTCGTAGTTCACTTCTATAATGATGGTTGTTGGTAGTTTACTTCTATAATGGTTGTTGTTGGTCGTTCACTTCTATAATGATGGTTATTGGTCGTTAATAAAAAAAGTATCGAGTTATTTTCGGTTGCGTAGTGGCTAACGTGCTGGACCGTGACATCTTAGTAAGTGAGTTCAAACTCCAGTCACGCTATCACCTTCACTTTCGGACTAATTCTCTTTGAAAAGGTATGAACCAACTTACAATCCTAGTTGTTGGCTAAATAGTGCTACTGTTGTCCTTCCACAAGGAAGGCACTGGCAATAAGTAGCCCACAAAGGTTGATATGCCATTAAAGACAAAGAACGAAAAGAAACAAAAGTATCGGGGATTATGTAAATAGGTTGACAATGTTTCTATTTTCCAGATTCGTCCGCATGTTTGATAAAATTTAACTTCTTTTGCTTTCAAATTCCCATCGCATTTATTTCATTTGGGAGTTTTGTGGGCATCGAACTTGTTTGTTTTTTTCCTTGAAAAGCGTTATTCCACTTTGGAAGTTGCTTGTATAAGTTTTTAGTTTTATCAACCGTTAAAATGTTCCATCTGTCCTGATTTTAAGTCCATCAATTTATTTTCCTTTATGATTGCCTATCAAGAACAACATTCTGAATAGTTGAAGCGGCTGATTTTTCATATTTGAATTTCTATGCAGTGAAATATCATGCTGGTTCAAATTACTCCAAAAATTACAGCCATCAATAACTTATTTACTAATATAATTCATCTGGTACTGATTCGATATTTTGTTAGAAAATAATGATTAGGATAAGAATGATGACAATACTGATGATGTTGATTAGTGCTCCTCCTTTCAAATAAATGATATAAATTTTGAGAGGAGCAAAAACAAAATTCAATCACCGGATAATGGTAATAAAAAGGGAAAAACTAGTTTGAAACTAAGCAAAGACTCAATATTTGAAATAGAAAATATGAGTAATCGTACAAATGATTATCGAATCCGTAATCGCTAATTTCATTTGGCCTTGAGCATAAAAGTGCAATGTCCATCCCAAGCGATGGATCAAAATTGATTGACAATTGCAACGAGAGAAATATCGATTACCAGATATTTGCATGTTTCAAAAATAGATTATCGATTGAGTTAAAGAAAAATACTTTTCACATATAAAAATGTTGAAATTAAAATATGAAAGCAGTTGTTGTTGTTGAAGAGTGGGCAGCATGGAAATTGGTCAGCTTGGATAATGTACTGAATGACAGTCAAAGATCGATATTTATTATAAAACCAGAGCTGACTGATTTGACCACATTAATTCCATCTTTTCAAACGAGAAAAATTGATTAGCTTCAATTTCGAAGCTTATAGTATTTACAGTTAAAGGAGAAAGAAGGATTTTTGATATTTGTTTTTAGTAATCGAACGGCAGAAGAAAGATGATTAAATTCTAGAATTCAAATTGTTTTTAAAAATCCAGCAATTTCGTTGAAATTATCCAAAAAATTGATATTTCGAATTGCAATTGTAATCTTAATTATTGGAGGTCTTCAGCGGATGAAAAAACATCCAAAGAAAAGAATTTTACTTCAAAAACTCAACTGACCAATTGCTAAACAGTAAAATCCCTGTTGTGTTAATTCACTTTTCTGTTGTCTAAATTGCTGCAATCTAAATCTGAAGTAAAAGAACAGAGAGCAAAAATGTATAGACAGAAAAGATAATATTACTTAAATGTCAGTTTTATTTAGATGCCAAATATGAATTGAAATTTAGACTGTAAGACAATTATGTAATCAACACTTAGTAAGACAATTTTGGTGGTCAGGATCCCCATGAACATTTGCATATTTGATTATAGATTCATCCATAAAGTTGGAATGCTTTTATTTATTGCATTTCATATTCTCCAATAATCATTTATCAAAATTTTTTCTTTAATATTTTTTGTTGATAATGATCAATTCGTATTTATTCAGAATTTGAATTTACTGTTAACATTTTAGTGGAATTTACTCAAAGTTAAATAATTTATGTTTTTATACATCGTTTTAGCTTTTGTAATGATGTTTTGTGGGTATTTACTTTGATTTCTTGCTGAAATATCTGCCAATGCCGGATAAAAGGTCATAACTTGGATTGCAGTTGAATATAATAACAGTAAAATGATTATTCACATTGATAGAGTATTGTTTCTGTTAGAGTCAACTCATGCAAAACTGCAGGACATTTAAGATTGAGATTACAAGTTTTAAATTGAAGCCTTCAATTTTTTTTACTTTTATAATTAAAATGAAGACGTATAAACTGCTGAGTAACATATGTAATAAAGGGATGATGTCTAGACATCTAGACGAGTCAATATTGATTTAAAAAAATGAAGCAATTCGAAATGCTTTTTGATACGAAAAGTTCTTGGGAAACATAGGTGTTGTGGTCTTCAGATAAGACCGGTGGAAGAACAACTCAAACAACGGGTGATAGGTAAACGTTATTGTATTAGCAGAAAAAGGAAGTCATACAAAGTAAGTACTAGCCGTGTTCGGCTTGCAGTCCGTCTGTCAAATGTCTCATAAGGGACGAGAAGTTGTCTCCCTTTATTTCTTGTAACAAGGAGTACAAGAAGGCACAAGGCCTTAAGTTTTGGGGGGAAGGGGAAGGGTTCAGTCTTGCATTGACTATGTTTTACTAAGGGGACCTAGCTAGCCACATTCGCCGACCCATTCAACAATACAATATATAACCATTCATCCATCGCCATGCGCGCTGCTACCACCAAAATACCACATTTGCTCTATGAAGAAAGACCTACTTAAAATCCCGAAAGTGATGTATGATTTTATTTACAATTTTGTGATATTTTTACAATGAATTTATTTGATGGGAATGGGAGAAAACCCCCGAAATATGTACAATACGAAAAACAAGAAAAAATTCCCCGTTTGGTTGCCCTCCCAACCCCCCGTCTACGAAAATGGAGGCCGACTGTTTTCCGGTGTCCGAACACACCGAAAACAAGCCGGACCTACCCTAGGTGGGACTGGGATCCTACTCTAGTGGGGGAAAGAAATACAGGGTTGGGCGCGGAATGGGACAGTAAAAGAAGGCAGGTAATGTAATGTTTTATATGATTTTTTATATACATATGAATTTTTCAAGATCTTCAACAAAAGCGGGCTGGAATATGGGCAGAGGTACAAAAATAATGGGAATGGGGAAGATCTTGAGAACTAACGACTAGATGACGGGGACAATGACTGACAACATACTGCTAACTAGGTTACAAAGGGAAAAAGCTTTGCCTACTTACCGGGGGTGGGGTCCCGAAGGACCCATACCGTAGACGCCATGGGCCGGCAGAGGAGGGAAGGATGACTCCAACATTGCCCCCTTTCTTACGACCAGGCTCGCTGCATTCACCCACCTTCTGCTGAATGTTATGCGATCCAAGCGTTTTCTATCGCATCTGATTTTGACCCTAAGCGAATGCCTAAAATACAAAACCAGATCACGATGAGAAAAGTTTGCATCGTCATACAACCCCTTCTTTCGCGTAGTCCAAATCACCATTCGAGCTACAGCTAGGATCGCGAGAAACACCACACGCTTCTCACCCTGAAACGAAGGAAGAACGTTGTCCACGACGTAACCAACATCGAGCAGCACGAGCTGCTTAGGTTCGATGCGAGCCGTCCACTCGCCGACTTGATCCCAAAACGGGCGAACTCGCACGCAATAGTAGAAGGCGTGCTCAGCCGTTTCTTCTAATCCACTGCCGCAGCGAGGGCAATCAGGCATGTCTGCCAGGCCTGCTTTGTAGTTCAAGCCGAGAAGGGGTAACGCATTCCATGCAAGTCGCCAGGTGAGCGAGAACTCGGAGTTGTTCAAGAAGCTCGATCCTGGCGCCCAATTCCAGTGAGAGCGGATCTCCTCCGCCGTCCAGCCTCGCCGCTCGCTAAGAGGATCAGAAGCGGAACCCACCACTAGCTCCCGATATAGCTCTTTCCGAGGCCGTGAAAGGTCACTGGACCCAAGAAGGTTACGAAGGGCCTTTCGGCACTCGCGGACAAACAGTGCTTCGCCCAAAGGCTTACGTCGATCTTCAGTCTTTGGGTCTGACTGGAGGCGAGGAAAAGTCCGACTCGCCTTTCGTCTCCACACTGCGTCCCCCGTCAAGGACCGGCCCAAGTATGCAAGTCTTTCAGCAAGCCAGTGTCTCTCCAGATCAGGCATACCCAGACCCCCGTTGCATGTACGTTGGATACAGACCTGCCTACGGACCATCGGCCTTGCACCTCCCCAGAGCAATCTGGAGAGGGATTGTTGCAGTGCCAACCGACGTACCTTAGGCAGAGGAAGTATAGCCAATCGGTAAAGGATCAGAGGGAAGACGTACGTGGCGCACGCCTCCGCCCTGCCCTTTAAGGACAACCTCCTTGAAAGCCAGATTCCCACCTGAGCATTCACCTTGGTTTGTACTTCCGACCAATTTCGCTCCAGTTGGAGGTCGGGCCCGAATCACACCCCGAGGATGCGGACGGGTCCGTGACTCCAGCGGAAGGGCCCTAGAAGAGTATTGCTACCCCCTCCAAGCACCGAGCTGCAAACCTTCGCTTTTGTCAAAATTGATCTTGGCTCCTGCGATCCGCTCGTACTCGACAACCGCCTCTTTCACAGCCTTTATATCCAGGCGGCGGGATACAAAGACTGTGATGTCATCAGCGAACGCTGAAACCCTTGCCGTAAGAGGGCCAGCAAAAGGGACACCGCGCAGGGATGGACTTGTCCCCTCATCCCTAAGCCTGCGCAGGAGGGGCTCCAACGCATAGAGAAGGTGAGACAGGGGGCAGCCCTGCCGGACCGAACGCTCGATCGCGAATACTTCCGAACGCCTTTCGTTCACCTGCACCACTGCCTGAGGGTTGTGGTACATCATGCTAATCCATCTGCAGAACTCCGGTTTGAATCCGGCAGTCTCCAAAACAGTCGCCAAGAACCGATGGTCAACCCTATCGAAGGCCTTGGACTGATCTAAACTGATCAGCGCGGCTTCCGTGTTGTCTTCTATCCTCTCTAGGACCTCGCGAATCAAGTGCAGATTGCCCTGGATCGATCTTCCCTTCACAGCAAAGGTCTGTTCGGGGCCGATCAGATCACTGATGACACGCTGTAAACGATTCGCCAAGACCCGGGCCAAAATCTTTAACTCTGCGTTAAGCAGAGTTATGGGCCTGTAGTCGTCTAAACGCTCCCCAACATGCTGGCCACCTTTCTTCAGCAATGTGATCACGCCCTTGGTAACGCAGCCAGGGATGGCTCCCTGGGCGAACCAATGGTTGAACATATCCGTCAGAATAGGGACGAACATGTGCGACATCCTCAAGTACACTTTGTAGGGCAAACCATCTAGTCCCGGCGACTTGTTGAGGCCGACCTGCTTCAACGCATCACGGACTTCGCATTCAGTAACCACACCCTCGCAGCTAGCCGCTTCAGCCACTCCAAGGCGGGGAAAGTCGGCAAGATAGCTACGAAACTCCCGGATCGGGAGATCAGCTCGTCTAACTAACACTCTGTCCAAGTAGGAACCTACTTTGGCAGAGGGCGAGCTATCGTCCACATCTCCCGCCCTGGGTGATGAAGACGAAACCTGTCGACGAGGCCGTGACGAGTCACGAAGCCGACAAGGCTGCTATCACACCTTCCGCTCTCCTAGCACCCCGCCCGACCTTATCTATCTTGGGATCAAGGATCGCATTCCAATCACCCATTAAGACTAGCCGCTTCGTATCGTCCAGGAACGACGCCAACCGACGAAAAAAGGAAATCCTCTCCGCAGCGATATTGGACGCATGAACCGCAACCAGACGGAACTTGAAACTTTTCACGGCAACATCGGCCACAACCAGCAGGCCTCCGCCACCTGCAAAAACAACGTCAACATCAGCATCAAGGCTGCGTCCAACTAGCAAGGAGACCCCAGCGCTTATGCGGCTGCCGTATGCTGAGAAAACGTCAAAGTCGCTTTCCAGCACCCGGCAGTCGGCATCGCAAGTGAAGTGGGTCTCTTGCACTGCAGCAACATCTACACCGAGGTTCTTGAGTTCACCAAGCAAGCGCGTGCACTTGCTTGAATCCCTCAGTCCCCTAACATTCAAACTGGCAAGGTTTAGAGCCTTCAGTCCCACTTACTTTACTCAGTGTCGACTACGGGCCGGAAATCCTTGGAGGTGAGGATGCCGACAGCCTGTCGCAGGGAACCGGTGCCGAGTTCACTTGTAACCTGGTTGTCCCTGGTGATTCCGCCGACATCTATTGGAAACCGCAGCTTTAGGGACCTATAAAGAGACGGGTGAACCAAAATAGGGACCCTACCCGAACAATATGGAATACATTTTTTCAAGGAGGAGTGCCAACTCCGCCAACTTTATGCCCATATCAGTCTGACAGACCGTACTCAAGAACTTCCACACGCCCTTGGTACAGTCGCCAGCTGACCGGACAAAAGTGGTCACCATGGCTGCACTCCTGAAATTTACTGGGTTGGAAACGTTTAAATTTTGGACTTTGTCCAGACTCAGCAGCAGCTTTAGTGCCTTTCGAAGCTGGAAGTCACCGACTGCTTCCAGCTCTACTGAGCACAAAGCCGCTGCCTGTTGTATTTGCTGAATTATTAATTGTTGTTCACCCTCCTGTCGATTTGTTTTTTTTTGCTAGCAGGAGGGTCTTGTTTTTGTTTTACTGGGAAGAGTTCTGATGATATGGTAGAGGGGCTAAGTGAGGGAAGGGATGGTGTTCTGGTTAAATTTAGGAGTTGGGACCGGTCAGCTGATTGTGACCTTGGGAGGGGAATTTGATAGGGGCGGCGGCATCTTTTAAGATATTGTTCTTGTTAGGGTGAGAGGGTGACAATTTGATGAGGGGGTTGTGTGGGTTGTAGGATTTGAGGGGGAAATGGTGGTAGGGGCAGAGGTGGAAGTGGAGGAGGTTGCTGTTTTTGTGGTTGAGATGAGGGGCCTGGCTTGGGTTGCTCAGGGCATATTTTTTGGCGGCCCCTTCCCCACTGTCTCTTCTCCTCTTCAAGTTGACATTTATTTCCATTTCTTCTGGCTGGTTTGTTTTATTTTTCTTATTCTTTTTGGGAGATGCTGGAGGTACTGCTGCGGCTGGTGTCTTTGGGGTTGCTGTTGAGGTTCTGGGTGATGCTGCTGGTGTTGGTGTTGCTGGTGCCGGTGTTACTGGTGGTTCTGGTGCTGCTGCTTCTGCTATTGATGATGATGGTGGGGCCTTGATTTGCTTTTGAGGAGGGGATGAAGTGGAGTTTTTTCCCCTTGTTTAGGGGACCCCTTCCTCTTTCAGGTCACTTCTGTCCAGCTCTTCTGGTTATTTGATTTGGGCTGAACTTGACCCGGGCCGTGGGCCTCCGCTTCCTTGTTGATGGTGGTGGTGGTGGCCGTTGTGTCTTTTGTTGTTGTTGTTGCTGCCGCCTTTTCTTTGTTTTCAGGTTTCTGGGGGCAAAACTTGGCGATATGGCCAATTTGTTTGCACCCCCAGCACCTGGGGCGTCTTCCTTCCACCACCATCATCATTTGCCGATCCCCGCTTATTAATGTCTCAGGGATGGCTTTAAAGCTATCCCTTGTCAGGCACAGCCGGAAGGCATAATCCCCGTAGGCTGTCCCGGCCGGGGATCTGAGGAGGTTAAACTCTTCAACCTGGCCATAGGCACTTAGATATGCCGCCAAGACCTCCCCAGTGATGTGGACCGGGACGTTACATATGGTGACGCGGAGCCTACGGGTGCCTTTGTACTCCGGCTGTAGCCTGAAGTGCTTTGTCACTATATCATTTGCTGCCGCCTTTGCCGCTTGTTGTTCGGTAGGAAGCAGGAAATCCCATGTCGCAAAACTTTTGTGACAGAAGTACTGACATGGGATGCTTGCCTTCCTTAACAGCTCCTCAAATGTTTCTTTGTTTAGCCCCACAAGCCTTTTAGTTTTTAGGTCGGAAACGACCAGCGAGAGGACTCTTGGTGTGATCTTTTCGACTATTTCCGGGATGGGCAGTATCTCATTCTCTTTAAAGTACTTTGCGTACCTGCCCACTGGGTCTTTTTCATAGTCTTCCGGTCCTCTCTGCTGGCACTTTCAGGCTGTGGGGCTTTTTGGGGCCGGCTGAATCGGACTGTCTGTGCTTTCTTGGCTTTTGTCTTGTGTTTCAGCGGGGATCGGCAGCGAAGGCGAATTTGCCCCTATAAGGCTTTCTTGTGAAATATTGTCATTGTCATTTGGGTCCTTTTTTGGGGTAGTTAAATTCGTTGCCCCCTCCATGGCTGCGGTAAAATTAGCAGCCAGGAGGGTAAAAATAAACCTCCACCTGTGGCAGGAATGGAGGGGGGTTCTACTATGAAACAAAAAGACAAAGTGACACTAAAACAATCAATACAATAAACTTGTAGAGAACAAAATACAGTGACACTGAAAAATTACAAAAAATTAGTAGAACCCCTGAAATAAAAAATACAATGACAAAAAACAAGTCCAACGAACGACAACGTACAAAGTTGGACGTAGAACAAGTGACAAAAGACAAGTAATTGACAACAATAAAACAAGTCAAACAAGTCAAACCAAAAACGTCACTTGCAAAAATAAATTAATTTTGGACAAAAAACAAGTCTTACTTTTACGAATAGGTATAACAAAAATCAACAACGCAATCTGATAGTATCTTTAGCAATAGAGAAGGTGGTCTCCCCCGAGCGTGCTAATCTCGGAGAATATGTTTAGGTTGGACGAGTCCATCTTTGGGGTTTGGTAGGATATGTCTCCATAACACCCACCTCCCAAGCTTTTTTGTTCCGTTAAAAAAAAAGGTGTCAATATCTCCTTTTTTTGGGGTCAATGGTCGAAGGTTCGGTAAATTTCCTCTTCCTTCCCGATCGACGCTCTTCTATGGCTGTTTTTGGAGGTTCGATATCAAACGTATCGTACAGCGTTTCGATAGCTTCTTCCTTGTCTTGGGGTGTGCGGCCAGGGTCATCCAGCCGTCGCCTCCTGATTTGGTTCAGGTGTCTTTTATGTGTGGTGGTAGGGCCCAGAATGATGTATGTCGTGCTTCCAATTCTTTTATCGATTGTTCCCAGTTCCCCAAAAGATGTGTTGTTACTGTAGGCTTTGAAGAAAACCTTGTCTCCAGGGTTATATCTTTTTGTGAGAACGGCCGTGGTCCTACCCAGACTTGTTTGTTTTGGCATCAGTTTTTCAAAAACTGGTCGTATCTTTCGCGCAAACATAGTCTCTGCAGGTGATGTTGCGTTTGGTGTATTCGGGTTCGGTGTGATTCGGTAAACCTGTAAGAACTGTTGTAAAGCCTTTTCTGAGGGTGTTCCGGAGGCTTTCTTTAGAGCTCTCTTCAGAGTGTCTACGAAACATTCCGCCAGTCTGTTGGATCTTGGGTGGTACGGAGGTGTAGTTATATGTTTTATCTGGAAGGTGTCGCAGAAATCCTTAAACTCAGACGACGTGAACTGTGTTCCGTTGTCGCTGATTAAGCAGTCCACAACACCAAATCGAGCAAACAGTTTGTGGAGGAAGGTGATGGTGACCCCAGTCGTAGGTCTCTTGCACCTATGGACTTCCGGCCACTGTGTAGCTGTCAACTACAATCAAGTTGTAAACGTTCTCCATTGGTCCCGTGAAATCCACGTGAATCCTGGACCAAGGTTGGTCTGTCTTTGGCCACGGCTAGTAGGTAATCGGTGGCGCCTTTGCCGCTAGGACACAACCCTTGCAAGTATCAACCATATTGGAAATGTCCAGGTCCATTTTTGGCCAATACACGTAACTCCGCATAAGGCTCTTCATCCTGTTCTTTCCTGGATGGTCCACGTGGAAGTCTTTCAATATCCGTTTCTGTAAGGTCTTGGGTATAACCACTCTTTCACCATAAAATAGTACGTTGTCGCACAACGAGAAAATATCCGCTATCTGTTGATTTTTGTCCGCAATGTTCTGTTTTGTGGCGCTAATAAATTCGTCTTCTTGGGCTTCGTGTTTTATTTCCTGTAGTATAACCGAAAGTTCCCTTATCGTGTTAAGCATCATATTTTAAATCTCGCTATCGGTTCGTAGGGAAGCGATCAGAGTCTTCTAGGGGTTCACTCTAATTTGGAACCAACCTTGACCATCCGTCAGCATGACTGATTTGTCTGTAAGGGAGATATTCTAACTTAAAATTGTAGTTAAGTAAGATGGTTCCCCACCTTAGTAATCTGTTCGCTGTATTTACGGGTAGTCCTTCAATCCGAAGATGGTTAGGAGCGGTTTATGGTCAGTTTGCAATTTGAAAAATCTTCCATGCAGGTAACGATGGAATTTTGTTACTGCGAAAATTATTGCAAGGGCTTCCTTTTCGATCTGAAAGTAATGCTTCTCTGAGGGCAGTAGGGAACGTGAAGCGTGTGCTACTGTTTTTTTTTTACTTCCATCCGGCATTTTATGTAATATGCAAGTGCCTATGCCATGGGAGCTCGCATCACTGGCCACTATAATGTCTAATTCTGGATTGTACTACGCGAGGGACAGATCTAACGTCAATGTATTCTTGATTTTGTTGAATGCCTCCTGGCGTTCCAGTGTCCATTTCCATGTACTGTCTTTTTTCAAAAGCGCATTAAGTAGGGCTCGTAGATTATGCAAGCTGGGAATAAATGATTGGTAATAGTTGGCTAAACCTAAGAAACTTTGCAATTCGGTGATGTCCCCGGGAACTGGCATGTCTTTTTATTGCTGTTGCCCTATCAGGATCCGGTCTCCTGTCGTCCTTGTCTATTATATGACCCAGCTATTTGATTTATTCTAAGAAGAATTCGCACTTTTCTTCCTTAACGTTAAAACCGAACTCCCGTATCCGCGAGATTACTCTGCGTACATGTTCACGGTTTTGCTCTTTGGATTTGCTGATGATAATTATATCGTCTAGGTGCGCGATTGCAAAATCAAGGCCGTCCAACATGGTATCCATTACCTCTTGGAAAATGGCCGGCGTGACCTTGATCCCGAACGGTAACCTTTCGAATTTGAATAAACCCCTGTGGGTGTTTATACAAAGCAACTTCGAGCTATTTTCATCGACAGGAATCTGAAGATATGCATCCCTCAGGTCGACCTTGGAGAAGATCTTTCCTTCATTTAGCTTTGTGAAGACCTCTTCAGGGATAGGAAGTGGGTAGTGGTAGTCTATTAATACTGCTTTTAACCCAGTTGAAAAGTCGGCGCAAACGCGTATTTCTTT
The DNA here is from genome assembly GCA_963585895.1 of Sepioteuthis lessoniana. NCBI lineage: Eukaryota > Metazoa > Mollusca > Cephalopoda > Myopsida > Loliginidae > Sepioteuthis > Sepioteuthis lessoniana. The sequence continues at coordinate 1,201,573 of OY757914.1, read as the reverse complement.
AGACTTCTTTTTGACGTAGACAGTAGGAGCTACCCATTGGCTGAACTCCACTTTTGATTGGATGCCGGTCATGACTAGTCTGTCAAGTTCTTTGTTTATTTTCTCTAGCGTTTCTTTTTTTCTTAAATCCCGGTTGTGCGTTGTCTATAAGTTTGAATTTGGCTACTGTTTTTTGTACATTTTCCCCAGACTAGCTGCGAAAATTTCGGGAAAATTCTTTTTTAGTTCTGTCTTAAGACTTTGTTTCTCCGTCGTTAAGGATTCCACTTTTTGACAAAAAGCGTTAATGGGTAAATCCCACAAGTTAAATTCCTGTATCCAGTCAGTACCAAATAAGTTTTCAGTATTCTTTAGCACAAATAGTTTTAATTTTTTTGTTGTACCGTTAAAAGTAACCTTTGTAATTAACTCTCCCTCGAATTTGATTTTCGTCCCAGTAACTGTCTTAGCAGTTTTAGACGTTTTTTTGCATTGTCGGCTTATTCAATTTTCTCCACGTATGCAAATTGATTATGGTCACGTCTGATCCAAAATCTAATTGTAACTTAAATTCCTTGTTTAAGATTTTAATCAGCACATATTTACGAATATCATTTTCGTATTTTTGATTTAATATTGCTTGACGAACTCAGTTTTTATTATTTTGTGATTTACAATGTGAACTTTTATGTCCTACTCTCTCGCAATTTAGTGCGAAATGGGCAATCACTTGACCAATGAAATTTTCCACAACGAAAACAAGGAGTCGGAGGGGTCTGTTTACCTTGTTTTCCCAGTTTGTGAGGGGGATAGCGCCCTCTCTTTGTTTTTTTTTTCGGGGAGTAATGAGTTTTTTTATGTAAGTTTCTGACGTGTGCGACTCCGGATTCCTCAATGTCTCTGGAATCCTTCTTTACACTTATTATTCTTTGACAATCTTCTGCTAATTTTTTCAACGTTAAATTCGGTTCACTCTCCAATTTGCTTAAAACTCTTCGTCGGATGTCGGAGTCTTTTGTTGAGACAAGTCCCTGAACAAAAATGAGACACTTAAAATCATCGGCACTCAGGTCTGCCAGCTTGAATTCAGATAAGACCGGTCGAAGAACGACTCAAACAACGGGTGATAGGTAAACGTTATTGTATTAGCAGAAAAAGGAAGTCATACAAAGGAAGTACTAGCCATGCTCGGCTTGCAGTCCGTCTATCAAATGTCTCGTAAGGAACGAGAAATTGTCTCCCCCGAGCGAGCTAAGCTCGGAGAATTTGTTTAGGTTGGACGAGTCCATCTTTTGGGTATAGTAGGATATGTCCCCGTAACAATAGGATTTTATAAATTCAGTACCATTTACATACATCAGATCTAGTTTTATGCGAATTTTCTGTTCCTAAAACGAAAAAATTCTCTTCAAGGAAAAAAATTTGAGGATGTGGATATCATCAAAAGAAATCCAACGGTTCAGCTTGACACCATATTAAAGGTTTCAGTGATGTTTCAACCAATGGAAAACTCATTGGAATAATTATGTTAAATGTCAAAATGACTAGTTTAAGTAAATGAACGTTTTATTCAATGTTCATTTCTATCTTGGGAAATACAGGTTCAGTCTCTATACTTTTGAACCGATGTTCCGAAAATACCTTGATTTTAGTGTGAAAATTATTGGATTCAAAGAAATAATTTCCAATAGTTTTTTCATTGTATTCGATTAAACATTTTCAGCTATCACTTAGAAGTGGTTATTGTTATTATAAAAGATGAATCCACAATTTACCAATTATATTTTTACATCTCAGGAAGTTAAATAGTGGGAGAGTTTTAGTGGCTAAAATGCTGGACTGCGACATTGTCGCCAGCTCGTTCGAACATCAGTCGTGCTTGTACACTCACTTTCGGAGTAATACCCTTGAGAAAGGGAATAACCCCCTTACCCCTCAGCTATGGGTTAATTAGTACCTCTGTTGTTCTTCTACAAGGATAGATTTGGAATTAAATAACCCGCGAAGGTTGATATACCATTAAACGAAGAAACTAAAAGCAACCGAACCGTTAGTGCTCTGTGAAAATTTTTACAGAGTTTATAAACATTTTAAAAAACTGAATAATTCTTTAGAGATATATCAAATGAAATACATGTATTTTTTTCCGAATTGTTGAACAATGAATTTAAGTTTGATGAACGACGTATAAACCTAATTAGTTTGATTAAATGTGAATACTTACTTTTGTAAAACAAATGAATAGTTAATTTTTATTTTTAGATTTCAAAATATGAATTCTATTAAGTTATTTGTCTTATAACAACATGGCTTTCTTATTGTTAAAGATCCCTTCTTGTTGAAATCCTTTTTTACTTTGAAGAAGAAAATTTGAACTTAAATTCCTTCGTTGGTTCCCACTATGCATACATATCAAATTTAGTCGAGAATAATAAAAGCTATCAACAAATTAATCATTTATTGACCCTCTGCTCCAAGATTAGATTATTGAAATAGTAAGTTGGTTTGATTTTGTTTGTTCAGTGGCATATCAGCCTTTGAAGGTTATTTAATGCTAGAAGAACAGTAGTGGTACTATTCAACCCTTAGCTAGGAGGATGAAGGGCTTCATAACTTTCCCAAGGGTATTTGTCCCAAAGTGAACGTAATAGCGCAACCGGAGTTCGAACTCGGTTACTGCAGGTCCACAGTCCATCGGTTTAACCATTACACCACAAGGAGACCACCTGAAAAAGTAAGAGTGAAGAAGAACAATTAGATATAATTATAGAGTTTCAATCTTATTTTCCTAAAAAAAATTTTCATTTTGGAATGGAAATATCTCTATAAAAATGTTCAGTCTTTATTTGATAATTACCGATAATATTAGAATTCAATTAGTAGATTTTTGGTAGTTTTGATTTTTAAAATTGATGTCTTATAAACGAAAAAACATTTCTATGTTTACTATAAATTTACTGGTGAAAAATGTTGGAAATAAAATATTTCTGATTCTAAATAGTTTCTACAAAGAAACTTAATATCAGAATTTTCTCTAATCTTTCTTTGCCCAGTCGGCTTGGGCTGTAGAATACACTGACTGCTTCTCTGCAGAGGGGTAAGACCCCCACCAACGAGTGTCCTGGATATGACACTAAACGATCTGATGGTGAGGTTCGAGCAATGCTGGAACTTTGGGGAATGCGGAGTACCCCTTTATTGCCATCGCTCCCAGGCCCACTCTGGCCCGGAGTGGTAGCACCTGATAAGGGTCCTATCTATGGGTTAAATAGAACTAAACAGTGGTTGGCGTTTACTGTTTTTATGCATTTAAACTGCGTATTTATGCTGAACTGAATTGTTTAAAAGAGAACTGTTTTGACATCTAAACTGTGTACTTATGCTAAACTGAATTATCTGAAAAAAAAAACTGTTTTGACATTAACTCTGTGTATTGCCCAGTCGGTTGGGGCTGTAGAATACACTGACTGCACCTCTGCAGAGGGGTAAGACCCCCCCCCTAATGAGTGTCCTGGATATGACACTAAACAGTCTGATGGTCAGGTCCCAGTAACGTTGGGGCTTTGAGGAATACGGAGCATCCCTTCATTGCCATTGCTCCCAGGTCCACTCTGGCCCGCAGTGGTAGCACCTGATAGGGCCATATCTATGGGTTAAATAGAACTAACGGCATACTTATGCTAAACTGAATTGTTCCATTAAACTGAATAGCTTAAAATAGAAATGTTTTTGACAATTAAACAGTACTTACATTAAAACTGCGTGCTTATGCTAAAACTGAATTATTTCAAATAAAACTGTTTTTTGACATTGAAACTGTGTTTGACATGGAACTGTTTTGACATGTAACTGTGTGTAAACAAAATCTGTACTTATACTAAATTGAATTAGCTGAATTAGAACTGAATTGTTTTTCACAACTAAAGTGTACTTACATTTAAACTGCGAGCTTATGCTAAATTGTATTATTTGAAATTGAACTGTTTTTGACATTGAAACTGTACTTATACTAAACTGCATTGTTATATATAACTGCTTAAATAGTTTGAAATAGAAATGTTTTTGACAATTAAACTGTGTACTCATGCTAAACCGAATTGTTTAAATGGAACTGGTTATTAACATAAAAATGGATTGGGTGTTAAATAACCTACAAAGGTTGATTGGCCATAAAACCCAAGAAACCAAACCAAACCATCTAATCTTTCTTCTTATTAATGGGACACATAATTTGTAAATGAAATTAAAACTTATACAAATTTGAGCTTGTTTTTTTTCACTCAATTTATAGAATAAATTTCAAAATTCCGTGTTTGTACAGACTTTTTCAAAAGTATCTTCTGAATTCAATTCCATATTAAATTAGGATAAAAGTGGAAATCAAACGTTAGATTATTTGAATTGCTTTGATGAAAGATAGAAGAGGAAAGTTTTAAAAAATTCAATTTCAGACTTGATGGAAAAAATTTCTGATTAAAAAAAACAAATAATAGAAACAAACAGAAAACAAAACAAAACCCCCCAAAAACAAAAGACCCCCCCACCAAAAACTAAAACCAAAAAACAAAACAAAACGACAATAACAAACAAACAATGAAACAAAAAAAATCCCAGTAAAACAAACAGCATATTTCTAAATTTCTGAGATGAGCATTTGTTACACTTGATTGTTATACTCACAAAGCTCTGATGATTGAATCTGCGGTCTTCTTCATTGGAAGAGGTTTTTATCATGGAAAACCTCGAAACGAATCCTTTATTAGACCATTTCTATTCTGCTGTCCATATCTTGAAATATTTCATATCAGTTAATTCGCTCTTTTAGTTAGTTCACTTTCGTGTTTTCACTTTTCAATAAAATGTTTACAAAACATCAAAAAATAACAGCAGGCTAGAAGAAATGAGATAAAACGAAGATTACTGTAATTTCCCTTGCAGAATTAAGTTTTTCAGCTTTCTGAGTCGCTGTTTCAAGAGTCCTGCGAGGTTGATTAATACATTCAACTGAGGCAGGCCATCTGGTTCATTTCGGATTGTTTTAATAAAATACTGAAAAATGGGAAACTCAAATAGTGGAAGTACATTTTTGATCTGAATGAGTGGATAAACAATGTAAAAGTTCTGATAAAAACCATCTGGTTCACCATGGGTATTTTGGAAGTTTTTGAAAAGCAGAAAAATATCATAGAATTGCAAAAACCAAGTAGTTTGTGAGTGTTATATTTTTATTGATGACATAAAGGGATAGAGTTCATGTAGATTTCACAGGAAATAAGAAAAAAGTAAAATGAATTGCCAAACATCTTATTATCGATTGTCTAAAAGTCACAAGTAACCCAACGACGGGAGCAATAATTAAGGACGTAGGGTCTCTATATATACACATGTAGGATCCACGAACAGAACGATGAAAAGTTGCAGGGATAGAGAAAAAGCCACACCAAATTAATGCTGACAACAGTTGCCAATGACAAGGCTGTGCAACTTGCTGGGATATAGACAAAGCCACACCAAATTGATCGTGAAAACAGTCACGCAAGACAAAGCCGTATGAATTGCAGAGATAGGGACAAAGACACACCAAACTGTTACCTACAACAGTTGCCCATGAGAAAGCTGTGCAATGTTCTGGGATATGGAGTAAGCCACACCAAATTGATACTGATAACAGTTGCCAATATCAAGGCTGTTGCAGTGATATGAACACTTGGCTACGAGTGAATTTTTATAATTCAGAAACCAAAAAAAAATTGAATGTCTATTCTTTTCAATCATTTTCATCCTTCTAAAATAACAACAACAAACTAAAAACAAACCAAAAATAAAACATGCAAATAAACATCTGATAGAATTATTTTGTTTCATTGAACTTCACTTCGTCGCTAGTTTATGAAATATTTTTAACTCACTAACATAGTTTTCGTAAAAAAATTACGTAATTATTTGCGAATAGATCGACATCTCTGCCTTGGATCAGAGTTTAGGATCTCTGTGTTTTGTATCAGAGGGAACCGCACAGTTAAGAAAAAATATTCTGCTGAAAATAGATATTTTGAAAAGTTTAAAACTCAATGTTCCCTCAAAAATACAAAATATTATTTTAAACTCGTTTCATATTATATTTAATTTCATTTCTTCGGGTGAAGATATTACAGTAGAGGAAAGAGAATTTAATTTTAAGCGGGATGCATACTCTCATCTCAATAGAAGTTACGGTGAGAGAAACAGAAAAACAGTAACATTGACCTTATATATGTAGATTTATTATTATTTCACTACTTGTGAGTTTTTCATACCAGTTTTAGCTGGTGTCTGAATAACAACAAGTCTTCTCAGATGTCCAGGACTCTTCTAAGTATTCTAGCTGATCTTAACAATGCTGTTGTCTGGATGGTGTCAATTCTTCCTCTGATTTCCAATTCCTCTATTCTTCTTTCCAAGTCTTTGGGGACCGTTCCAAGCACACCAACTACTACTGGTATCACAGTGACCCCCATTTTCCACAGTTTTTGTTTTGTTTTCTAGTAAGGTTGAAATATTTGTCATTTCGCTTCCATCCATTTTCTCTCCGTGGTTGACTAAAACAGCAAAATCTCGATGACATGTTCTTTTCAATTAAGGTCTGGCTTCCTGATCACGATTGGGCGATCCGTTTGTATCTTAAAGTCCAAGAGAATTTTATGCGTTTCTAGGATGGATTCTGGCTTGTGCATATACCATTTGTTTGTATGGTCAAATTTTAATCTCTGGCATAATTTCCATAACATGTCAAGTCTCGTACTCCCTTTGTGCTAGTTTGATCCATTTACTTATTATGGGATTTACCTTTTCATCTTCACATAAGCTAGATTTGTTATTCTATTGCGTCAAATCAATTTTTGCTTTGATATAATAGGTCTTTTTAGAATTATAGGTCGACTGAAGTTCGAACTCGTGTACTATGATTCCGCAATCCAGCGCTTTAACCATTACACCACGGGGACACCCCACATTATTTTGTGCCGCTATAAAAAGCCATGACCAGGTAAAATCTCGTGTTGTTGTTGTTGTTGTTATTTAATTTAATTTTCAGCTTTGCTTTGGATTTCTTGTAAGCCTTCACCAAGTCTTTATCTAAAACCTAAAGTGAGGGAACATAGTGATTATATGCATTCTATATATTTGTGTTTTTGTTGTCTCTTTTGGGTGTCACTTTTTCAATCACATTGGCAGAACTATTCCAAGGAGATGAACCGTTCTGCAAATTGCAAATTTTGCTTTTCGTATAGGCTAGGACTGCCAGGTATCTTGTTAATGTATTTATCTGTTCCTTCTTTGATCATACTCAGGGCTCCCACAATTTGTGACAGGGTTATAGTTTTAAGATGCCCACATTTTTTAAATTTCTATTTTCAAGTCTGTTTATTTACTTATAATACTCTTTGACTGATATGTTATTATCTCTTAGCACTGTCATATCAATTAGAAAGCATGTTTTTCTTTTATAGTCCTTAACCACAATATCTGGTCTCTTTTGCTGTCAGTTTGAATAGCGAAGTCCTTGAGAATAGTAACTTCTTTGGCTTCTCTATTTGGTTCTGGCTGATGTTTATACTATTTTCAGATTTCAGTATTCCATAGTATTTGCATATTTTACAATGAATATAATATCCTATTTATCATCTCTTTCTTTTTATTTTATTGGTATTAGGAATGTGCAGTTGGACACTAAGTGGTCAATTAATTCAGTTTTTTCATATTGTCTGTATATTGGGTTACATCCATTTTTTATAATTTTTTCCTGGTAGTTTCTAGTTGTAGGCTCTGGTCCTGTGCTGTTATTATACACCCCACTGTCTCCGCTTTTAGTTTGGTACTTTTCAGCAATCGATTAGTTTTTACTATATTCATATTTGTATTTCTAATTCTTTGTTTGCATCGTCCACGTGGAAGGTTTCTGTTTCCAGGCGTTTTTTTATGAAGTCCTTGTGCTTTTGCTTCTTTCTTTATCTTTTTACTTTATCTTTTATGTTTATTTCTTTCCGTCGAGTTGCTGGACAAACTTTGAATATTTTTTCTTTTGCTTTTCGTGTATGTTTACTTACTTTAACATCCAATCTCTTGTAGTGTCTAAGTATTTCTTAAATTCTATAGTAGTTGTTTTTAGGTGCATTCTACTTAGATACATCCACTTCCACCATTTCTCTCGTCGATGATGCATTCTCTAGCAGGATATTGGTTTCTTAACTTTAGTATCCATCTTCTTTTTTAATTTCAGTTAACATCTAGTTTATCAAAATAAAACTGTCATTCACAATTGGTATTGTTGCTCGGTTGTTTATGGCTATAACTTCATATTTTGCATTCAGCTATCTTCTTAATAAGACTCTTATTCTTCTATAGAATTCTTTTCTTATTTTTTTTTTATTTGTAGAATGATTGTTAATATTAGCTTCTTTAATTGTTAAATACTTTTTTTTTTGTTTTTTAACTCTGTAATTTCCGTGTTTATATCTAAAGTGATGTTTTGTTTTAAGATTTTACTAGCAATCCTTTCCTAAATGTGACTTTCGCACATTTATCCAGGCGAAATTACATTCCTGTGTCATCAAAGAAATTTTTTATCGTGCTTAGTAGACCTTCTACATCATCATTATTTTTGCAAATAAATTTCAATTGTCCAAATAAAATTCTTATTTTACTCCCTTGAGAGTCTTTCAAGCCAGCGTTTGCTGATGGTTTTTCACAGGAGTTTGAGTGGCAACTAGTCTTCTCAAGTCTCCAGGACTCTTCTCAGTATTTTGCTGTTCTTAATGATACTGTAGTTTGTATGGTCTCTACTTGTCCTCTTATTTCCAACTCTTCTGGTACCTTTACTAATCCTTTGGGGATTGTTCCAAGTGTACCATTTACAATTGGTATCATTTTCATCCTCACGTTCCATAGTTTTTCTTTAGTTTCTCAAAATCCCAGTGAATTTTGAGCGTCTCATTCGCTAGGATGGATTCAGGCTTGTGCATATACCACTTGATCGTATGGTCAAGTTTCTGATTTCAGTGGATTACCTTTTGTACCCAGTTATATCTAGTCTTATACTATTTTTGCGCTAATTTGCCGCATTCGCTAATCATGTGATTGACTGTTTCGTTTCTATCACCACATTTCCTACATTTGCTATTTTGTTCCATCTTATCTATTCATGATTTTACATAGTTGATCTTTATGGCGTTGTTTTGCACCGCTACTAGAAGAGATTCAGTTTTTTTTCAAAAGGTTTCCCTTTCTTCGCCATGTCTAAGTCTTCTCGTGAGAGATTTCGCTTGTTTGTCGCTTGAAATATCCTATAATTATTTTTCTTCACAATTTTGTTTTCGAGTCATTGTTGTTCTGTTGATTCTTGTGTTGTTTGAATTGTTTCTGGTCGCTGTAATCAGTCTTTCTTGGCTCTTTTTTCATGTATTCTTCGAGTCGTCGAATCGATTTATCGACACTATTTTCAATGCTGGCGAGTCTTCTTCCTCCTTTTTTACTTGACATATATAGTCTGTCTTTGTTAAATCTGGGATGTAAGGCTTTATACATCATCGTTAGTTTTCTTATTCTCTGCTCCATTAGTTAAAGTTCTTCCCTCATCCATATCAAGAATGGTCTCGAGTATCTTATAAGGGATACAACCCAGATATTTATCACTTGGATGAGATTTCTGCTATCTAGTTTGGTTTCGAGTAATTTTCTCGTCCTCCTAAGATACACTTTTTTTTTCTTTCATCTTTGATTGATCGCGTCCGTTTCCAATATTCCCAAATACTTGTAAGTTTCCTTTTCTCCGATCGTTCTAATTCTTTTCTTGATTTGGTAGTTCTATTCCCATCGTCATTTGTCGTTTTCCGCTTCTCATTATTAGCATGGCACATTTTTCTCTTCCAAATTCCAAACAAACACCTTCCCTTGTAAATTTATCCTGACTATATATTCTCACTGCCTGTATTTGAGTTTCCAATTCTTTTTCATTTTCAGCAAACTGTTTGATATCGTCCATGTACATTAGGTGGTTAATCTTTTCTTGCGATTTAGTAAGTTTATATCCTCCCGTGCATTTTCAAAGTAATTGTGTAGCGTCATCGCTATTAAAGTTAGTAATGGTGATAGCGCATCAAGCGGTTTATCCATTTGGGGGTTTCTCTTATGTTGTCTTGGTTCCTATATTTTGCCTCAAAATTGTTGTATTTCCTTTTCATACGGTTGTTGGTATGTCTTCGTGCATTCTACTCTTATTTGCTGGTAGAATTTTCTTTTGTGGTTTTGAAATGTCCAGTTTTGTCTGTATTATTTGATCCTTATCTCAGTATCTTTTTATTCTTCCTTTTTTCGCCACTACTTTCTGATTTATTCCTCGAGTTATATTGTATTTTTAATTGTTGTGTTGGATTTTCTCTTTTCATCCTATCATATTCCAGCATTTTATTTCTATTTTAGTATTTCAGCTTGTTGTAGATTTCTTATTTGTGTTTCCAGTTTAATTTCCCGTCCAGGTTTGGAGTTTCCGTTCGTGTTCCTCATGGGTGAGTGGTTTTTCGATTACTATTGTTTTGTGTTTCAATTCGGTTTTAGGGTTCTTCTTTTTCAGTATTTATCGGTTCTATGATTGTATAAAGGTCTTGTTGATATAATTTTCAATTTATTTGTTGGTGTATTATTAATATTTCAAGGTCAGAAAATCAGCCTTTATTGTCGTCCTAGCTTGGTCAGCGAGTCTCTGGCTTGTGGTCTTAAATCTTTCGCATTCTTCCCAGATTTCAATCATTCTTTTTCTATAGCCTCTTTGTGTTGGGTTGCTCCTAAAATGATAGTGACGTGCATGTTCATTAGTCTATTTTCTGCGTTGGGTGTCTCTGATTTGGGTGGTTGCTTAGTTCGTTTGTGTACATGACCGAAGGATTGCCAACATTCGCTGGATGCCGTTCAGGCCTCTCATGCTGGCTATCAAGGAAGCTTATGCCAAACATGACACCTAAACCTGTTGTCTGGGTCCCACGTTGTGTTATGTTTCGATTTGTAATTTTTTTCATAGGTAGTATATAGTGGCTATACCAGATCCAGAGGTGATTTATCTGTGCACCTGTCACAAATGTGACCAAGTACTCTTAAAGTAAGAGAACTCTCAAGTGGGTCACACACACACACACACACAAAACAAAACAAAACAAAACAAAACAAAACAAAGAAACAAACACCTTCTCTTGTAAATTTATTAACCTTTAACTTTGCTAAAGTCCAGAGTGGCCATTTTCCTCCTTTTTTCCCCTTACCCTATAACTAATATATTTTGTTCTTTAAACCCAGAACAATTAGCTGTCATTCATGTATTGAGAATTTCGTTCTACTTTTAGAAATTTAATGTAATATGTGTTTCCCTGCTACTGATAAATGATTTTGATTAACAAAGTTAGTCATGTGACAAGGAAGAATATTCCGTTTTCCTCCTATGTTAATTCTTTACTTCTCACAATTCTTTGGTTACCTCCCACTACACCTTCTAGACATTATTGCTCTTACTTCCTCTCCAGCCACTGTTCTTAATTTCTACATTATTTCTATGTATTCAGACACACATATGATACAAAAATCATTCAGAAATTACAAAAACTTGTACTGTTTTTCGATAATGTAGCTAGAGATTATAAGAATTCATATTTACATGACCATTTTTTGTCGTCTCTTCTGAACGTTATCATTGATAGTAGGGCGGGGTTTGTTTTTGCTTTTCTGCTTTTGAGAGTTTTTCACATCAGCGTTAGCTGATGGATTTCCATTGGAATTTGAATGATAGCAAGTCTTCTCAAGTCTCCAGGACTCTTCTTAGTATTAGCTTCTTAGTATTAGCTGATATTGATAATGCTGTAGTATGGATGGTCTACACTCGTCCTCTTATTTCTAAGTCCTCCAGTCTCTGTACCAATCATTTGGAGACTGCACCCTGCGCACCAATTACAATTGATATCTCCGTCACTTTCATGTTCCATGGTTTTTCAGTTGTCTTTTTCAGTTTATTATTTACTCCTCTAGAGTTTTTCACATCAGTATTAGCTGATGGTTTTTCACTGGAGTTTGAGTGACAGCAAGTCTCCTCAAGTCTCCTCAAGTCTCCAGGACTCGTCTCAGTATTCTGGCCGTCCTCAGCAATGCTGTCGTTTGGATAGTCTCTACCCGTCCGCTAACTTCCAAGTCCTCCAGGCCCTTTAATAATCCTTTAGTTACTGTGCCAGCATTGGTGCGTTGCACCAATCACAATTGGCACGATCGTTACTTTCATGTTCCACAGTTTTTTTCAATTCTCTAGCAAGGTCGAGGCACTTATCCTTCTTTTCATTTTCCTTCAGATTTATTCTGTGGTCCGCCGAGACAGCAAAGTTAACAATTTTGCAGATTCTCTTTCTTTAGTTGATTATTATGAGATCTGGTCTTCTGGCCGAGATTAGGTGATCCGTTTGTATGTTAAAGTCCCATAGGAGTTTATGCGAGTCATTTTCTAAGACAGGCGCCGGGTTGTGCATATACCATTTATTTGTATGGTCGAATTGAAATTTCCTGCACATTTCCCAGTGGATTACCTTGTCGACCCAGTCGTGTCTCACCTTGTACTCCTTCTGTGCTAATTTGCTGCATTCGCTTATTATGCGATTGATCGTTTCGTCTCTGTCACTGCATAGCCTACATTTACTGTTTTGTTGCGTCTTATCTATTCTCGCTTTGATATGATTCGTTCTTATGGCGTTGTCCTGTGCTGCTATTTGGAGGGATTCCGTTTCTCTCTTAAGGTTTCCTTTTCTTAGCCAGGTCCAGGTTTTCTGGTGTGAGATGTTGTTTATTAGACGCTTAAAGCGACCATAGAGTTGTTTTTCTTCCCATTTTTGTTTCCTAGTTGTTGTCATTCTTTCGTTTATCGTGTTGTCCGTATCGACTCTGATGGTTGTAATTAGTCTTCGTTCGTGTTTTTCTATGTAGTCTTCGAGCCGTTGTATGGATGCGTCAACGGTGTCTTCGATGCTGGCAAGTCCTCTTCCTCTCTGTTTTCTAGATACATATAGTCTGTCAACGTCGTCTCTGGGGTGTAATGCCTTATGCATAGTCATTAGTTTTCTTGTCCTTTGGTACATTTGTTTAAGTTCCTCTCGGGTCCACTTGAGAAAGGGTCCCGAGTATCTGACTAGTGGTACAGCCCAAGTATTTATTCCTTTGATGAGGTTTCTACTGGAGAGTTTTGTCTCGAGTAGCTTTCTCGTTCTCCTGAGATATTCTTTTCGGATCATGTCTTTTATTTGCACTTGTTTGATAGTGTCAGCCTCCAAGATGCCCAAGTATTTGTAGGTTTCATTTTCTTCCAGCATCCTAATTCTGTCGTGATTTGGTAGTTCCATTCCGTCAGTCATATGTCGTTTTCCACTTTTCATGACGAGCATGGCACATTTTTCTATACCAAGTTCCATTCCTATGTCCTGACTGTGTATTCTAACTGCATGTATGAGAGTTTACAGTTCTCTTTCATTTTTTGCAAATAATTTAATGTCATCCATGTACATTAAGTGGTTGATCTTCTTTTGCGATCTGCTGAGTTTGTATCCGGCAGTGCATTTTCTGAGTATGTGGTTCAGTGGCATCATGGCTATTATGAATAGTAAGGGCGATAGTGCATCTCCTTGGAAGATGCCTCTTTGGATCTTTGTTTCAGCTATGCTTCTTCCTCCTGCTGTCAGTTCCACTCTCCAGGTCTTCATGGTCTGTTCGATGAAGTTTATGACTTCATGTGATATTTTGTACATTTTGAGACAGTGTAATATCCAGCTTTGTGGGAGCATATCATATGCCTTTTTGTAGTCAATCCAGGCCATAGCTAGATTTTTCCGTCTTGTCTTGCTCTCATTTAGGATGTGTTCATCTATAAAGAGTTATTTTGCTGTGCCTCTGGATCCTTTGCGGCATCCTTTCTGTTCGTCAAGGAACAATCCGCGGCTTGTTAGCGAATAGTAGATTTTTTCCCTTATTTGAGCTGTTAGTATTTTCCACATCATTGGTAGGCAGGTTATGGGTTTGTAATTGTTTGGGGCAGTTCCTTTACTAGGGTCCTTTTGGATTCATGTAGTCTTTCCTTTGGTCATCCATTCAGGTACGTGCGCGTCTTGTAAGCATCTGTTCATCTCTAGTGCTAGTCTGTCGTGAGTGGAGGTGAATTTATTGAGAGTTTTTCATATCAGTTTTACCTGATAGTCTTTCACTGGATCCTGAGTGACAGCAAGTCTCCTCAAGTCTCAAGGAATCTTCTCAGTATTCTGGCCGTTCTCAACAGTGCTGTAGTTTGGATAATCTCTTCTTGTCCTCCAACCTCCAAGAAACGCAGTTTCTTCCAGGCAGCGGTCACATCGATACTGCTATATGGATGCACTACATGGACGCTAACAAAACGGCTGGAGAAGAAACTAGATGGCAATTACACAAGAATGCTGCGTGCAATCCTGAACAAGTCCTGGCAGCAACACCCCACAAGACACCAACTGTACGGCCACCTGCCCCCTATCACGAAAACTATTCAAGTTAGGCGAACCAGACATGCAGGACATTGCTGGAGAAGCAGAGATGAACTCATAAGAGATGTACTCTTATGGATCCCCACACATGGCCGCGCAAAAGCAGGACGACCAGCACGAACGTACATTCAGCAGCTATGTGAGGATACAGGTTGTTGTCCTGAAGACCTGCCTAGGGCGATGAACGATAGGGAGGAGTGGCGAGAGAGGGTCAGGGATATCCGTGCTGCCAGCACGATATGATGATGATGATGATATAGTACCAAAAGTACCAATCACGATTGGCACAATTGTCACCTTTATGTTCCATAGTTTTTTCAATTCCCTAGCAAGGTCGCGGTACTTATCCTTCTTTTCACATTCTCTCAGATTTATTCTGTGGTCAACCGGGACAGAAAAGTCCACAATTTTGCAAATTCTCTTTTTTTTTTGTCGTTGATTATTATAAGGTCTGGTCTTCTGGCCGAGATTAGGTGATCGGTTTGTACGAGATGCATACGATAAGTTTCCAGATTTTTTTCGTATGGGCATTTAAAATTGTCGTTAACTCTTGAAAATTCAGTATGTTATTGCTATACATCTTATGAGATGACTGACCAATTTTTATGATTTCAGGTTCAAATGAACAACGACAGTAGGAATTGGATACACCCTACTAAAGCCTGATTGTCACAGCTGGTGAATTTCAAAAATGCAATCTGGACGTGAGAACACTTTAGAAGAACGATATGCAATAAAATTCTGTTTTAAACTTGGAAAAATTCCACAAAAACGTATGGAATGCTTCAGGCTGCTTTTCAACCATCTTGCATGAATCGATCATCAGTGTTTGAGTGGCATAAGAGATTCAAGGAAGGCAGGGAGTCTGTGAGGGATGATGAGAGGTATGGAAGGAGTAAGGAAGTCAATACACATGAGTTGATTGGCCAAAGGGTTAGGGTTAGGGTTACTATGTTGAGGTTTTAAGGGAGTTCTGGAAGAGATTCCGTCGGAAGAGGCCAGCACTCTTCAAATCGGGTCAGTGGCATTTCCAGCAGGACAATGCACCAGTCCACAACTCCATCCTTGTCACAGACTATTTGACCAAGATGGGCATTAAGACAGTTCCTCACCCTCCCTATAGTCCAGATCTTGCTCCCTGTGACTTTTGGTTATTCCTTGAGCTCAGAAGCTGTCGTTATGAGGCAATTGAGGAGATGAAAGAGGCTGTGACGAAGGTTATTGACATGCTCACATAGGAGGACTTCCATGTGGCCTTCCAGATGTTGTTGGAACGCTACAAGTGCATTGCAGCCGGAGGAAATTACTTCGAAGGGAACTAGAGTTTCATGTGTGTACTATCAATAGAAGTGCCCATACGAAAAAAAGTCTGGAAACTTATCGTATGCACCTCGTATGTCAAAGTCCCATAGGAGTTTGTGTGTGTCATTCTCCAGTATGTTGTTCATTAGTTGTTTAAAATGTCCATAGATTTGTTTTTCTTCCCATTTTTGTTTCCTATTTATTGTCATTTTGTTGTCTATCGTGTTGTCTGTCTCGTTTCTGATGGCTATAATCAGTCCTCCTTAGTGTTTTTCGATGTTGTCCTCGAGTCATTAACGCTGTCTTTAATGCTGACAAGTCTGCTTCCTCTCTCCTTTCTTGATACATATAGTCTGTCAACGTCGTCTCTGGGATGTAATGCCTTATGCATTTGCTAAAGTTATTTTCTGGTCCCCTTCAAAAAAGGCCCCGTATATCTAAGGAGGGGTACAGCCCAGGTATTTATTCCTTTGATTAGGTTTCTGCTATATAGTTTTATCTCGAGTAGCTTTCTAGTTCTCCGGAGATATTTTTTCTTAATTTTTTCTTTCATCTCCACTTGTTTGATGGTGTCAGCCTCCAAGATGCCAAAGTATTTGTACGTTTTCTTCACTTCGAGCGTTCTCATCTTGTCTTGGTTTGGTAGTTCTATTCCGCAAGTTAGATGTCGTTTGCCCCTTTTCATAACTAGCATGGCACATTTTTCTCTGCCAAATTCCATTCTTATATCCTGACTGTATATTTTAACTGCGTGTAGTAGAGTTTCCCGTTCTTTTTAATTTTTTTGCAAATAGTTTGACGTCATCTATGTACATTAGGTGATTGATCTTTTCCTGCGATCTACTAAGTTTGTATCCAGCTGTGCATTTTCTGAGTGTGTGGTTAAGGGGCAATTATGAATGATAACGGTGATAGTGCATCTCCTTGAAAACACCACTTTGGATCTTTGCTTTAGCTAAGCTTCTCCCTCCTACGGTCAATTCCACTCTCTAGGTTTTCATGGTTTTCTCGATAAAGTTTATGACCTCATTTGATATTTTGTATATTTTGGGGCAGTTTATTATCCAGCTTTGCGGGATATATTATATGCTTTTTGCAGTCAATCCAGGGCATAGCTAGATTTTTCCGTCTGGTCTTACTCTCATTTAGGATGTGCTGTTCTATGTAAAGTAACTTTGCTGTGCTTTTGGATCTTTTGCGGCATCCTTTCTTCTCAGGGAACAATCCGCGTTAGCGAGTAGTAAATCTCTTCCCTTATTTCTGCTGTTAATATTTTCCACATCATCGTTAGGCAGGTTATGGGTCTGTAGTTGTTTAGGGCGGTTCCTTCTTGGGTCCTTTTGAATCAAGGTGGTCTTTCCTTAGGTCATTCCTTCGGCTATGTGTGACCCTTGTAGGCATTTGTTCATTTCTAGTGTTAGTCTGTCGTGAATGAAGGTGAATTTCTTTTTGCTGGTATGTTTTCGTATCATCTCCTCCCAGTTGTTGATAGAATTTTCTTTCGTTGTTTTAGAATGTCCTGTTTTGTCTGTATTTCTTTACCCTTTGTCGATATCTCTTTAATATTCCTTCTTTCGCCAGTACTTTCTGGTTTATTTCCTCAACTTGTACAATTATTCTTTTCTTGTGTTACCTTTTCCTTTTTGTTCTTACCTATTCCAGCGTCTTTCTTTTGTTTTATCATTTTGGCCTGTTTTCGAAGATTTTTTATCTGTTTCCATTCGAATTTTCCATCCAGGTTTTGATTTTTTCTTCGTGCTTTTTGAGGGGATCCCAATTTTCTAACAAACTAATTTTGTCCTTGCATAGATTAGTTCATTTAATTCGATTATATTATTCGTTGATATATAACGTAGTATTTGATTTATTTTATTTATTTCCGTCTTAACTGTTCTCCATTCTATGTTACTTAATGATGGTAAGGTAGTCTTTTCACAGTTCATAATTCTCTTTAAATTTTCTATGTTTACCTTTTATTCTTGTGATGTTTGTTTTGGGTTGTTTAGTTGTGCGTTATTTGGTTGTGTGGTGTTTCCATTTTCCGAAATTTGCGGTTCATATCTGTTAGGCTGTTTTTGTTTGATAATTGTTGATGTGTCTGGTACTGTATTATTATCTTGTTCATTATTTATTTTCTGATGTATTTCTAGTATTTCATAAAACCAATCTTTATTATTGTTTTAACTTGGTTAGCAAGTCTTTTGCTTGTTGTTTGAAAACTAGCACATTTTTGCCAGATCTCTATCATTCTTTTCCTATATCCTCTTTGTGAATGGTTGCTCCTAAAATAGCAGTGTAGTGCAAGTTGTTTGTTTTTTCTCGTCCATGTTTTGCGTTTACGTCTCTGGTTGTTGTGGTTCCTTAAATCGTCATTCGTGTATCTGAAAAAAAAAAAGAACAGCCAACGTTCGCAGGATGACGATTGGATCTCACATGTTGGCTATCAGGAGAGCACTTGCCGATCATGACACCCAAGCCTGCTGCCTGGGTCCCACGTTGTGTCATATTTTGATTCAACATTTTTTTCATGGATGGTATATTGTGGCTATACCAGACACAGGGGCTGTTTATTATCTGCGCGTCTGACGCAGATGTAACCCAGAACAGTCACATTGACTGTTCATGAACAGTGGGTCACAAAAAACAAACTAAGTTTTAACTTAGTTAAAGTCCATTATCTTGCTATTTTTGTCTCATTTCTTGAACTAACCTGAACTAGTTTCAGGTTTTCCTGTATCACCTCTATGGTTTATATTTACTGTCCTATTTTGAGACTATATTAAAATATGAAAGAAATTCTACTGACCCGATTTTCTTCGAACACCACACAGCAAAGATTTGTTAATCTGCCCAAACTGTTCGATTCCTGCCATCTAATTATTGGTGGGGGGGGAAAGGATTTTTTAATATATTCTAAGAAATAGAATCACGTGACATTCTAGAATGTTCTATTCTAAAGAATTAATTTTTTTCCTTTCTTTTTCCTTCTTTCTTCCTACCATTCACCCTACCACTCCCTTCGTAGCAGTAATACGTATCAGAGTTTAGCACGGTATTATTATTATTATTATTATTATTATTATTATTATTATTATTATTATCTTTGCGAGCATTTCCCACCAGTGTTAGCTGTTGGGTTTTCAAGTGAGTCTGAGTGAGAGGAAATCTCCAAGACTGTTATGAGTATTCAAGCCGATTTCAACAATGCTGTGGTTTGAATTGTCTCAGTTCGTCATCCCATTTCTAACTCTTCCAACATCATTCCCAAGCGCGCCAATTACAATTGGTATCACCATCCCTTTCTTGTTCCGCAACTTTCCTAATTCTCTGGCAAGGTCCAAGTACTTGCTTATGTTTTTATATTATTATTTTTAATAATTATTATTATCATTATTACTCATTAGGGTTTTTCACATCAGCGTAAGCCGATGGTCTTTCACTGGAGATTGAGTGATAGCAAGTCTCCTCAAGTCTCCAGGACTCTTCTCAGTATTCTGGCCGTTTTCAATAATGCTGTTGTTTGGATGGTCTCCACTCGGCCGTCAACTTCCAAATCTTCCAGGCCCTTTAATAATCCTTTAGTTACCGTCCCAAAAGCACCAATCACAATTGGTATTATTGTCACCTTCATGTTCCATAGTTTTTTCAATTCTCTAGCAAGGTCGAGGTACTTATCTCTCTTTTCACATTCTTTCAGTGTTAATCTGTGGTCAGCCGGGATAGCAAAGTCCAAAATCTCGCAGATTTTCTTTTTTGTTGTTGATTATAATAAGGTCTGGTCTTCTGGGCGATATTAGGTGATCCGTTTGTATATCAAAGTCCCATAGGGGTTTGTGTGTGTCCTTTTCTAGGATAGGTGCTAGGTTGTGCATATACCATTTGTTGGCATGGTCAAATTTAAATTTCTTGCACATTTCCCAGTGGATCACCTTGCCCACTGTTGTGGCCCCGGAAAGGGTCATTGAAAACGCAAACACGGATATTAGATAACAGATTATATTACACAAGAAAGATAGAGTTCCATAGAAAAGGTAAGAAGTCTCGTACTGTTACGGATAACACCGATATTGATCTCTCTGTACTAATAATGGTGAGAAAAGTCCATTGTGGTGAGATGGGTAAGGCTCCCACAACACCCACCCAGTCTTGTCTAGCCTTATACTCCTTCTGTGCCAATTTGCTGCATTCGTTTATTATGTGATTGATGGTTTCATCTCTGTCACAGCATAGTCTGCATTTGCTATTTTGTTACGTCTTATCTATCCTCGCTTTGATATGATTGGTTCTTATGGCGCTGTTTTGAGCTGCCATTATGAGAGATTCTATTTCTCTCTTAAAGTTTCCTTTTCTTAGC
The DNA here is from genome assembly GCA_963585895.1 of Sepioteuthis lessoniana. NCBI lineage: Eukaryota > Metazoa > Mollusca > Cephalopoda > Myopsida > Loliginidae > Sepioteuthis > Sepioteuthis lessoniana. The sequence goes on along the minus strand of OY757914.1, from coordinate 1,181,377 downwards.
CATGTCCAGGTTTTGTCGTGTGAGATGTTGTTTATTAGTCGTTTAAACCGCCCATGGAGTTGTTTTTCTTCCTATTTTTGTTTCCTAGTTTTTGTCATTCTGTTATCTATCGTGTTGTTAGTATCGTTTCTGATGGCCTTAATCAGTCCTCTTTCGTGTTTTTCTATGTAGTCTTCGAGTCGTTGTATGGATGTGTCAATGCTGTCTTCGATGCTGGCAATTCCTCTTCCTCCCTCTTTTCATGGTACATATAGTCTGTTCACGTCGTCTCTGGGATGTAATGCCTTGTGCATGGTCATTAGTTTTCTAGTTCTTTGGTACATTTGTCTAAGTTCATATCTGGTTCACTTGCGAAAGGGTCCCGAGTATCTAACGAGGGGTACAGCCCAAGTATTTATTCCTTTGATAAGGTTTCTGCTAGAGAGCTTTGTCTCGAGTAGTTTTCTAGTTCTCCTGAGATATTCTTTTTGAATTTTGTTTTTCATTTCCACTTGTTTGATGGTGTCAGCCTCCATGATTCCTAAGTATTTGTAGGTCTCGTTCTCTGTGAGCGTTCTGATCTTGTCTTGATTTGGTAGTTCAATTCCGTCTGTTAGATATCGTTTGCCACTTTTCATGACGAGCAGAGCGCATTTTTCAATGCCAAATTCCATCCCTACGTCTTGACAGTATATTCTAAATGTGTGTAATCGGGTTTTCAGTTCTTTTTCATTTTTTGCAAATAGTTTTATTTCACCCATATACATAAGGTGGTTGATCTTTTCTTGCGATCTACTAAGTTTGTATCCGGCCGTGCATTTTCTGAATATGTGGTTTAGTGGCATCATGGCAATTATGAATAGTAGGGGTGATAGTGCATCTCCTTGGAAAATCCCTTTTTGGATCTTTGTTTCAGCCAAGCTTTTCCTCCTGCTGTTAATTCAACTCTCCAGTTTTTCATAATTTTTTCGATGAAGTTTATGATTTCGTATGATATTTTGTACATTTTGAGACAGTTTATTATCCAGCTTTGCGGAACCATATTATTATTATTATTATTATTATTATTATTATTATTATTATTATTATATAAATCCTTTTTAAACAGAGAGTGTTTTTCACGAAAAACTTATTGTTAAAGTGATTTCAATGTATTCTTTTTATTAGCCTCGTATATCCAGATTTCAGGAAAGTGAAGTTATTTGATAATGAAGAAATTTTAAAGTGCTCCCATCCTGACTCACAATTGTTGATGAAATTTTCCTCATCCTCTTTAAATTAATAATATCAGAATTATTTGTAAGTGTGAGGAATATTTTTCAGATGGAAGACTGAATGCTGAGTAAAAAGGAACCACGAAATCCAATTTCATTTTGTTATAAAGAAAACTAGAATTCCAAGTGTTAGATGTCTGATTTCAGATAAACTCATAAACGAGTTGTTGCCACCTTCATACACTTATATTAATAAACATTTATATCGTTGAAGTGCAGGACTAAAATTGCGAACACAACCCAAATCTTTTACGATTTCATTTTATGGGGAAAGCTATGTTATAAAGTTAGTACCGCGTAATATCGCTACGGAAGAACAACTGCTATAATGTTACGTTATTTTCGAACGTTCCAGCACCCTGTTAATCAAGATACGGCGTAGAAATTTGAAGCATGACTGCCACCTTCAATCACACTCAACATAAATCATCGGACTCGAGTGTCTTCTGTGTATAAAAGTTCGGAAAAGAAATTGTTACTTCAATTCAGAAGCAACGTTTAATAAAAGATTGCGAGCAGCTTGTAGGCTAAACGATTGCCTCATTTTGGGCGGGTGAATATTGCAAGTCGTGGAAAGTTTATTTCACCTATTTTATTGTGCAGAAATTTCTGGTAAATTATATGACTTATCCATACACCAATTGGTTTCTGCTAAAATTCTAATTAATTTCTAATACAAAATGGATAGAACCCAATTTTTTCGACAGTAATCAAATAAATGTTAGGTCTTCATATAGATCTTTGGTCTCTTTATCAAAATATTTCTTGTAAGAAATTACTCCGTAATTTGCATAGACTTATTGACAAAAAGAGACATTCAAATTTATCCATGGGTTTTTACAATCTTTTTATGGTGGTTTTAAGAAATGTTATGATAAAGGAAACATTTTTGTCTACTGAACATTTACGAGGTAATTTCAACTGTACACACACACACACACACACACACACACACACACACACACACACATATTCACAGACACACACACACATATATATATATATAGGGTTTTCGAGGGTAAGAACGGAGATTTATTGAAGTGTTCTTCGACTGGTGCAGGCACGCTTGTGGCTGATGAGACCCATGCGAGATAGGCAGGACCTAGCTCAGTGGCCACAGAGAACGCCTCTTCCCCGCTGTTCCGAGAATGAAAAAGTTTTGGTTATGATTTGCCGCCCACGTTGTCTGATTTCATAGAAGGTAAGAACATTTTAAGGTTGTCTTTGTATCTCTTTTGTTATAGCATTTCTCTGACTCTGTGACCGTTGGAGAGTTCTACAAAAATTATAATTTTGAGAGGCGGCAACTTTTACCTTCGGACAATGGGACCTTCTCAGTGGGGCTGTATTTACATTGAGTTGATACAAATGATTTTGTCAGTTTCGAAGACTTCGATGTTTGTGTTGAAGTTGCTCTAATTAATGTTGAGGATGGTGTGTAGGCTGCTGTGATGGAATTCAGGAAATAACCCCAGGCTTTCTAGCGAGTTATAGATTTGTTCTCTTATTTGTGTAGTTCCAAATTATAGACAAATACGTTATTAGTCTCTAGTTGCTTTGGATGGTTCCTTTTTTGCGTCTTTTTGAACCTGGATAGTCTTTCTTTTTATCATCCATTTATGAATTCTTGCATCTCATAGATATTTATGTAGTTGCTGAGCAAACCTGTGGAGGAAATACAAAGTTTTTTCATTCGATTATGTCTTTTCATGTTTTCTTTTCCTTAGTGCATGTCCTCGTAATTTATTTATTTGTTCTTCAAATTTCATTTCTCACCCAACTAACGTTTATCTTTTTTATGTTCCTTTCTGGGATACGAATTTTGTTAGTGGTTACTTTTTCTCTTGTTTAGATTACATTGTTAATTTCTTTATTGTTGTCTGTTACTTTTTAATACTTTATTCTTTCGGTTTTAACTTTTTCAGTTTTAATTCCGTTTTTTCGTTCATTATTTTCTTTATCATTTCTATAATACTTTTTCTTTTTGTATAAGAATTATTGTAGTTGTGTTGCAGGATTCCGTTAAAATGTGGTTTTCAATATTTTGTCTTTCAGCTTATTTGGGGAGCTCATGTTGAGCAATTTCTTCATGGTATACGTCTCCATATATTACTAGTATTTTAAGGTCAGAAAACCATCCTTTTTAAAAATGATTTTTGCTTGGTCCACAAATCTTTGGATTGTATTAAAATAATCAAATTCCTCCCAGAATTCATTTTTTGCTTTTCTATAACCTCTTTGTGTAGAGTTGAATTGTTGATGTTGTCCTTGTCTATGTAGCTGAATTTAGAACAACCAACATTCGTTGAATGTCGTCGCTATGTTGGTTATCAAGGAAGGGCTTCCCAATCATGGCACTCAACTCTAGCTTTTGAGTCTGATGTTTATTTGTATTTATATCAAACATTTTTCATGGGTAATGTAGCTGTACCAGACTCAGGGATTCTCTATTTTCTGTGCTTCTGTTACAGGGACAATAATGTATTTTTCCAAGGAAGAAAACCTTAAGCGTATTGCCGACGAAATACACACACACACACACACACACACACACACACACACACATTACGCACACACACACACACACACACACACATTACGCACACTAATGAAAACGACCAATGCAATAAAAAAAAAAGACCCATACCCTTAAATTTCAAAAAAAGGTTTTAAAAGTAAGTTTTAACTTATCTCATATTATGATCAAGCATTTATGAATTAACCTTATCTCTTCATTTTTAGAAATTTCAACGGTATTCTATAGCATTCATCATCGACATCATGTCGTGCCACTTTTCCCTATCGTTCATCGCCTCTGACAGGTCTTCAGGGCTAGCTGGTTGTTCTGCTTTTTCTCAGCTATATGTGGGGGTCCATAGGAGTACATTCTTTATGAGCTCGTCTCTGCTTCTCCAGCTGTGTCCTGCGTGTCTGGTTCGTCTAAGTTGGATGGGAGGCAGGTGGCCGCATAGTTGGTGCTTTGTGGGGTGTTGCCACCAGGACTTATTCAATATTGCTCGCAACATTCTTGTGTTATTGCCGTCTAGCTTCTTCTTCTTCAGACGTTTTGTTAGCGTTCAAGTGATGCATCCATACATCAGTATCGATACGATCGCTGCCTGGAAGAAACTGCATTTCATTTTATCGACCAGGTCTGATTTCCGTATGATCGATAGCTTATCGATAGCTGTCCATGCTTTCGTTAGCCGCGTGTCGATGTCTTTTTCGGTTGATGAGACACTGCTTCCTAAGTAGGTGAATTTGTCTACCAGTTTCAGAGAGGTTCCGTCTAGTGTGGAGATGTCGCCTGCTTGATTAAAGCACATATATTCAGTTTAGTGTGCATTGACATGGAGGCCAATGCCTGCGGCGGCTCGTTCCAAACTATGCAGTAGCGTTTCGGCTTGGTTCGGCGTATTTGCCAGTATCACTATGTCATCAGTGTAGTCGGTAATTGTTTTTGCGGGGTACCTTCTGCTTCTTTTCTTTGTCAGCTCGAAGCCGTTTTCTCTGATTTTATCGGTCGATGTTCTAAGCACGTAGTCTAGGCAGATGATAAAGAGGTATGGGGCTAGCGTGTCTCCATGTAGTACTCCTACTACAATGTCAACTTATTCTGTGTCTCCATCCGGTGAACGTACTTTCACTTTGGTGTTTCTATAGAGAATCGTTATTGCTGCTACAGTTTCTTTTGGTAGGCCGTATGCTAGTAGGGTTTGTTCCATTTTCCCTCTGTGAATGGAATCGAAGGCCTTGGTAAAGTCGACAAATAGCAATGTCGCCTGTAGAATTTTTGCCCGTATGCCTTCAAGGATTCTACGGATAGTCAATATTTATGAGGTCGTGGATCTATTTCTTCGGAAGCCATTTTGGTTTTTCCTAAGAATGTTGTCGATTTTGGGTTCTATGCGGTTTTGTAGTTGGGCATTGTAGATTTTGGCTGCTATGGATGTAAGTGTTATACCTCGGTAGTTCTTGGTTAATCCGAGGTCACCCTTTTTAGGGAAGGGGAAGATGCATCCCTTCATCCATCTGTCTATCGGATTTTGATTATAGACTGCGTTGCAGTGTCGGAGCAGTATGTCGTCGAATTATCTGGTCTTCCATACTTCTGGAGGAATCTCGTCAAGCCCTGCAGCTTTCCTATTTTCAATTTTTTTAAGAACAGAGTCGAGTTCTTCTTGCGTGAACGGTCCTAGTTTAATGTCCAATTGTTTACTAATAATTCTGGTGATTGGTTCATGTGTAACTTTCAGTGGATTTCCTAGTAGATTTTCGAAATGTTGTTTCCACAGTTTTACTCTTTCTTGTTGGCTTGCAGCTTTCAATTTTGCTTTGGTTGTGCTCTTCCTTCTACTCACTTCGTTTATTGTTTGCCAGGCTATCCTAGATTGCCTATCTTCAACTGAGTCTCTAATCTCATCTATCTGATTTTGTATGTATTCTGTCTGTTCTTTTAGATATATGCCTGTTAATTGATATTGTGCCTTTTTTAGTTTTATGGCATTTGTGTTTGTTGGGTTCTTCCTATAGCTTTTGGAGGCAGTTTTCACATGTGCACGTTTTTCTCTAACCGCTAACGTTTCCCATGGGACTCTATATTTAGTTCTAGATTTTGTTGGAATACACTTCGCTGCCGCCTCTAGGTGCGCGTTGACGAAATTCTCATATTCGTCATTTGGGGTACCTTTTTCTGTCTTCCCTTGTAGTGTCTCGAATCTGTTTCTCAATTCTATACATATTCATCTCTAATAACTCTGTTGTTAAGAAGGGCCCAGTCATAGTGTTTGGTGGCCGCTGTTCGTGTGACGTTTTTTCGTAGGCTTAGTCGTATCTTTGCTGTGATTATTCGGTGATCCGTGGATACACCCTCGAAAGAGGAGTATGCCTCGCAATTCATCGCGCAATTTTTCCATTTCTTGTTTATAAAGACGTAGTCTATCTGTGCTTTACTATTGTTCGCGTATGTGTAGGTCCATAATTTCCCCTCTCTTTTTTTGATAGTTTGTATTGAGGCATGTTAATCTATTTTCCATCATGAATTCTGTTAGATGTTGTCCATGCCTATTTGATGTGTTGTGAAGGCTGTATCTGTTGTTTCCGTTTTTCCCGATTTGAGCATTCATATCTCCACCAATGGCTAGCATGTTGTGTTTCGGAATGCTACGCACTAGAGAGGATAGCTCATCGTAGAAGGCGACTAGTTCAGTTTCTTCACTAACATTGGTAGGGCTGTAGCAGGAGATGATTGTTGCTCTGGGGTTGCCATTAAACGTAGCTGCCATCATCCTAGGTTGAATTCTCTCAATACTATTACGTGTTTTTAACGCTCTTGGTTCTATAAGCATTCCTACCCCTCCTACCGTGGCATTTATAGAGTTTTCCCATGCTGATACAGTGGCTAGCGTCCATCCATTGCCAGTATCGTGATATTTAATATCTTCGGTGTGCTTGTATGCATATTAGGTCTATCTTATGTTCTAGGGCCGATGCAGTCAGCTCTGGTAGTTGACCTATTCTATTTAAAGTTCTAACGTTAAATGTCGCTATAACATTAGTTTATAATATTTCTATGAAATACGACTCAAATCTCAGATTGTTAAATATGACCACTAAATTTAAAATCGAAAGTAAAGTTACACGTTTGAATAAGAATATATTCCTATTTCTCCTTAAGACGAACTTGGAAACCTAACGACTTTCAGAGATTTGAAAACTTTTTGCTGGTTAGTGTTAATCAAAGTTATATCAATCAAAGAGAAAAGAAAGATTTACTTTTTTCGTTTTGACCTATCGTCTGTTGCGACAATCAGGATGTCTTATATTATATTATCATAGTTAAAAGTATATCAATCAAAGATAAAAAAAAAAAGATTTATAAAAATTTGAACAAAGACTAGCCGAAACAAATACTGGCGTGTTTTCGTTGAAGAAGAAAGGAAAAATGTTTTATCAAAAGTCCGAAAAAATAACGAAGATGCGGATATGCAAATGGATTGGACCAACATTGTAACGTTGATCTCCAGAAATAATTAAATAAGTCATAACTACATAAGAGCCATCTGCAGTTATATCAATTTGATAAAAACATTGGAATATTTTGAAGGTTCCCTAGAATTTTGAAATAATAACCATCATTATTGGAGATTGCAAAAAGAATTACCGGCTTTTTGGAAATGTAAGTAAAAAGTAAAGTTAGCGACCATAGTCGAGGGTGACCCGAAGGCTCCCTTTTCGATAGCTACTACACCAAGGTGTAGGGGAGGGCGCTACTCCATTCCCTGGATTGCTCCACTTTACCCTTGAACCGTACCTTATAATGCTGAGTGTTAAGCAAGGTGGTATCAAGTTCCATTTTTAAAGTCTTTGGTATGACTCGACCTGGGATTGAACCCAGGTCTCCCGGGCCATTGGCGAACACTCTAACCGCTGGGCCAATAAATAATCAAGCGAGTTAAAAGAATATGTTACCCTCTCCCAGGCACGGAAACTACCCCCATTTGCCATTAGTAGTATCAAGAGTACGAAAATTTGTCGAAAAAGATCTTGAATACGTTCCTCCTGGTGGTAGTAAGTGGATCTCTACAATTGGAGTTCCGAAGAAATCAGATGGATACCTACGCTTATGTAGCGATTACGATGGAGGAGTCAATCATGCTTAGATTTGTATCCTATAGCAAATGTGTATGTGTCCTTACATTCCTTCGCAGGTCAGAAGATTTTTACTAAAATCAATTTAGAAGAAAACATTCTTTTATAGGTTATCCGATTGATGTATAAAATATACGATCTTCGCAACTATGGATCCAATTTGTTTAAACCTTCACACCATTTTCAACCGGATTGTCACGAAAAAAAGCCGGTAAAAAGATAATCATAAATTGAGTAGAAACCGAAAACCAAATTTGTCTAGAAATCTAAAACAACAACAACAAAAAAAGATTTCCCAAAAAGTTAAGAAAGAAAAAATAGGAAGACTAAAATAAGACCATTTATTTATGTTTTTATTATTTGCTTTAAATATTTTTGATTACTTTTTCTGACGATCCGTTGCTGTAAACTATTACAAAAAACTTCCCCCCACCAAAAAAAAGTTAGAAAATTTTAAATACAAAATAACATGGCCTCCACGAGAAATGAAAGAAGCAGCAAAATCCGCAATGCCTGATTAAAATAAAATAGGATAGTGGAACTTCAACTAAGTTAAAACTTAAGAAAGAGAAAAAGGGGGAAGTTTTTTTTTAAAAAGGGAAATTCATAAAATCCCTGAAGTGTAGCACAGGAGAGCAAACCGGAGATGTCAAACTCTGCAATAATCAAATACGTCGGTTCCATGATTACCGTTATCTTACCTTATCTCGTCACTGGATAACAGATTATGAGGGAGGAGAGTATTATACGTGTCATACAAGCATATAGCATTTGAAATCATGGGGTTCAACATGGTAGATGTGAAACAAGGTGGATGTTGAGCTGAGAAACCTCAAAGGTCAACAGCTAGGATCAAATAGTCCAATCTTGAAACTACTTCTACTCATCCATAATGATGGCATCTATTGATGAGAAAAATAACCACCGAAAGATTACCATGACTGATTCTTTGACTTAGTACGTCCAAATCCCATCACTTTTCACACAGGTCAACAAGAGATGCGTTCTGCTGAGGTTAGAGCTTTGATCCCAGTGTTCGGAAAATCAGCAAGAGTTCAACCAAATTTACTTAGATGCAAAAACGCTCTCAACAGAGCGACTTTTAATGTTATAACATTAAATACAATGAACCAGCTACCTGAGCTGTATCTACAACCGGGTTCGATGTAGTCATCATATTCATGCAAGAACATAAATTTTACCGCTGTGAACGAGAACTAAAATACCATCGGAGGTGTAAGAAAACTTCCTAACCCTCATGATTTAAATTCATTCAATACTATTGAGAAATTCCAGACGAGAATGATGGCAACTTCTGCACAACAATCGTCTCATGACACAGTTACACTAATATCATTGGTGAAACTAAGATGAGCACCTTCTCTAATGACTTTGCCCGACTCGGTCCCGAACACAATGTTCTGATCATCTGTGTAGATATGAATGCTTATATCGGCAAAGAGGAGAATGATAAATTCTGTTTACACAACTAGTCAAAGAAAAATAGTGAATATATAGCAGTTTTCTCAAGAGAACAGGCTTGTATGTCTAAACGTTAAATCCAAAAAAAATATTAGAAACAAGTTTGAAACTCTTCTGAAGACATCTGAAAGACATACTTCTAATGACGAATATGAAAACTTTGTTACCACCCATGTAGAAGCCGCAGCCGAGTGCATACAAACCAAAACAAGGATCAAATGTAGAGTTCCCTGTGAGTTACTTAATCAAAGAAACCCAATAAACGTCAACGCGTAGAAACTTAAGACAGTCCAAAGAGAACTAGCTAAAACATACCAAAAAGAGCAACTAGACTACATTCAAGGCCCAGATCAATGAAATCAGAAATTCGGTAGAAGATAAACAACCACGGTTAGTATGGCAGACAGTAAATGAAATGAACAGAAGGAAAAACACCGCGAAAGCAAAACTAAGAAGAAAGTCTTCAGAAGTGGAAAGATTTCAATAATGTTTGCCAACTCTTCGAAAATCATTGATAAACTTACTGAAGAAATTATTAATAATCAACTAAACATCAAACAATGATAGTTTATGGAGGATTAACTGGATACAGTGCTGAAAAAAATTAAAAACAAAAATGCTGCGAGCCTCAACGAAATAACTTCTGAAGTATGGAAGACTATGAATTTTTTCGATTATGCAACGTGGTGTATAAACAAAAATAATTGAGAAGTGCATCTTCTACTTCTCCAAGAAAGGTGGCCTCGGAATCACAAAGAACTACAGAGGCATAACTCTTACTGTTATCAGTAATAAGGTTTATAATGCTCTGCTTCTCAATTGTGTTAGTAATCTTAAGTCGAGAAAATTCTTAGGAAAAATCAAAGATCGACCCACAACATCACGGATTCTGACTATCCGTTGAATCAGCGGAAGAGCCAACACTACTATTAGTAGATTTTTGAAAAACATTCGATTACATACACAGAGGAAAGATGAGGCAAATACTACTTGCATGTGATCGATCCAAAGAAACTACAACTGTAAAAAGGATGCTTTACAAAAACATGAAAATGATGGTTCGTTCACTTAATAGTAACACCGACATTGTTCCTGGTATTTTGCAAAGATATCATCATCATCATCATCATCATCATCATCATCATCATCATCATGTCGTGCTGGTAGCACGGATATCCCTGACCCTCTCTCACCACTTTTCCCTATCGTTCATCGCCTCTAGCAGGTCTTCTGGACTACATTCCGTATCCTCACATAGTTGCTGAATGTATGTTCGTGCTGGTCGTCCTGCTTTTGCTCGGCCATGTGTGGGGGTCCATAAGAGTACATCACTTATGAGTTCGTCCCTACTTCTCCAGCAGTGTCTTGCATGTCTGAAACTATTATAGATGTAGACTACTAGATGATCAAGTATTTTTCGTAAATACATCTGCCCAAGACAAATTCCTGCTACATAGCCTGGATCATGCAGCATAGAGTATTGGTCTATACGTGAACACAGATAAAACGGAGTTCATGAGTTTTAAACAAGATAGATCTCTCTAATAAAATAAAAAGGGATTTCTTCCAAGATGTGGCTGTGTAGTAATTATTGTATCGTTGCTTCACCTAACGAAACGCTCGGAGAAAAAGCTAGATGAGAGCTACACAAGAATGTTGTATGCTGTTTTGAACAAATCTTGGAAGCAGAACCTCACGAAACGGCGACTGTACGGCCATTTACCTCCCATCTCACAAATCATCCAAGTAAGATGAAGAAGACGGGGTAGGTACCGCTGAAGAAACAAGGACGAACCCATAAGAGACATTCTTTTATGGATTTTTATGCATTGGCATGCCAGTGTGGAGATCGAATGCAGTCTAGAGGACCTGCCAGGAGCGATGGATGATAAAGATGGATCGCAAGAGGAACTCCGTGCTATTAGTACGAATTGATGATGATGAGATTTAAAAACGGCGTATTACCAGATATCCATCGATAAAAATTTTAAACAATCACAACAATAAATTCACCGTGGGAAAAAAACTGCAAGCACCATATTTCAAATGTAGGAAACAACATAAAAATGTGATCTGTTATGAAGACTATGTATGCATAGGCGACATCAATGAAAAAAAAAAAAATTAAAAAGACAAACTAGCCTTACCTTAAGTAGATTAAAAAATCCTGGAGTGACAATAAACGAACAAAAAAAAAAAAAAAATGAAAGAAAGAAAGAAAGAAAATGCACACACAATAGTGCCAAAATATCGTTTTGGAATATTCCATTTCAAAAGTAGGGATATCACCAGATCAAGCACTAATCGAAAAAATACTAAAAGTATCGGTAGATTTTTCCAGCGATATGTAACACGTTATACTGATTACTGCATCAGTTGTCGAGCTGATAAAAAAGAATGCTGATTTCATGTAGACAGGAGAACAGCAAAAAGCTTTTGACAAGTTAAAGTTAACTCTTGCCAGGAATCAAGACGTGAAAATTTTTGATCCCAGAAAGGAAATTATATTAACTACAGATGTCAGTGAGCATTCAATAACTGGAATATTATCACTTGGACATCCAATAATGTATTTATCAAGAAGATGGACAAAGACTGAATTTAATTATTCATATATAGAAAAGGAGACTCTGGCTATTATGTGGACGACCACGAGAGTCTGTCAATTTTTAATTGTGAAAAAATTTATATTGAGGTCTGATCATCGACCATTAGAATTTATATTCAATCCGAGAAAAGAATTACTCAAAGTCACGACGTCGAGAATATTAAGGTGAACAATAAAATTGATGGCCTTTGACTTTGATATAGAATGTCAAGAGAAATTTAACTTCCCACGTAGAAATTCAACTCCCAACGTCGATGCATTATCAAGGTTGCCATTTTACAAGGCATCAAAAGATAACCGGAGAGTTTTGAAAATAGCTTTTGACATTGAGTAAAGAATAATGTTTTGTCTTTGGATAGAATTGGCTGTAGAAACAATACAAGATCCTGTACTAAGTAACACAACATCAAGAATAAGAAATAAGAAATGGATTAATTATTCTTGGGCAGAAAGACATTACAAGGAAATTAGAAATAAACTGACAATCGAGAACATGGTTGTGTGTAATGGAAGTTTAGTGGTACATTCAGAAATACAAAGAAGACTTATTATAAAAAGTTTGCATGACTATTTATACTGTGATATAGTGCCCCCCCCCAAAAAAAGCTAAAGTCAAAAGTAAGGTGGTCGGGATATTCACGAGATGAGGAGGAATACGTTAAATGGTGTCCAAAATATAAAAGAAATAAGAGACTTAATGTAAAGTAAATTACATTCTTAGCCTAAAGAGTTAAAATCATGTAATAACGTTCACATCGATCACGCGTACATCAGTAGAGTAGGACTCTTATTAATATAAATCGACTCTTTTTTAGACTGGCCTGTAGTAATTCATGTACGAAATATCAAAACCGTATTGGGCAATTTGTCTGGTTCCAAGGTGCCTTTCTTCGGGCAATACATACTTTGCGAAGGTTGAGTTCATAACTTGGCGCCTGAGGTGCCCAGTATATGAAATTACGAAGGGACCTAGCATCTTTTGAGATAGCCATGCATGAATCTCTATACGTGTACACTTATCACAATAAAAGGTCCACAAGAACTGGCTTGATGCAAGATCAATAAAATACATCAAATTCGACACCCCTATCCCAGGGGCTCGAATCAAGGGGATGGTATTAACTGGATCGCCTGGTCTCTGGGAGCCTTCCTCCAGGCAGTACCTACTTTGGTAGGTAGAGTTAGTCGTTTGGCGTCTGAAGCGTACCAGAAGGGGAATGCCGACGGAACCAAGCATTTTTCGTGATAATGTTTGAGTCTTGATTCGTGAGCGACTCCTCACCGTGAAATGTTATTGTACCAAGTCCTGACTTTGAGTGAAGTCAGGCAAATACTTCAAAATTGACATAATCCTTACGAGCTTACCCCAACGGGGTGGTATAAAGCTGATCGTCTTGTTCCGGGGAGAGTGGGGGGGGGCTTCCCCCAGGGGTGAGTTGATAGTTTGGAGCTTGAGGCGTTTAAAAAGAAGAACGCTGCAAGAGCAAGGATTTTTTGGTGATTGCTCCGCATGAGTCTCGATTCGTCCCCCACTTCCCTACTATGAAACGACTTTAGTCAATGAAATGACCTCATATTCAACATGCAAGAAATACGGCATTGAGCAATTTATGTCTCGGTATGTTCCCTTCTAAAGACGATGTGAGAACATAACAAGAAGACTGGGGTGAGGGTTACCCATACAGAAAATATCTTCTGATGTTTCCACGGGAAGGATAAAAGTCAACAGAGCTTGCCATTAGTATCATCACAGGAGTTGCTAAACTGAGGATGAAAGTAATAATTGTCTATTATTGACTCAAACAGTTGTTTTTTTGAATTCCGGGCTTTTCTTTCTGACAGCTCATTAAGGCAAGAGAATCCAGTAAGTACTACTATTGTACACACTTTTTAAGACGAGGGAAGAGATGGTTTCATACCTTTCTCAAGAGAATTAATATAAAGGGAACAGCCAGAAATCAAGATAGGCACGCCAATTTCATTTTCCATCCCAATAATCATTACATCATCGCCCCTTACACACACACACACACACACACACATACACACACACACACACACACACACACACACACACACACACACACACACACACACACACACACACACACACACAGATGCGTGCATGTATATGTATGTATGTGTGTGAATGTGCATAGATGCTTGGTTGTACATATATATTCCTTTGTGTGTATATATATATATAAATGCATGTTTATGTGTTTTTGTACACCAATCTATACATAAAAATAAACAAGCTCGAAACTTGGTAAATTAATTTGAAACCATAATCATTTTACCGTTAGTAGTTCTGTTAGGATGTGATCCCAGTTTCCAATTTTTTTTATATCTCCTCCACAGCGGGAAATTTCTATCAGAGGAGAGAACATTAATTGCACAGAATCAGCCGAAAACCCTTTGAAATATCATTTGGTGAGAAGAAGAAGAATTAACGGAGATGGCAATAAAAAAAAGTGGTTCTTTCATCGATGTTTATCCAATGCAATTTTGATGTGATGGTGTGAAAGACAACTAATTTGTGTATAAAAATTGTGATATATTTTGGGAGCGGAGAATAAAACATTTCGAGGATGAATTAGCCTTCTTGTTGATGGTCTCTCTATCAGATATCAGTCATAAATAATTGGATACTGCTGCTCTTACCTGTTAACACGCACAAATATGGTGGCTCTGTAGTGAAGAAAATAAGCTATTAGATTAAATTATTCAGTAAGAATAATTGGGAGCAATAATCAATAAAATTAAAAAGTTGTTTTAAAAGATGGAAAATCTTTTAAATTGTGGTCAGTTTTGTATGATCTATGATTTGCAATAACTAAGTGATATATGAATTACAATCATAATATTTATAAAAAATGATCAAATTTAGCTGATCAATCTATTGGTTCATCGACTAGTTGTCCTGAGTTCAAACACAAGAAATGAAATTTTGGTAACCAGCTAGCTTTTTGAGAATCCTTTACCCAGGCTTAAAAAGTCTTGCGATCTGAGTGACAATATCATTCACTAATTCGATTACCATTACCTCTAAGAGTCTTATAATTTTCGGATTTCATTTCATTTTTCTGTAACTTGGGTTTTTGTAATTTGAATCATCAGCTCTTAGCATTCATCAAATAAATAACCTGTGTAACGTGCACACACACAGACACACAGACACAGACACAGACAGACACACACACACACACACACACACACACACACACACACACACACACACACACACACACACACACACACACACACACACACACACACACACATGTATGTTTGTATAACTTTTTTAGATATAAAAAAGTAATTGTAGAGGAATAGTTATAGATATATTTTCTCTTCACACATAGATTAATCATGTCTTCTTTTCTCATATGGATTAATCATGTCTCTTCACATACATAATCATGTCCATTAAAACTTTTAATTAATCAATCCCGAAATAAATCTGCTACGTCCAAAATATACTTAAAACTTTCTATAAAAATAATTAACAATTTAGATTTTAGCATATTTAAAAAACAAACGGGAAAATGGGCCATTAAACGAAACTCTGTTTAAAATTATTTTAATTAATTGAAAGAAAAGAATTTCTGCATTAAAAATTACATAGTTTAATATAGAGATCAGGAAATATGTAAAAAAGAAATATTTTTTTAGATCATAAGGTTGGGATTATGACGTTTCAAATTTTTTCAGCAAATAGTCAATTTTCGTTATAAGACATGATTGCTGTACAGTCACTTTTTAGATATTCAAATTTTGCATGCAACATCATTGAATTCAACTGTCAGATTTTTTTGCATATTAAAGCCAAATTTTAAAATTTGATAAATAGATATTTTTGGTCGAAAAAAAAATTACAGCAGAAATTATTTTTACTGGTCATTTGCAAAACCAAATTCCCAAACATCACCTATTTTGTGATATTAACTGATGATAGAGGAACTAATTTAAAATTTTCAAACACAAAGTTAAGGTCTATTGAAACAATGGACAATTTGTTTCATTTGAATTACATTGATTTACTTAAATGTGTTTGAAGTAAAAAATTACTAAATTCCATTTATCAAAATGTGAAATAAAAAATTATTACGAATAAATCACCAGGAATATAATGAAAAATGACTCTCAGATATTTTGCAAATATTTTAAAATGAATGGAATTACTCTATCCTCAATAAAAAAATTAACTCGTTGGTATTTTGAACTGTATTTTTTCGCAGGCTATGATGAAAAAATAACGATGTTGGCATAAAAATTGGCCCGTTTGATGTTTATTGCTAATGAATATTGGAAAATCTTGATAATTCTTTCTCAAAACAATCATTAATTTACCTTAAGATATTCATACTGGGATATAAAAACAAAAACTTGTTTAGATTTAATGAAAATTTTAAAGGCTATGAAAAAACAGATCTTAAAATGTAAACAAATTTAATTATGTGTCATACCGAAAATAATCAGCATTGCTTATTAGTTTTAATTAAGTTGTTCTGTAGTTACAGTTCTATAAGAAAGCATAAAGCTTATTTCACTCAACATATTCTTAAATCCAATGTGTTTTCGATGGAAGCGGGTGGGTTAATTTTGCTTTACATTTATATTTATACGTATTGCATTTCATGTAACAGCCACAGTTTGCAGGCATTTGATGTTATTTTTTTATGTCAAAATTTTGTATTGGGAATATTAAAATTAGAAAACATCGCTAGAGGAGTTCGAATTCCTAAGGATTTTGTCTGTAGAGACATGCGATCAACAGATTCGGTTTTAATATAACGTTAAAAACTAAAGATAAAAATGAGGTTGGAAATTTGAAGATGCCAAAAATACACGCATTTTATTTGAAAAGTGAGAAATTTCCCGACTACATGAGCTGATTTAAATATAGTAAAAATCAATTGTTTAAACGTCCGAGAACAGTTGATGTACAGGGTTTCTAAAATAAGAAAAAATCAGTTTTATCTTTTAAATAAGTAAACATTTTTGAGTTCAATAAAAATGTAAATTCAACATCTGCTAGTTTGATTCCTCGTAGCTAGTGAATCCAGTTGATGGGACACACTTCGGCTGGCCGTGGTGTTACCGGCACGGATCCGGTCAGACGTGTCTCGTCACTGGACATATTTCGAGCCTCAGAGGGGTAGTCTCTCCAGGCTTTAACCCTCTTCTGGGGAGTTAGGTTTATCGCCTGGCGCCTGAAGCACCCCTTTTTAGGGGAATGCCGACTGGGCTCAAAGCATTTTTGGGAGTGCCGGGCGCGTGTGAGCTACGGCCTTGTGCCCGGACCCATCTTAAAAAGGCCTTGTGCCATACTCGTCCGGTTGGTGGGTCGGAGGACAAATACCGTTAGTTTGTTTTTATTTTATTTTTATTCGAACCTCTTCATATGACGTCTACAATGACGCGTTGTATGAAATGAAATAAAACAGGCGCCCATTAACAGTCAAAGTAGCTTTTTTTTTTTTTTTTTTTTTTAAATAAACCAAATATTAATAGATCGTTAGAAGGAAGTTACTTATCAAGTAAGAGAAACTCACCAAAAAAAATGAGCGGATAGAAAACGCTCCTTTAGCCATTCTCATTTCCACCGAGCAGTTTAACTCCATGTTTGTTTTGGGGTCATCAGGAGAGGATGTGCACCTATTATATAGGTCCCTATAACAGTGTAAGAAATGTCTATACTATAATAGTTCCAGAAGAAAAGTGTTCAAATCAGTAAAAATTATGTATCAATCTATATGAATAAAATCAATATTGCTTTTGTACTTTTAATGAAGAGTACATATATATTACGAACATTTTAAATAGCGCAATATATCAATTATTTCTACCACTGAGAGTTAATCAGAAGTACATTGTTGGCTTAACAACTCAAATCTTGGATTACTGACGTGTTATTGTCAAAGCAACTATCTTTAAATCATTTTATTCTTTTTATAGAAAACTCTAAAATAAGAGCAAGCGTAAATCGTGACTTCCTTCCATCGATAGTGAGCAGAAACATTTCACCAACGCTTGTAGCATTTCCGCTTGTGAGTGTTCGCACTGTCAAGGCTGAACTCAACTTCTTCCTCTAAGAATATGACCCAAGTATTATTTTTATTGATAGTTCCCAGCATGCTGTACTCAGCAAAAAATATCCTCAGTGCTATTCAGCTTGCTACAGGAAATATCTTCAGTTTATCCTTTTCTTCTGTTGAAGCTGTTTCTATTTTTAATCACTCGTCTTCTATCGTTATAGATGTTCGCAGATGATGAAAGATGTTTATAGGAAAGCATTTCTCATGTAGCTCATCCAAGTCGTCGGCGATGACAATATGTACATTTTGTTGCTGTATCGTATATAGATTAAAGTATTATATCGTATCTGTGATGCTTGGCGTTTCACCACCAACCATGTTGAAAACACAAGTAGAGTTAACCTCAAGGACAAAAGGGCTAATAACTTCAACACTATGCTATCAAACCCTGACTACAACATTATCTCGAAAATAAAAGGAGGTGATAATAACAGCAGATTGTATCTGAAAGAAAATTATGTAACCTAGAACACGTTGAAAATAAACTGCAAAAAGCAGCGAATTAATATCTAAGGGTTGACATGCCAAAAGATTTCTTCTGTGTCATCTACCACTTGACCCTGAATAATCCCATTATTTATTCTCTTTTTTTTTTAGAATGGCTGAGAGAAAAAAGAAAAGAGATAATTTTTTGTGTTATACTTTCAGACGAGAGACAGACTTATCCTTTGATAATGAAAGATAATTTGTCTTGCAGAAATCAAAATTAAAGGTACGAGATGTGTTTAAGGATGTTCCTGTTTATTTACCAGAATATATTTAGAAATTAGACAGACAATAACGTATGCATACATAGATATTCTTTACTTTCGATGTATTTCTTAAATGGTTCGTTGCGGTCGTCATTTTTATCTGCTATTAGTTTTTACCGTCGACTAACATATTTTTTTCTCTTTGTATCTTTACCGTTTTATTTGAAATTATATACTTTTCTTTTACATATTCAGGATAACCCACAGCTTTTTTTTATACTGTTGCCACGAGAAAAGAAAATCGAGATTTGGAGATAATTTTAATTTATACTGCAACTTTTCGGTTTTCAAGGAAATTGGTTTTCTATCTTCAAAAAATTATGGTGGCGACAAGGATCTGTTCAAGTGTAAAGATCCGAATAGTCCCCATAAGATCATTACATAAAAAGAAGTTATGGGAATAAAAAAAAAAAAGAAATAATAAAAATACGGTTATGACACGTTAAAAATAACTTATAACCGATTTAAAAATTTTGCAACAATATAACGTATTACGTCATGAAAATGAGAAATATATTTTTTGACAAATAACTCATATTAAATTCTATAATAAAACAATATTTGTCTATATTATCAAAAATGTCAATCTCGCAATTTTTCTCTTGCGGCAATCTGTTAATATTCCTACAAATTGTTGCAATTTTATTTATATTAGCTTTTGTAATTGATTTTAGATATACAATTAGTCACACCAACAATATATTATTGTGATTCGATTCCGTTTGAATTTGCTTCGTTATAAATAGTATACAAAGCAAAAAGTTACAAAACTAAGGCAGAAATGCATGCAAGCGAAATCCGTTTTTTTCTTCTTTTTTATCATTTGAAAAACTCTGAGAAACAACAACACAATTTCAATGATCACTTAAAATTAAACCAACTTGAAAGCTGCTGGGATTAAAAGTTTTGAACAGGTGCTACCTAACTGACGTCGTAAAGTAAGCTATTATTGATGTTTATATCATTTGAGAATCACGAACTTTCAAAGACAAAAGCAAAGACTTTTTAATGAGTTTATGGTAAATTTTTCTCTTTGGTGTTCACGTATTAAGAAGTTTGATTGATTATATTAGGTTGAAACAAAATAACTATCCGGTTTTGCGTTACATTGATGCGATCCGTATTTTTGTGTCATTTCATTCTGTTTATGTGTGCATCAACTAAATATTATTCTTATGGTCTATGTCTTCTCTTTCAGTTGTTATTTGAATGCCTGATTATCTATTTTTATAGGAGATCGAAGCAATGATGAATAAACTCGATTTTCCTGTCATTATATCCCCTGAGTTAAAACCCTACCATTGCCGAAGCCATTCGTAACATTAACATCATAATTTGGAATTAACGCATCAAAATTTGCAAGCATTTTTGTCAAATGAACAGAGAGAGGCTTATCCTGCTGCATGACAGCGCAAGACCCCATACTTCACAAATCACCCGTTTGATATAGAAGGTCCTTTCTCACTCTCCCTATTCACTGGACCTATTCGCTATCGATTACCATTTTTTCAGGACCTTAGATGCATATACGCGCTAGTACACTCGTGCAGACCCGATCAAAGATGCATTCGAGCAGTTTATCGACTCCTGTGAACCCGCTTTTTGTTTTTAAATCGTAATGAGATAACTTCACTGCTGTATCGTTGGCAACATTGTATTGATTTTAATGCTACTGACTTTGGCTAATAAAGCTGTGTTTGGATCGAGACATAACATTTTAAAGTTTACAGTTCAAAACAGCAATTCATTTTGTTTCAATTTGATACATGGGAATGAAACCTTAGAATCATGACTGTCTATTCTATATTGCGATAATAGATTATTGCATATAAATATCCGATTTCAGTGTTTCCGAAAAACTTTTCTTTATAACAATACATGAAGATACATAATGGAATTTTAGAAATTTAATTTTTAATACAAGTTTGCTTTTTTCTCTTTTATTTAATTTCGAAATTCTATTTTATTGAGATCTTGATAGAAAGAAAAAAAACAAAAGGAATTTTTTCTCTTTCATATTACTGACTTATTATTTTGAGTTGAAAGATTTTCATAGCTTAAATATGCCTCGAACCATTTCATTTTTCAGCGAATAGTTTGTTACCTTCTACCATTTACTCAAAGCTAACAAAATTAAAGCTTCAAGATTTAATAGTAGGATCTTAAAATTAAAAAAAAAGTAATTGAATTTATTCAAATAATAAATCCAGTTAGTCTATTTAGGCCGTTAAGTTGGATCGATTTAACCATAAAGATTTAGATAAGGGGAGGATAAATTAACTGCAACATTGGGATTTAGAACAGATTATTTTTATAAAATTATTGATGGATCTATAATTTTGCATTTGTAAATTTAACTTTTTTGGTTAAAAAATATTTTCAATTTTAAAACATCCAATCTTTATTGGTTTCTTGCTCAAAGAAATCCACTTTCAAAAACTCATGAAAATTTGCTTTAATCGCGGCCAATATGTAACATTTTGTCAAGGTTTGGATGGTGCTACTTGGTTTAAATAAATAAACTGAATCAACAGTCACCCTCCTCCGATAAATAACAAATTCCAGTGGCGTAGCGGCCATGCTGGGCGATCGGAAAATTTACACAAAGGTTTTTTGAGTATTAAGGGAATATCTCTCGAATGGTAGGTCAGAGAGTATTCAACAGTCTGAGGGGATTCGATTGTCAGAAAGATAGATGACTGGTATAGTGTGTGTTTGCGTGAAAGAGGGTGTATCCGACCATCAAACCAGACAATCAGAAAAGTCTTGTTAATGTCAGAAGAAATTTCTAATTGTCAGCCTCTCTCTTCTTTTCTACCTCTTGCTCCAAAAATCAATCGCATTTTGATTCATTATTGACGGACAAGTAAAAGTAAAACTGTAATTCCTTGCGTTGGTGTCGTGAGATTTTATGTGACAGGGGAAATAGTTTGCATCCAAAAAGAAGTCAGGAACCAAAGAACGAACGAAAATCGACCACACTTTGCAGAAAATCCATATAAAGTGCCACTCTCCGAAAAAACTTAATTCAGCATTTCAGTTCAAAGTTCATCCAACAATCCTCAGACCACAAAGTACATAACCATTTGTTCTCGCGGCTACAACAGAACAGAAATAGTAGGGTGACCATGCAAAATCAAATTAGATAATTTCTGAAATTATGGCGAGAAAAAGAATTTTATGATTTAATCTAGCATTCTAATGTAAGTCCGATTCATTGAATTGATAATCTCCCCACCCAAAAGACTTTCTTCATTATTTAAGAACTATATATATATATATATATATATATATATATATATATATATATATATATATATATATATATTAATGCGTTTCCTCTTTATATGTCAATCTTAGGAGGTTAAACAGAACTGATAGGATAACGAAAGATTTTGTCAAGATCGGGACAAAGAAGCTTTTATTTCAAAGCATTGAATAGAAACTTATCATAGAATCAATGATAAAGCGGAGAAATAAGTGATCTTTATTATTTCCTCGGAGTCTAAGATTAATTAATTAAATAAATTTGGATATGGATGCATATGGATTAGAGAAATCACACACATCTTCATCATAAATATTTCTGTGTTCTTGCTAGTAATGATAAATCAATAATTTTCAGTTTCTGTACTTATTATAAACTAAACAGATTTATATAACTTCATTTGTGACGGTACAGCCGTCCTCGCCGAACACGTAGGGTGAATCCACATCAGATCCGTTGATCGTTCCGCTGGCCGGATATATCTTCGGATGACACGATCGATTCGTTATCTGCCCACGTTGTGTTTTTTGGATCCAGACAACAGATCAATCGCTACTCGGAGTCGCCGGTGGGCGAGAAAAAGTATGAAACCACACAATTTAGAAAGTAAAAAAAAAAAAGAATAAAAGATTAAAAGTCGACGCCAAAAAACATAGAACAAAACATGACTTGCAAAATAACAATATTTAGCATGAAAAAAGAAATTCTCAAAAATGATCTATAAATTCATTCATTTCGGAGGTGGCAAGTTATAGTCATAGACCAGTTTACGAATTAACGGTCCGTCAATTCCTCGTATAAGTTTTAGGCTTTTATATTTTTGCTGTCTATAGTCTGGCTCAAGGCAATATTTAATGGCGGTTATGTTTGCTTACCTCAATCCTTGATATTATGCTACAAGTGCTTATCAAGTTAAGTTTCTTTGCTTTTTCGAAGCGTTGTATTATGGTCAGCTTTCTTCGTTTTCTATACTTAGGGGTGTCTGGTTCAAGGTCAAAGATGCGGAATCTAGTAGTCGACTTTTTCTACTGACGCACTAATTCGGTTTTTTTTCTATCTCTCTACAAGTGTCATGTTTTCTTAATTCACTTCGTTTTTTTCTACATCCAGAATAGTCTGGTAAAAGGTCAGGTATTAGAGCTACAGAGAATTCAACTTGCGTTCTCTCCGTGGGACTTTCTCTTCTTATTGTCTTCTCTTAATTTACTTCGCGTCTTCTATACCCTGGGAAGTCTGGTAAAAGGCCTCCTTATTATCTCGATTACTTTTCGTTTCTCTATCTCCACGAATTTGGCACGAGGGCATCTCTCCTTCAATCTGAGCTAGTATGTAAGGTTTCATATTATCACGATTTCTATTCAATTCTTTATCTCCGCAGGTGTGGCACAAGGTTACTCAAAGGCTTCACTTCGCTTTTCTACTTTCATGAGTCTAGCACAAGGGCATCTCTCAAGGCATCGCATTATCTCAGTCTCTCTTCGCTTTTTATAAGATTATCTATCGGTAAGACTAAATCATGTCCAAACAACGTAATATGGCTTTTTCTGTCTCTCCAATCTGGACAGGTTGACACAAAGTCAGAGCCCAGAGTGCATGAAATTTAGCAGTAGCCTTCTGCTCGTCTGCATAATTTTTTCTTGAATTTACTTCTATTCATGACTCAACTATGTTGACAAAATGCTTAAAGTACTTTTAAAATCAATATTAAATCAAAGTAAACATTTCGTTGAAACAAATCAGTTGACAATGAAAATATTTAGAAAAAAATTATGCAGAAATAACTGTATGCGGGTATCTTTTTTTTATAAATAGCATTTCACTAGTTCAATTACATACGAATTTAAGTAAATTAAGCAAAACTTTTTTCAACAAAACATGTTGAATTTTGAATATCGTGAAGCCCGTACAAAACACAGATATGAGAAAGATTTAAAAGAATACTCACCTCTTCTACATTCGGAGAAAACACAACACAAAGGGTTATCAAATGCAATAATAAACGGTGTAAAATATGTGATATCATTATAGAAGGGAAATCCTATACCTTTAAAAACCCAGAAACAAAATTCAAAATAAATGAAGACATAAGCTGTAACTAAAAAAATTGAGTGTACTTAATTGAATGTAGCAAGTGCAAAGAAATATACATCGTGTCAACACAGGCCCTTAATTCACAAGAACAATATTAAAATAACAGAAAACAGATAATTAAATGTATCGAAACACCTCTACGAATGTAGTCAAGATGAATTTAAAATAATGCCCATATACCAAACTAACGACTACAGGCTACTTCAAATAAAGGAAAAGAAATTTATAGATAAATTTAAACCAAAGTTGAATAAAACATGAATTACACACACACACACACACACACACACACACACATAGACACAAACATACATAGATATGTATATATATACACAAAAAAATTATTAGTAATAAATAATTACCGGTATATTTCAAACCACACTACCACAAAAAAATCTCAAGACACATATTCACATACACAGAGAGAAAAAAATAACTGTCAGTGAAATCCGAAACCACTCCAACACGCACGCACGCACGCAACGAAAAAACGTATTAAATATCAAAGGCAAATGAGGGGGTAAAGCAGGCTAAGGTAAACACAATCTAAAGAAAAGAAATGAATGACCTGCATATAAACCCAAAACCTTTCAAAGTGCAAACACGAGTGAGTTCAGGTTTCATTGAGTACCCCATTAACAAGGTCCTGTGTCATATATCTTCTCTGACGAAAGCAAAAAGCTGGAAATTACACGTATGTAAGAACAAAATAAATAGATAAATCCTAAAAAATACAAATCTCTTCGTGGACCTATTCTTCGATATATATATATATATATATATATATATATATATATATATATATATATATAATTAGAGGAATTGATATTATATTAATTATATAACCATGACCAGAAAATCCAGCAAGCACCTACATGCGACATACGGAATACTGAACAGTTGTTTCGACCTTATTGGGTCTCATCAGCAGTGCATACCGTAATCACCACTGGAGATCAAACCAGCAACCTCACAACTAGTTAATTTGGCATCGCTTATTGGCGGCCCATTGGTAGAAGTTTGGTTTCTGCATTCTGGGGTTGCTGGTTCGATCTCCAGTGGAGGAGATTACGGGATGCACTGCTGATGAGACCCAATAAGGTCAAAACAGCTGTTCAGTGTTCCGTATGTCGCATGTGGGTGTTTGCTGGATTTTCTGGTCATGGTAATTTAATTAATATATATATGTATTTTTAAAGTACCACTATACTGAGCTGGGCTGATATGTAGGCACAACACACCTGATATTTGAAGATGCAATAGGTAGTTAGATTTCAAAAACGTTTATCGGTCCATCTCACACAAACTGATTGTAGAAGCGTTGCGAATATACCATACACAATAAGGTTCACAACTTTATAATGGACTACTACAGTGATTTTAGTATAAGAGTCGTTAATGGATAGAAAACATCGGCATTGCACAAACTCGAAAGAGGAATTATCACTGGATGCGCCATTTCAGATGGAATTTAAACCAGCCAAATTACGATCATCAGTTATACAAAAAGGAAAAGGGACAAATTCTGATTCAAATTAACGGGAACAATAATATCATCAATACGAGAAAAACTCGTAAAAAGCCTGGGGAAAATATTTGATAGTAGTATGAAGGACACTGCAGCGCTAATGAAAACCAGTGGTTATCTAAAGTTCTAAAGATCAGGTTTGCTAGGTTGATTTAAGGCCTGGATATAGCATCACTCCATGTTACCCAGGATATTGTGGCCATTTTTATGTACGATGTACTGATGACAAAAGTAATGCCGATGGAAAGGAGGATCAGCTACTATCTGCAAAGATGGCTTCGTCTACCAAGAAGCCTAAGCAGTGCAGCACTGTATGGAACTTCAAACAAATTACAACTTCCAGTCAGCGGACTCTCTGTAGAATTTGTAGTGACGTGGACAAGAGAATAGTTCTCGTATAGGAATTCACATAATCCCAAAATAGCGTCAGTAAGAATTGAAGTTCGTACAGGCAGAAAATGAAGAGCATCACAATAGCTAAAAGTTGCAGAAGAACGCCCGAGACAAAAAGTCCTTGTCGGTACAATCAAAGATAAGACTGAATCGGCTTTCAACTGCCAAGGACTGGCAATTCAAAGTGAACACAGGGAAACAATTGAAGTTTCCCGAACAAATTACTAAGACATCTCTCAGACCAGATATTGTTATTTTTTCAAACTCTACGAAGCAGGTAATTATGTGTGAGTTGACAGAGCTATGGGAGGATCATATTGAAAAATCCCATGAGAGGAAATTACCAGAATACCAGGATCTTGTATTAGAATACAGACATAAGGGCTGGCGTGCATGCTGCGAGCCGGTAGAATTAGGATGTAAAAGTTTTATCGGCCGCTCTTTAAATAAAATATTAATAAATTTAGGCCTAACAGGCAACAAAAGAAGAAATGCTATACGTAAATAAACAGAAAAATCTGAAACAGCCACAAAATGGCTGTGGTACAAAAGAAACAACATATGAAAATAAAATTAAAAGCATACCAAAATGGTGCTAAGAACAGTTTGTCTCTGGACACTGTCGATGTTAGAGTAAAGTATTCGCCCATGCAAATGGGGACGAAACTAATACACGAACGGACAACATATTCATAGGTGAATTACCCACTTGCAAAATCGGAAATAATTGCTCATTGGTCGAATAACATCCTGACCGTAAGTATAAAGGACAAATCCCGAAACCATTTGTTAGTTGGCGCGGGGCGCATGAAGTGTTGACAAATAACTATGTTTAATGGGTACAGTCTGTTTAATGCGTGATTAATCGGGCGGTTCACTTTAACGAGGGGGTTATGATGTTGAAGAGACCCGAAACCCCCAATGAACTAAAGAATATCATTGACGATGCATCCAACCGCATCTTAGAGATGTGTTTGGCTAAAAAAGTGTTTCTCTATATTTTCAAAACTATGGTATATTATCAAATAAAGCCAAATAATTTTTCATTGAGGTTTAAATCATTTAGTTTAGAATTACAGTTAGGAAACACTTTTTTGTTGATTTTATTTTTATTTGATTCTTTTTCTTTGTAATATATCAGCGGTGAAACGTAACTTTCGTAGTAAAAACAAATAAATAAACACAACAGATTCCTTTTATATTGTTAGGGATGAGATTAGATTATCTTTTTTGAGCAAATATCTTCGCCACTATGATTTGAATATCGACAAAAAAAGAAAACTTGCTTCTATGGAAACCAAAATAAGGAGCTTAGGTATAGAATAGCGAACACGAAGAATCAAGCATATTTCCTAAGGCACAGCCAACATGTAGCAATCTAACCAAAAAAAAGGTGTGGTCTCCTGACCATGTTGAAGAAAATCATTGCATAAGTCAATAATGTGTGCAAAAAATAAGCAAAAAATCAAACAGTAACAGAAAAACAAAAACAATAAACGCAAACAAAAACAAGAAAAAGAATCATCAGAAAACAAACAAACAAACAAACAAACAAACAAAAAGACCAACTACTAGCGCTCCTATTCAAGTCACGAATAATGTAAAAACATCTTAGAAATGAAAATAACAATTTTTTTTTTGTATGCATACACATTAATTTTTCTCAAGAACGGTCTCTGGTCAGTTTCTTAAAATATCTCCTTTTATTCCTTTCAATGACAAATTACAATTAAAAAAATCTCTAACGAAATTTGTTGCTTATAACAGGAAAAGTGGCCAAATTATAATCTTTTTCATATATTTCATATAGTTGTTATTTTTTTGTAAGTGTTGCTTTAAACTTTCATTTGTTTTTATCTTTCGTTTAGTTAATAAATAATCTTTTAAAACCAACAGTCGTCAAATTGAGTTAGTTTCTTCCTTTCTGGTAATAAAACAATGTATTCAAATTTATGCGAAGATAATATATATTAATTTCTGATACAATTAAAAATCTACATTTATCCTATATAAGAGCATATCCTTAATGATACTTTAACTTGCTTCTTAAGTTAAACAGCAATCATGAAGACCTTTTAAGTGTATATTTTATGTTCGGTTGGAAATGAAAATGCACCCTCAACATGAGTAAGAGAAACTGAGTTTCGTTTGCAAATGTTTAAAAGATTTACAAGTTTAGTAACGACCTAGTAAACAATTATTTCCCTTGTTTTAGAATTTTGGTTAAAAAATAAGTTAATGCAAAGATCAATTTGTAATTTTTCGAATCATCAAATCAATACCCGATAATAGACATGATTTGTGAGAATCCGAACTTATTTGAACCCGACACATTTTCAACATTCAGATGCTATATGATTGACAGTATAAACTGAAGAAGCTATAAAACTTTACATTTTTATTTACTTTCTTATGGGAGCATAATTATTGAAAAGTCAATCCTAGCCTTTATTGTAACTTCAGATCCTTTGCTAAAACCAACGATATTTCAAATAGAGAGCTATATACGAGATTTGTCGTTAAAAAGGCTGTTGGTGACCACCAAAGTGAAATATTTTGCTCTTTCAGCATTTTCACAGTTTGATTTAGTTTCTTTGTTTAATGACATATCAACCTTTGGGGACTATTTAATGCCCAAGCCATCCTCGTCGAAGGACAGTTGTGGTGCCATTTAATCGATATCAGAACAGGGATAAGAGAGTTCATCTGAAAGTAAACGTAATAACGCGACTGGTGTTCGAACTCGTTTACTTCGAGGCCGCAGTCCAGCATTATAACCATTAAGCCACTGGGATTTTGAAAGCTGTCAACGATTCGATTGGCTGTGGCACTCTTTTAAAGAGAATAACGATAGGTACTGGAATTAAAACATGAAATTGCTAAAATGCATTTAGAGAGACAACTACTGCAATTAAATACTTAATATCAACTTTCAAAACCATTTTCGGTTGCAAGGAGTGAGGTGTTTTTTATTTTAATTCTGAGATGTGTCTTCGATCGAATCAATTGAGTAATCTCTGACTGTGGTATATTGATCAAGTATACGATCCCATTTACTTGAACCAATCAGAATTAACAAAGAGAACATCCATATAGTGAAGAAATGCTGATTATTCAAGTTGGCTGTACTGATGACATTATTCTCTTCTTTAAAAGTATGTTTGAACAGAAAATAAGCTGAAGATATTTGATAAAGAGTTCATCAGGTTTGATTTAACAAACTCGACATTGAAAATGAAGAAGGTTTGTTTTAATGTTTGTGTGAGGCAAACGCAGTGAGCTCGCTGATTAAAATGAAAGGCTGGTTGATGAATAATCTGACAAGTCATTCTTGCCTCGACCACATTATCTGAAGAAATAAGTTTTTTAGTACTAATAAGAAACCATATGTTAGAAAACACTGAAAGGCATATGAAAACTAAATAAATTTCAAAAATACGATTACAAAGATTAATGTAGCATAAAGAGAATTCCTGCTCTTACTGGGGATGATTCTTGGCAGCTAATCTGCTTTAACAATGGATTAGGAATACCAATGACGATCATTGTAAACCGATTTCTTATTTAGTCAAAAACATGGTAAAACGCGTTTCTCTCTTTTCGTTGCTCGGACAACAAAAGTCTGCGTTGTTCTAACCTTTTCTCATTATGTGGACGTAGTTATTTTCATTTAATTAAAAGATTTCTGCTTTTACCATAAATAAGGCCCACTTCGATCGACTGCCACGGGAACCGGGACACACCCGACCAGATCCGTGTACCGACCAAAGCGGCCGACCGAAGTGTGTCCCAGCCCAGAGACTCCCAGAGAATAGTTCATAAGCTCTACCCTGCTGGGAGGAAGTCGGTATTTGTCCCTCTGACCGGATGAGTGTGATACAAGGCCTTTTTAAGTGGGTCCAAGTGTAGGGTCGTAGCCCAGACACGTCCGACGGCTCTAAAGATGTCTCGGGCCCCGTTGGCATTCCTCCAAAAAGAGGCGCCTCAGGCACTAGGCGATAAACCTAGGCCCTCCAAGGAGGATTAGAATGTGGGGTGAGCGCCCCCTGAGGCCTGAGAATGCCGGTCTTGGCGCGCTCAACATGAATGCCAGCTTACCGGAATCCATGTCAGACGGCCTCGACCGACTGCCATCGGAGGCAAGATCCACCAGGTTAGATCAGTGTACCGACCAACACGGCTGGCAAAATCGTGTCCCAGCTCTCGCTGGGAGGAAATATCGATATTTGTCTCTGCCTCCAACCAGACAGGTCGGATTATAGTAGGGATGAGGGGAGGGGAAGCTGAGGCTCAAGCATTGCTTAACTTTGCTGGTCATCGGCCCACTTAATGCAATGTGGGCATGATGAGCCAAACACGGTCCTGGTACGAATCCCTAATTATGGCTTAAACTAGACAGCGAGGTCCAGTGCTATACAAAGGTGACAAAGATGTCAATGCTGCAGTTCGCCCACCCGAAATCCGGGGCATTTTGGCCTCAAGTCTGCTGGGCATCGACCGCTTGTCAATGTTACAGCTCACCAATCCCAAGAAGGCCCAGCCGAAGCCGGGGGCCTTTCGGCCTCAAGTCTGCCAAGGCATGACCGCTTAAATTTAGGGGAGAGAAAGATCGGTCCTGAGCCGAGGCTTGAGCACTGCTTGTCTTTGCTGGTCATCGGCTCAGCCCACTTAGTGCAATGTGGGCCTGATGAACCTAGCAAGACAGGGACCCAAACCTGGGTCCCGACATGTATGCTTGATTATAGCTTAAACTGTACAGCAAGGTCCAGTGCTATTCAAAGGTGTCCACGACGCAGCTCATCCACCCGACGGTGGCCTAGCCCAAGCCGGGGACCTTTCAGTCTCAAGTCTGCTATGAGCATTGACCGTCCGGCACGGATGCCAGAGAGTCCGCTGAAAAGCCGATATTTGTCTCTGCCTCCTACCAGACAGGACTTGACACAAGGTCAAATGACCCAAAGGTCAAATTATAGTAAGGATTAGGGGAGGGGAAGGTCGGGCACGAGCCGAGGCTCGACCCCTGCTTGACTATGCTGGTCATCGGCCCACTTCGTTCAATGTGGGCCTGATGAACCTAGCTGGATATGGACTCAAACATGAGTCCAGGCATGGATACCTGATTATAGCTTACACTGGACAGCAAGGTCCAGTGCTATATAAAAGTGACAAAGGTATTGATGCCGAAGCCGGGGGTCTTCCGACTTCAAGTCTGCCATGGATCATTGACCGCGCGGCACAGCTGTCAGATAGTCCGCAGAAAAGCCTCTGTACGAAGCAGTTGCTGATCGAGATCTCTCGCTGAGAGGAATATTTGTCTCTGCCTCCCACCAGACAGGACTTGACACAAGGTCAATGTCTCGAAGATCGATTATAGTGGGGATTAGGAGAGGGGAAGTTCGGGCACGAGTCGAGGCACGAGTCGAGGCTGGAGCCCTGCTTAAATTTGCTGGTCATCAGCTCACTTGGTGGGCCTTATGAGCCAAACACGGTCCTGGCACAAATGCCTAATTTTAGCTTAAACTGGACAGCGAGGCCCAGTGCTATACAAAGGTGACAAGAGCGGACCCAAGCCGAAGCTCGAGCACTGCTGGTCTTTGCTGGTCATCGGCCCACTTAGCGCAATGTGGGCCTCATTATAGCTTAAACTGTACAGCAAGGTCCAGTGCTACACAAGGGTGACAAATGCGATATTTGTCTCTGCCTCCCACCAGAGAAGACTTGACACAATGTCAATGACCGGAAGGTAGATTATAGTGATGGTTTAGGGGAGGGGAAGGTCGGGCACTGCCGAAGATCGATCCCTGCTGGTCTATGCTGGTCATCGATCCACTTAGTGCAATGTGGGCCTGATGAGCCTAGCTGGTCTTGGACCCAAATTTGGGTACAGGCACGTATGCCTGATTATAGCTTGAACTGAACAGCAAGTTCCAGTGCTATACAAGAGTGACAAAGGCGTTAATATTGCAGTTTGCGCACCCGAAGGTGGCCCAGACGAAGTCGGGGGCCTTTCAGCCTCAAGTCTGCCATGGAGCATTGACCGTCCTGCATGGATGCCAGACAGTCGGCTGAAAAGTCTCTGCACGAAACAGCGACCGATCGCATTTTCTTGTTGGTAGGAAGTCTCCCCGAGAGTGAATAGGGTTAGTATTTATGAAGGAGGAAGAATTCTTTTTCGTGCAGATTGGT
Organism: Sepioteuthis lessoniana; assembly: GCA_963585895.1. Taxonomy (NCBI): domain Eukaryota; kingdom Metazoa; phylum Mollusca; class Cephalopoda; order Myopsida; family Loliginidae; genus Sepioteuthis; species Sepioteuthis lessoniana. The sequence goes on along the minus strand of OY757914.1, from coordinate 1,149,064 downwards.
TACCATAATAATAAGATACCAAGATACTCATTCGATATAAGCTAATTTACTCTTAGTTTCTAATTTGTTATTTTGCTATGGATTTTACAATTAGTCCTGTTCATTTCAACTCTGGTAAGTTTTTTTTTCACCATCGGTCTTTTATCTTCAATGATATCGCAACCATCATTGAAAGGAAATCTTATCGGCAATTTTATGGCTGCCTGGGTAAAGCAGCCATAAAATTGCCGTTAAGATGAAATAGCAATATTTAGAGAACTACTATCATTCAATTTACACATCATACCGATTAGCACTGTAAATAACCTTAAGGTAATTTTTACACATTCTATATTGTAATGTTTATTTTTGTGTTAGGATTTCTGATTGAATGTTTGTTTTTATTATCCATTCTTCTTTAATCCACGATCGTCAATGCAAATTCTATGCATTACTGTCAATTTATCGGCAATTTCTATTTTATTGCTTTTTCTCTAAAGCCAAAAGTAGAGACATTCATTTGATATATGAGGTTAGTTAAAATACACTTTAATGGATTCAGTTTGTCAAATGATAGAATTGATGTCATTTGGATCAACACCAGGAATACAGTTAATCATTACGCACGATTCTTTATGAATTATGACTGGCTGATGCAAAGCTTTCAAAGCCAGAACCTGTACACAATGAGAGCGAATACACTGTCAGGAATTATTATATTAAATAATAACATTTAGTCGATCGATAACACTCGTAAGATTTCTAGGCTTGCATTTACCATCGACCGCGAACATTTCTGCCGTTACTCCTATTGCAGAAGTTTGATGAAACTTCGTTATTCTGTTAAGCTATAGAATCAACAATCTTATTAGTGAGTATCAAAAGTATTCTCACTTTGTACATATTTTTATAGCAAGGCTTATTTCATGTACATATCTATAGTATATTTATGACTCTTATACATTGCCGAGCCGATTGGGTGGGGGTGGGGGCTGTAGAATACACCAACTGCAAGACCCCCCCAATGAGTGTCCTGGATATGACACTAAACAATCTGATGGTGAGGTTCCAGTGATGCTGGGACTTTGGGGAATGCGGAACACCTGTTCATTGCCATTGCTCCCAGGTCCACGCTGGCTCGGCTTGGTGGCAACTGATAGGGCTCTATCTATGTGTTAAATAGAACTAACGGCATACTGATGCTAAACTGAATTGTTTGACTAAATTGAATAGCTCGAAATAGAAATGTTTTTAACAATTAAACCGTACTTACATTTAAGCTGCATGCTTATGCTAAACTGAATTATTTGAAATGTAACTGTTTTTTGACATTGAAACTGTACTTACACTAAACTGATTTGTTTAATATAGAACTGTTTTGACATTTAACTGTGTGTAAACAAAATCTGTACTTATACTAAACTGAATTAGCTGAATAAGAACTGCTTGAATAGTTTGAAATAGAAATGTTTTTCACGATTAAACTGTACTTACATTTAAACTGCGTAGTTATCCTTAACTGAATTGTTTGAAATATTTCCATTTTCATGAAAATGGATTTGGCCTTAAATAATCTACAAAGGTTGATATGCCATAAAACCCAACCAACCAACCAACCAACTATTATATATTATTAATTATCATACATCTGATATGACTATCAATACTATTTAGCCATATCGTTTTTCCCGCATATTTTATGATAGTAGATACAGGTATTGAGAAGCATTATTTTAAACTGGGCATCGCAGAATGCAAAAAGTGGAAAAAACTGAAGCAATAGTTATCCATATTGACCCCAACAGATTTAGGCCTTTTAAATATAGCGAAATCCTTTGAAATAATACACAGGTTGACCACCATCATTTGATTATTATTCATTAAAACGCTAGATAGAGGACCATCAGCTCTTTCAGCTCCGGTCATTGCAAGACACTATGTGTAGCTACACACGAACAAAATATACAGATTCAAAAACAAAGAGAAACTTTCGACTTGTTTTCTCTGAACTGTCAATTGATTAAAAAAGGAAATAATTTTGATGTAACTTAACAAAATAACTTTTTGAAATTTCGTATTGAGACACTTCAAACTTGAAATACTATATTGATCAATAAAAACTGACATGATTACTAGTGATGAAACGACCCAATTCAAAATCATACAGTAACAGGGCAGCTGGGAACTATATATATATATATATATATAATGTAATTAGAAGAAAACTCAAACCTGGTTAAATTGTCATTATAAATTTATTTTGGCTAAGAATATTATTATGCTCTTCGTCTCATCAGATGACTTCACACGGTTAATTTGAGGTCGAAAAACAGCAAATATGGATGACAGTCTCTCTCTCTCTCTCTCTCTCTCTCTCTCTCTCTCTCTCTCTCTCTCTCTCCCTTTATATATATGTATATGTTTGAAAAAAAAAAATTTAAATTTTCCGGCGAAAGTAAAGGGGGTTAAAAAATTAAAGTATTAGAAAAATTGGGAAACCAGAAAAAGGTTGCCCCTGTGAATCAACACATCCTAATTTGAACATATACAAGATTTTTCCAAAGATCTCCTTCCATACATAAATCCCTGGTCATATAATACTAGCAATTACTGGAATAAATGTTATTATTTCCAATAAAATTCATCCAAAATCAATATCCCTGTTTTTATCTAGAGTAGGAGCCTCGGTGACCCCCAGTCAGGATAATTTAAATTTACTTTTATGCCTACATTTAAACACAAGTCCGTTACATTCATTAAGCGGTCGTCTGCGATCCTTAAAATTAATTATACTAATTCTTTCATCGAAACACAAGTTACATCTGACATTAAAACTATTCGCGGTTCAAGACTGCCTGACTATTTTCTACTTTATTTGAGGGGTTAGCCCCTGATCCTTAAGATTCCAAAAATGTTTTGATAGAACGGTTTGGTTTCTAAGTCATGGATTGGAGAAATAATGTCTGTGGTTATACAGTCTTTGTTTTTTAATTCCTAGCGGAGATACCTATATAAACCCTCTTCCCATCATAATTATGTTCCATGGAGGATATACATGCTTGGTATACGACATTCTTCAAGTTGCATCATCCGCCCAAAACATATTCCTCTTTTCTTCTACATTTATAGGACACCTCTTCTGGTCCCCCACTATTCCTATTTAATTCGTCTAGTAACCTCCTGTTGCGGTTGTTTAAGAAACTATGCATATCGCTTGTATAAGATTAACTAATTTTTACGGTGTTCCTAATAAAAAAAATTCTGTTAATGGGTTGTCCCTTTTTAAGTGTCTATCCAGGAGGTTTAGGAAGTATTTACCTATGTTAAAGTTGGTAAGTTTACAGAATGGGGAATTAAACCAGATTACTCTTCTTTTTCTATTTTTTCCTCTTCTATTTGAGTAATTATTATTTGTGTTACCTGCATTAACGACTGCATGGGTCCCACTACTAGTACTTCTACCAATGGCGGCGTTTCCTCCATTCGAACCGGAGTTCACTGGGTTCACGTACTCCCGTTTACTATCGAATCCGCTATTTTTGAGGGTTTCATCATATATCCTTTTGTTCTCCTCAATCTTTTTTTATATAAGGGTTGTCTATTTATCCTCTGGTTCACAGCATTTGGAATCTGCTTCAATATCGATCTTGGGTGGTTAGAGTCAATATTTATGTAGGTGGGAGTGGAATGGCTTTTACTAAAAGGTTTGAAGGTGCTGTTATCTAAATTGAGTGTAACATCAAATAAAGTCAACAATCTTTAAGTTTGAGGCTATTTCAATTCGTAGTTCTTGTAATTTAAATGCCCTTCTGTATTTTAGAGGTCTTGGAGCCGATACTATCCGCGATGAAGATAATTCTGTCATCCCGGTAAAGCCCTACCTGTTGACAATACGACCCAACGTGTCCAAGATATAAATCCCTATTAAGGCAGCAACCAGGGCCGAGTTGTAAGCGCCCATAGGTACATCGAAGTTGTCCACGTGACTTTCACCCAAGTTCTACGATTATCGGCTAGAATCGATTTCCTACATGCTAGGATATTTTCTATTTCCTCGTCAGTAATATCCGTGGTTCAGGCTTTATAGTAACAATTCTCTAGTAATGCACAGGTAAAACTTTATGATATCGAATTGGATAAATTCTTTTTGTAGACCTCTTTTTATTCCTAATGTTTTTAAACCTATCAATAGTATCTAGAGAATTTTTTTAAAGGTTATATTTAGGGCTACTCAGTATCTTAGACGTAATTCTTTGTATCAAATCCTCAGATATTAAGCCTAGTTCGTTTTTGGTGGCGTTATATATATATATATATATATATATATATATATATATATATATATATAATGTAACTGGAAGAAAACTCAGACCTGGTTAAATTGTCATTATAAATTTATATCGGTGAAGAATATAATCTTCGTCTCTTCAGATGAAATCCACCCCCCCCCAAAAAAAACAGAACACAGTCTTGGAAAAGGAAAAACGAAGAAGAAAAAGAAAATTACAAATAGAGAAGAAACTGAAAATCTAACAGAAAACCTCATCAGGACAGTCACCACTATATAAATCAAAACACCACCATAGATTATCAAACAATCTCTTTAGATACCAAGAAGGTAGAAACACATGTAAGAAAGAACAAAATAAATAATGAAATAAAATATAAATCTCTTTGAAGAACAATTTGTTTTAAAATATTTACTTTTTTCTCTCTTTAGAAAAAAAATTAGATATATATTGTTATGGGACCGTTACCTACCCATTGATGGACTCTTCCAAATCCTATATTAATCGAGAGCCAATTACTCTCGTCGGTTGGTCGTCGTGAGATTGGATAGAGATTGGATATTCGACTGACAAGTAAGCCTAGCTTACGCCACCACTTTTCTCTGTATCTTGTTACTTTAATATATCCTAAAACTTATACCGTGTTCCGAGTTATCTTTTCGTGGTCCCAAACTGGGTACACATTATATATATATATATATATATATATATATATATATATATATATATATATATGTGTGTGTGTGTGTGTGTGTGTGTGTATAAAGTGCTTTTTAAGTTTAACCTTTTTATAAATTTTATTTCACGTATGATAGAATTGATTTGCCGAGAACACATACAAACATGATGCGTCTGTTTTATTGTCCTGTTAGAGATGGGATTACTGTTTGATATATTTTTCATTGGCGTAATTGTTAGAGTGTTCGCCATTGGTCTGGGAGATGGGTTCAATCCTAGGCCGAGTATTACCAAAGACTTAAAAATGGTCCTTGATGCCTTCTTGTTTAACACTCAGCATTATAAGGTACGGATCAAGGATAAAGGGGAGCCATCCTCCGATACATCTCGATAGAGACTAATGAAAAGGGAACTTTTGGGTCATCCTCGACTTTAGATTTTAAACCTCCTTTGGACAGTTTGCTTTCTCAATAAAAACTCTGAAAATAAAGAAGTAATTTTGATTAAAAAAATGGATATAATCACATTTTGAATAATCTATCTATCTATCTATCTATCTATCTATCTAAATAGATGGAGAGATAGTACGTTCTAACATTTTAAGCAAGACGTTTTAAAAATATTTTGTTTATTGCATGTATTTGAACTTAATTCAGCAAAAATTTGATAACACTGACATGCAGAATCGTGTTCAATAATTTCAATTGGTTTTGTACAAATAGAAGCCATTTTGTTCATATTGCTTCGTCCCCACCGTTCCAATTTCTATGCAACATGGATTAGGAAGCATGTTTGAGCAATGATAACAAAGCAAAAATTGTTCAAATGCTTCATGATCATAAAACAACAGAAGAAATTGCTGAATTCCTTCCACTGTACATTCAAGAAACATTTTTCAAACTTAGCTGCATACAGAGTGTCACCTGATCGAATCAAGATAAGGAAATTTTTGACTTTCATTCCATGAAAAGAAACTCGATTGAGTATTGATATGCTTAAGCACCCACTAAAGAGTAGTAAAGAGTTAAAATTCCCTGGGGCTAAATGTACCTAAAATCACACGATGTCGCAAACTAGAACATTTAGGAACGTTTACTAAAACAATTGTTCGTCTTCCTATGAAATCGAATGACCTTGTTAGGCATGTCTACTGGGTCAAACACTATATGAAGCTGAATTTCCAAAAGTGTTATTCACGGACGAATGCAGAGCGTCTATGGATGGTCCTGATGATTGGCGAAATTGGTAGTACCTGAGAGTAACATAAACCTTTCCTGTTGGGGTGTCAACAAGGAGGTGGGAACTATACTTTGGGCAAAAATAACCAGTAATAAGGTGACTGGATCCTGAAAGAGTAAAACATGTCTAATGTGTTCTTTATTTGGAATGAACTTAGGAATGAATACTGAAGAAGATTACAAACGATATTATTATAACCTGATAGAAAAGGATGAAAATTACTTATATCATTCCTAAACGATAACAAGAGACAATACTTTAATGAATATTGTCTAAAACATTCATCTATAAAATCGGATATTAGATTCGTTCCAAACTAATCTATCTATCTATCTATCTATCTATCTATCTATCTATCTAATTTAAAGAAAGAACCAGGCTCCCCAATAGGCAAACAACCCAATATGTGCCCGTGAATCACGAATTTAGAAAAAATTTAGTCAAAATGTCATTGAGTTAAAAGCTAAATAGAATTAACGATGTTTAAACGATGTGTCACTTTCTTAACGATTCATTAAAACCATATGGATTCAAAGCATTTTAAGGAAAATAAAAAGAGCAAAGAAAATACTCAGTAAATGTAAAGATATACGTTTAAGATTTAAAGGCACGAACATATCACTTGTTGGCTAGAATGGTTATCGGCAAAATGTGAAGTAGTAAACATCAAGTAGATTGTCCGGACTTAACCGTCGATAAATTTCCGATGAATCATTTGTAATTGTTCTTGTGACAATACGCAGTAAATGTCAAGCTAGTGTATATTCAACCTGTAGAAAGAATGATGTCACCATTATTTTTCAAAGCTGTGGTTGCATCTAAATGTTAATTTCTGCTTGTACAGTCGGGCCAGCTAACCGTTAGTTGTTTAAAATCAGTGGATGTAGCCAGGCGCACGTGATTATCCAATGGGACATGTAATATTACGGCATTCTCCCCCCCTCTCCCCTCACTGCTTTTCTTGTTCTCAATTACATTCGCATGTACGCACGCACACATTCATTGTCTCTGAGCATGAATCTTGCAAACATTGTGTCTTTCAATGCAGAGACCAATAAAAACCCACCCAGCATAAAACAAAGTATAATGTTCAGCTCATTGATTATATTGTTCGATAATTTAATCATTGCTAATGCGAACGTTAACGTGTGTTGACTGTCTAAAAACAGAAACTACAATTATCTTGGAAATTGAATTTTCGCGATGTTGAAGCCATAATAAAGAATTAAAATAATTTCTGGGTTAGTTTTAGAATTATTTGGAGTGACAAATATCTTACATTTCGCTATTAAAAGTGCTAGCAAAAATATAAAATCACTTGTAAATTCAAATTATTCAATAAATAGCACAAATATAACATTTTTATAGCTTTATATGTAAAAGGATTTACTGGATGTAAATGGAAATAAAAAAAAGGGGGAAATGTTTTCCTATTTTAATCAACGAAAGGATCTGGTTGATTAAACAAAATTTTTTCCTGCTTTATTAATACTCTCTTGGCCTTTCAAAAGATTACTGTTTTCATTGATGCATTTCCTATTAGACAGCATCACTTTCCATTCATTAGATGTCGAAAATTTGACGCCGTTCATAATTTGTATTAGGAATCTTTATGTTTAAAAAGTATTAAAACGACCCTTTGGGACAAATATATATATTCACAGAATATGGGTTATTTCAATATAATAAGATTCGCATAGAAAATAAACCTAGGATGATGGTAAATACTTTTAATGGCGACCCCAGCGCAACAATCGTCTCCTGCTACAGCCCTACCAATGTTAGTGAAGAAACTGACCTCATCGCCTTCTATAATGAGTTATCCTCCCTTGTTCGTAGCATTCTGAAACACAACATTCTCGTCATTGGTGGAGACATGAATGCCCAAATTGGTAAAAAAAGTATACCATAAATTCAGCTTACACAACACGTCAAACAGAAATGGGCAACATATAACAGATTTCACGCAAGAAAATAGATTAACATGCCTCAATACGAAATTTCAGAAAAGGGAGGGAAAACTATCGACCTACACCGACGCAAATAATATTAAAGCACACATAGACTACGTCTTTATAAATAAGAAATGGAATAATAGTGCATTGAATTGCGAGGCATATTCCTCTTTCGAGGGTGCGTCCTCCGATCACCGAATTGTCACGGCAAAAATACGACTGAGCCTATGAAGGAATAGGGCCCGAATAACAATCACTGTACACTATGACTGCTCCCTGCTTAATAACAGGGATATTAGAGATAAATATGCATTAACGCTACGAACCAAGTTCGATGCACTACAGGAGAAGACAGAAACACATACTCCGAATAACGAATATGAGAATTTCGTCAAGGCCCACTTAGAAGCAGCAGCAGAATGCATACCAACGAAACAAAGAGCTAAACCTAGAGTCCCATGGGAGACATTAGCGGTTAGAAAAAAGCTTGCAGACGTGAAAACTGCCTCCTAATGGAATAGGAAGAACCCAACCAATACCAATGCCCTTAAACTTAAAAAGGCACAAAATGAATTAGCTAACATATACCTAAAAGAACAAACAGATGACATACAAAATCAGATCGATAAGATTAGAGACTCGTTTGAAGATAGAAAATTTAGGATAGCATGGAAAACGGTAAACTAAGTAAGCAGAAGGAAGAGCACTGCGAAAGCTAAACTGAAAGCTACCAGCCAAGAAGAACGAATACAACTATAGAAACAACATTTTGAGAATTTACTCAGAAACCCTCCGAAAGTTACACATGAACCAATCACGAGAATTAATTGTAAGCAATTAGAAATAAAACTAGGACAGTTTACGCAAGAAGAATTCGACTTGTTACTCGGAAAAATTAAAAATAGAAAAGCAACAGGGCTTGGTGAAATACCCTAGAAGTATGGAAGACCAGACAATTCGACGACATACTGCCCCGGCACTATGACGCCGTATATAATCAAAACCCAATAGACAGATGGACTAAGGGATGCATCCTCCTCTTCCCTGTGAAGGGTGACCTCAGATTAGCCAAGAACTACCGAGGTATAACCCTTACATCCATAGCAGCCAAGATATACAATGCTCTATTACGCAACTGCATAGAACCTAAAATTGAGAAGATTCTTAGGAAGAACCAAAATGGCTTTCGGAGAAATATATCCCCGACCTCACAAACTTTGACTATTCGTCGAATTCTTGAAGGTGTACGTGCAAAAATCCCGAGGCAACAATATTATTTGTCGACTTCGCCAAGGCATTTGAGTCCATACACAGAGGAAAGATGGAGCAAATACTACTCGCTACAGCCAACCCAAAGAAATCGTCGCAGCCATAATAATGCTATATAGAAACACAAAAGTCAAAGTCCACTCCCCGGATGGAAACACGGACTACTTCGACATTGTAGCAGGTGTACTGCAAGGAGACACATTAACCACATACCTCTTTATCATCTGTGTAGACTGCGTGCTTATCTATTGATAAGATGAAAGAAAACAGTTTCAAGCTAACAAAGGAAAGAAGCAGAATGTACCCCGCACAAACAATTACGGACGCGGGCTACGCCGATGACAAAGCGCTTCTGTCAAATACACCCGCCCAAGCCGAAACCCTCTACATAGTCTGGAACGAGTAGCTACAGGCATAGGCCTCCATGTCAACGCACACAAGACGGAATATATAAGCTTTAATCAAAGAGGCGACATCTCCACGCTAAACGGTAGCTCTCTGAAACTAATTGACACGTTCACCTACCTAGGAAGCAGTGTCTCATCAACCGAGACTGACACCAACACGCGACTGGCAAAGGCATGGGCAGCTACCGATAGCCTATCAATCATATGGAAGTCAGACCTGACCGATAAAATGAAACGCAGTTTTTTCCAAGTAGCGGTCGTATCGATACTAATGTATGGATGCACTACATGAACGCTAACTAAACGTATGGAGAAAAAGCTTGACGGCAACTGCACAAGAATGCTGCGAGCAATATTGAACAAGTCCTGAAGGTAATACCCCACAAAGCAGCAGATGTACGACCACTTACCACACATCACGAAAAATATCCATGTTAAACGAACCAGACATGCGAGACATAGTTGGAGAAGTAGGTACAAACTCATAGGTGACGTACTCCTGTGGACCCCCTTACGTGGACGAGCAAAAGCAGAATGATCTGCTAGAACCTATATACAACAGCTCTGTGCCGATACAGGATGTAGCCTTGAAGACCTACTAGAAGCGATGGACGATAGAGAAGAGTGGCGGGAGAGGGTCAGTGATATCCGTGCTGATGGTGCGACATGATGATGATAATGATGATGATGAAATTCGTATAGAATTATGATACTTGATAAAAATACATTCTGATCCAGAGTGATGGGTTTATAACTAAAAAATCAGTAGATCTATTACAAGGACCAAATGGGGAAATTTACTATGGCTGGAGTAAGTAAACTTATGTCAAAGCTTAGCGAAAAACTTTTCTTGTAGAACAGGCGTTGTTCGTGTAGTCCTAAGTAGCAAGTTAGTAAATATTGTCTTCATTTACTCGTCTCAACAGAAAAAATATCCATAATATCCAAATGCTAAAAAAAGTAAAGTTGGCGACTGTTGTAGTGGGTGAATCGAAGGCTCCTTTTCACCGAGGTATAGGGGAGGGCGCTGCTCCTTTCCCTGGATTGCTCCACTTTACCCTTGATACGTATCTTATAATGCTGAGTGTTAAGCAAGGAGGTATCAAGTACCATTTTTTAAGTCTTTGGTATGACTCGACCTGGGATTGAATCCCGGTCTCCCGGACTATTGGGAACACTCTACCCACTAGTCCAATGAGCAAATATCAATAAAACATACAAGTGGCGTAATCAGTATCGTGCGACTACAAACCAAAATTACTTTTAATCATGTAAATTGAAACTCTACTTGACATCAATGTATAAATTCATCAGAGCTCGGAATAAGTTCCTGAAAAAATATTTGCACATGTTGATTTTCATGGTGTTATCTGTTATGATATCTTCTAGTTAGGGATAAAACAATTACTGCACTGCCATTAGGATATTTTTTAAGCTTGATATTCATTTAATCGGATGAAATCTAGAGGACTTTTTTGGCAGAGCTTGAAGATCCCCACATTTTCATCAAAATACTGTTATCCAGAGGGTGAAAATGATATTAAATAAACCAATACCAAGCATAAGATATTGAGAGAAACCTGTAAATTATAATATTTAATAGCGAAACATAAAATTTACCAAAACCAAATTGAATGGTTGGTGTCACCAAAACTGCCCACAATTGAATATTAAGTACAAAAATACTTTGGGGCCCAGAAGGATCAAAAGAAAACAAGACATAACTGGTAGGATTTCCTCGGTTGAACTGCTCTAAGATGGAGTTTGTCGGGACATGAACTGGAAATGTGGTGCAGACTGTTCACTACTCTTGTGGGACAAAACTAATCTAAGAAGAAAGTTTCCAATATGTCGAGTCAAACTCTCATCTGAATATCTACATTGAGTTATACTCACAGAACGATATTTATAAATATCGTCAAGTTTAACTTAACAGAAATGTTTATAAATACTTAAAAATGTTAGACTCCAGTTGGAATTAGGAATTCATACATTTTATATAAGGAGCAAGGAAAGCGATAAACTCGTTTCTTCAAATTCCCCAGCCTATCTCTTCATAAATGAGAAAGACATTTTGTCATGGTATGAACCCTTCAATTTTCAGATTACCCAAACATATTTGTTTTACATAAAAGTCGACGCAGCTAAGATTGCAAAACAACATGACAAAGAAAAGAGAGAAGGTCGAGATAAATGCCGATAAATGATTCGGTGCGTGTGCGTGCGATTGCACGCATGTGTGTGTGTGTGTGTGTGTGTGTGCATCTACGTGTGCATGTGTGTGTATCAAATCCTAAGACAAATAGGTGGTACACAAAAGAACAAAACAAAGCAAATACATGTTATATTACATAAGTGATATACCAACACTCGAAAAAGAAAACAGGAGACCATTTTCAGAAAGTATGTGAACAATAATTCGCTACTTTTTTGTGAAAGAGGAATAAACAACTTATTTGGCTTTATTCCAGTTTTTAAAAGTATTTTTTGTGGCAAACAGTCAACCTCTTTTCACTTGTAAACTCTTGGAGTATCATTCTATTATTGTGTCGTTGCTCTACTCATCAGCTGGACAAAATCGCTTGTTTATTATAAATTGTACTTGCAATTGAATAATATACATAGTCATTCCAAATTTGAGACAGCCTGACATCAATTCTTTGACCTTTTCTTTACAAAGACAAGATTAGTAGTGAACCAGTCATTGGAATTAAGATACAAATATTCGCAAAGTGTCATATAGTCACTTTGACGTCAATAAATACATATAAATAAAGTTGGCGACCATAGTCGAAGGCAACCCAAAGGTTCTCTTTTCAATACATGTACATGCACTATATATATATATATATATATATATATATATATATATATATATATATATATATATATATATATGAAATTGCATTCTTAGATGTCAAACTACCAAATTAAAATTAGTTTTTGTTTTTTAAATCAAAGAATACTAATTCAAAGAAATTTGAAATAAATAACAAGTAATGAATTATCACTATAAAGACAAAAGATTTACCCCATTTAAATGTATTATGTTATATAAGTGTCTATATCAAGAAAAACTACATTAATACAGCCACAGTTTCCTTTAAAATTAAGTTTAGAACCTGAAGTAGAGGCAGAAAACACCCGACTTCGATTCTTTCTACCTGAAATACTTCATTTACATAAAATAAAGAGGTTATGGAACGGTGTCCTATAATTCACTGTGGTCAATATACTTCGTCATCGTGTTGATGTTAATTCACCAAAGTTATCATAACATTTACATTTAATATAAGAGAATGATTGTTATGATAAAAGTTTTGTTCTATATCATTAAGGAATGTTTCCTCTACTCGGATGTGTCAACCATTCCGCTCAGAAAATATCAGAAAAAAAATCAATAATTAATTTCATTTAAAACTCGAGTTATCGATTAATCTAAAAAATTAGCCTGATAAGCGGAATATTTCGTTTGTTTAACCGGTTCAAATTTACAAATCTAAAGTAAATAATCAAGCACAAATTTAATTCAGTAAACAATTGTAAAAAGACAATGAGGTTCGATTAATAAGTTAGCAGGATTTAAATTTTGGAATGAGATTTTCACTGAATACTTTTGATCGACGTGATTGATATTTACCATTGAATTTAATTCAATGGTGAACATTAGTCACATAAAAAACATAACACTATCATTGATTGTGTTGAAACATTGATATTAATCATAAAAAAACTATTAATTGAGTAAAATGAATATTTCTTTTTGCATAAGGCTGCGGACTAATAGTCTATGTATATTGAATTTACTTTCATTAATATAACTCACATGAATATTTCTATCACTTTTAGGACTGTTATGCAAAGAAATAAATTTGTTGTAAAAGAATTTACTTTTTCCATTAAGACGTCTGTAGACAAATATACTCATAGAAATTCATTAGCAAAATAGCGACCTTAAAAACTTCAACCATGATTAATTCTATCAAAGCGAGCAGCTATCATTGTAACGATTAGATAAAATCGTATAAAAATTGCCCAATTATGTAGAAGAAACAAAAAAAAAAAAAGCCATGAAAAATCATATGAATATAAGTAAATACAAAATAACTAATATATTCAGTTTTAAATTCCGGTCAATCTTTAAGATTGACCGGAATTTAAAACTGAATTTCTGTTCATTATAGTTGATTTCTTCACCGCCATTTTTATCTGTAACCATTAAAGAAAAAAAATCAAAATAACCCAATACACAGGAAAACTGAGGCTACCTTAGCAAATTAGAATACGAGTTACTGATGACCATTTCAATGAAGACGATTGTTCGAAATTCCTGAAGTTATCGAATACAGATGACTCCAAGAAGGTAACTTTACTTTCATTTAAATTGTTGGTATTAACATGTATGGTTTTCTGTCGTTGTTGCTATTATTATTATTATTATTATTGGTTGTCGGCCTAGTAGTAGTAAGTTTAATTGGAATCTCCCTAGTTTGTTCCAGTAAAAAAAGGGAGGGGAGAGGGAAGGACAATAAGGTTTGCACACTTGTCGAATCATAATATAATGCAACGTGGGACCCAGGTAATAAGTCTGGGTGTCATGGTCGGTCGGTGCTCTCCTGATAGCCAACATGAGAGACCCGGTAGTAATCCTGCGAATATTGGCTGTTCAATTTTCAGGTACACGAACGATGATCTAAGGAACCACACAAATCAGAGACGCAAACACAAAACATGGAATTTGGAAGACAACCAATTTGCACGGCACTATTTCTAGAGCAACCCTACACTAAGAGGATATAGAAAAAGAATCATAGAGATCTGGTAAGAATGAGCTAGTTTTCTGATTTTGAAATACTAGAAATACACCAGAAAACAAATAATGAGCAAGACACTAATACAATAACAGACACACTAAGTATCGACAAACAAGAACAGTCTAATCGAAATGAACCGCCAACTTCTGAAAATTGAAACACCATACACCCAAACAACACAGAGCAAACACTAACACATTAAAATAAATTTAGAAAATTTAAAGAGAATTATGATTGAAAAAAAGACTACCTTACCATCAATAAGAAGCAAAGAATGGAGAACAGTCAAGACGGAAACAGAAAAAATAAATCAAGTACTAACATGTATACCAACAAAAAAACATAGCCGAATTGAATGAACTTATATATGTGGGAGCGAAATTAGTTTGTGAAAAAATTGGGGTTTCCATAAAGAGCACGAATAAAAAATCAAAACCTGGATGGGAAATTCGAGGAGAAACACAAATAAGAAATCGACAAAAACAAGCAAAAATGATAAAATTAAGGAAAATCGCTGGAACATTTTGGGACAAAAAGAAAAAAGGAATACAAGAAAAAATAACAACACAACGGGAGGAAATAAACCAGAAAGTAATGACGAAAGGAGGAAGATTAAAAAGATATCGACAAAGGGTAAAACAATTCAGACAGAATAGAACATTCCAAAACAATGAAAGAAAATTCTACCAGCAAATAGGGGGAAATGACACGAGAACACACCAACAACCGGATGCAAGAGAAACTGAATAATTTTGGAGTAAAATATGGCAACCAAGAGAATATAATAAAAAAGCCGAATAGATAAGCAACTTAGTAAAAAATTTAGAAGGACTCGAAGAAGGACCGAAAGCAGAAATACACATAGATTTACTCAAAACAACACAAAAATATATCAAATTAGAAAACGCCAGGCTATGATGGAATACATGGATTCTGGTTCAAGAAATTCACCACCATTCATTAGAGACTAGCACTCGAAATGAACCGATGTCTTCAAGAAGCACAAGTACTCGAATGAATAATCAAAAGAGAGACAACATTGATCCAAAAAGACCCCCTTAAAGGAACCATCCAAAACAACTAAAGAGCCATAAAATGCCTACCGATGATGTGGAAAATACTCAAATAAGGGAAAAGATTTATTTCTCGCTAACAAGCCCTGGATTGTTTCCTGAGGAACAGAAAAGATGCCACAAAAGATCCAGATGCGCTGGAGAACTACTCTACATTGTTCAGCACATCCTCAATGAGAGCAAGACCAGACGAAAAAATCTAGCGATGGCCTGGATTGACTACAAAAAGGCATATGATATGGTTCCCACAAAGTTGGATAATAAACTGCCTCAAAATGTACAAATATCAAATGAAGTCCTAAACTTTATCGAAAACCCATGAAAACCTGGAGAGTGGAATGGACAACTAGAGGGAAAATCTTAGCTGAAACGAAAATCTAAAGAGGTATGTTCCAAAGTGATGCACTATCACCATTACTATCTATAATTGCGATGATGCCATTCAACCACATACTCAGAAAATGCTCAGCTGGATACGAACTGAGTAAGTCCCAAGAAAAGATCAATCACCTAAAGTACACGGACGACATCAAACTGTTTGCATAAAATGAAAAAGAATTGGAAACACTAATACACACAGTCAGAATATACAATCAGGACATAGGGATGGAATTTGGAATAGAAAAATGCGCCATGATAGTAATGAAAAGCGGCAATCGACACCTGACAGACGGAATGGAACTACCAAATCAAGAAAAAAATTAGAACGCTCGGAGAAAAGGAAACGTGCAAATATTTAGGGATATTGGAAGCTGACACCATTATACAAGTGGAGATGAAAGAAAAAATTAAGAAAGAGTACCTCAGGAGAACCAGAAAGCTACTCGAGATAAAACTATTAATTACACTGGTTTACAAAAATAGATTTTTAGTCTGAGGCAAGAATGGGGATAGGTGTCTCTTGTTAATTTGGGTGTGCTGAATTCAAATTGATAAATAGTTTTGCTCTATCACCTCTAGTTTTCTGGCTTTTTAATAGTCTCATTTTAGTATAAACAGAGAATATATGTGCATATTTCAAGAGTTGCAGCAGCTTATAACAGATAAAACAGGATAGATAAAGAACACTGATTGAATCAATATACTTGGATGACACAATTACACAATTAATAGTACCACAGACAGTCAAAAGTGTGTTTTCTTAGAAGATCTGGTGTATTTTGCCTCCGGGATGTCACGCAAGAGCATCCAGCAGAAGTCTCCCATCATACCGGGGTTTCATTTGCCTTGATAGTTGCTCTCCATCTTCGTAATGTCTTGGTGGAATCTTTCTCCATGCTCATCACTCACGGCTCCAAGGTTTGGCGGGAGGAAGTTGAGGTGGGAATGGAGAAAATGAATCTTGAGTGACATTCAGCACCCCATATCCTCGTAAGACTTTAGTAACTTCTCAATACAGGCTTGGTAATCTGGCACGCGTGTGTTTCCACGGAAGCCACTACAGACTGACTTGAATGCTTCCCATGCTCCCAGCTCCTTTAAGTTAAGAAGCTCCTCAAAATTAGTATCCGTCAGCACTTCTCGGATCTGAGGTCCGACAAAGATGCCCTCTTTGAGCTTAGCAGCACTAAGACCTGGGAACACAGTAGACAAGTGTTGGAAGGCAGCATCATTTTTGTGCAACGCCTTCACAAAATTCTTCATCAAACCAAGCTTGATGTGAAGAGGAGGAAGAAGCACCTTATTCATGTCCACCAGGGGATTCTCTTTGAGGCTGTGTTCGCCAGGAACAAATGTGCTTCTAGACCCCCAGTCTTTCTGCTTGTAATGCTGGGATACAGCTTGACTATCCCAGAGACAGAGAAAACAACAGTACTTTGTGAAGCCCGCTTGCATACCCATAAGAAGACCAATGACCTTATTTATTCCGATTCCTGAAACTGGTGATCCTTACATCTTCCTGGACTAGGTTCCACTGTTTAAGCCGAGAAGCCAAGAGCTCTGACTACTGTTTTGACAGATACAAATTACGAGCAAGATCATTCAGGTTTTCTTGCGTGATCCAGTGTGGTTCATTGCCACTTGTTCCTGAATATGTAGACTCAGTATCTTCCAAAGATATTGACTCGGCAGAATCCTCCCTTGAAGGTATTTCTTCATCTGATGAGGAAAGAAGATCCTTATTTACTGGAGGTGTGGGTACAAGAAGATCATCTGAATGGGGAACGGGTCTCATAGCAGATCGAAGGTTGGGATATTTGATCTTTTTCCTATAAGATGCATTGAAACCAGTTATATTAGTTCAACAAAAATAACAATCATCTGCGTGGTTTCGCGGTTCCCTCCAAACCATCGGGACTGCAAAGTTGAAAGCCGCTTTCTTGCCATTAAACCATGCAGTTAGTCCATTGTAGCAGGGTTTACAACAGATGTGTGGAGCCCAAGACTTGTCCTGATCACCAATTTTACAGTCAATTAGTGAAAGTAGGCGGTTCTGAGGAGGGAAGTGATGGTTCGACGCTGTGCAACTGTTGTGAAGTCCCCACACAGAAAGAATTGGCCTTGTTGAGGCATCCTCGACATTTTGACGTGCTTGAAACCATTGGAGAATCTGAAAATATAACAAAGTAAAACTAAATGTGCATTTGAAAATGTAATACTAATATTTAGTAGCCCAAAAGATGAGGGACACCAACCTCCTGCGCCGCCTGCGAGACAACCTCTTCCAATGACTGCCAGAGTGTGGATTGAGACCTGCTTCCTTAACTGTCAAAATCCGTCTTGATATATAACTATATATATATATATATATATATATATATATATGTATATATATAATGTAATGCTATCACTAACATTCAGTGCATGATAATTAAAAAATAAACCATAAGACTCACAATATTAGAATTAACCCTGGATTCATATACGCCTTTATGTAACGTATATGCATAAAATGCACACTATGCATATCTAAAAAACTAGAGGTGATGAGTAAAAACGGATTTCAAATTTGAATTCAGCACCCTCAAATTAGGTAAAAACGGGTATTTTTGCGCTTGCCTCAATTTCTTTGTAAACCAGTGTTATCAAAGGAATAAATAGTTGGACTTTTCCCCTCGTAAGATATTCGGAACCATTCTTGAAGTGGACCAGAAAAGAACTTAAACAAATGGACTAAAGAACAAGAAAACTAATGATCTTGCACAGAGCATTACATCACAGAGATGACGTTGACAGACTCTATGTGTCAAGAAAAGAAGGAGGAAGAGGACTTGCCAGCATTGAAGACAGCATTGCCGAATCAATACAACTTGAATATTACATAGAAAAGCGCGGTGCATAACTGATTACAGCCACCAGAAACAATATTGACAACACGAGGACCAACAGAACGACAATAACAAGAAAACAAAAATGGGAAGGAAAACAACTCTATGGACTTTTTAAAAGACTAATAAGCAACATCTCACACAAGAAAACATAGATGTGGCTGAGAAAGGGAAACCTTAAGACAGAAATTGAATCTCTCCAAATAGTAGCGCAAATCAATACCATAAGAACCAATCATATCAAAGCAAGAATAGATAAAACACAACAAAATAGTAAATGGGGATTATGTGGTGATAGAGACGAAACGATCAATCACATAATAAGCGAAAGCAGCAAATTAGTACTGAAAGAGTAAAAGACTAGGCATGACTGAGTAGGTAAGGTGATCCACTGAGAATTGTTCAAGAAATTGAAATTTGACCATAGGAACAAATGGTATATGCACAACCCAGCAGCTGTCATGGAGAATGAGACACATAAACTACTATGGGATTTTAACATGCAAACGGATCACTTAATTTCAACCAGACGATCAGACCTTATAATAATCAACAACAACAACAACAACAACAAAAAACAAAGAGAACTTGCAAAATTGTGGACTCTGCTGTCCCCGTTGACCTCAGAATAAAACTGAAAGAAAGTGAAAAGAAGGATACGTACCTCGACCTTGTTAGGTAATTGAAAAAACAGTGGGACATGAAAGTGACGTTTATATCAATTATAAGTGATGTCCTTGGTACAGTCACAGAAGGATTATTAAAGAGACTGGAAGACTTGGTAATAAGAGGTCAAGTGGAGACCATCCAAACTACAGCAATATTGAGATCGGCCAAAATACTGAGAAGAATCCTGGAGGCTTGAGGAGACTTGCTGTCACTCAAACTCCAGTGAAAGACCATCAGCTGACACCGATGTGAAAAACTCAAACGGAGTAAATAATAATAATAATAATAATAATAATAATAATAATAATAATAATAATAATAATAATGAAGGGACGTCTTGCATATATGTGTAAAATTATTCCTCTTTATATATCTATATATATACTCAAGCATGTGAGTGAACTATTTTTGACAAACGAAAAACTTTTAAATGTTTATGCTACTGATGCTTTTTCTCAGTTTTGGAAACTGATTTTGCATCTTTTTATTCTTTCCGTCTGTTATAAACGGTGATACATTTGATTTTCTCCATTTCTCTATTAATGTATCTCTCAATCAATTTCCAGATATGATAAAATTTCACTGAAAACACTTTCAAATACATATTCAAATGTTGCATCTGACCAATGAAACAATCGTGGAGCTTTTGGTATCGTTGGTAAATGGCATTTTATATTCAAAACGAAATTTCCAGTCATTAAAAGACGCAGTTCCATTATTGTTATAATTTATTATCGATCGAATACAAATAAAACATAAAAACCAATTTGATGGAGTGTTACTGTTATGACACTTCATCTTATATGGGTTTAATCAGATAATTATTTTGAAAAGTTTTGCCGTAAAAACCTCATGGACAATTGTAACAGCTGCTCATGAGGATGTAATAACAAAATCAGGAACGTCGACCGTTAAGAAACTTTATATAGTGGGAAACGAAAAATATTCGAAACTGTGCTTATGCCCGTTATTGAAGGTATTAATTCAAGGATTCGAATATATTACTCTCTCTCTCTCTTTCTTTCTCTCTCTCTCTCTCTCTCTCTCTCTCTCTCTCTGTGTGAAGTACGTTGCCCTCTCAATCTTTAGAGATTGTTTTAACATTCCACAATATTTTTCTTAAAAATTAAAAATTCATATAAAGTGAAACGTTATAATAAATTTGTTTTCATGTCTTATTCCTACTTCCATCCGATCGGATATTTTATCGATATATTTATTCATTAGTATGCATGCAAAATTTGTAACATACCGGGGATATAACGATCTTCTTTGATGAAACATTATCGAAAGTAGAAATGGCTCCAACCATGGAATTAATTCTATATTTTATCAAACGATGACAATTCCTATTTTAAGTGTTCAGTTGGTAGAACAGGATTTCCCGTTTTTAAGCACGACTAACGGCATTTGTCTGGTAAACGACTATCGCCTCCTACAGTGCTGTAAATAGAAATGAGTACGCCAAAGAAGACGCTTCTGTGATTAGCTTTGAGTGTGTGTGTGTGCGTGTGTGTGTGTGTGTGTGTGTGTGAGAGAGAGAGAGAGAGAGAGAGAGAGAAAGAGAGAGAAAGAGAAAGAGAGAGAAATATCTCTTTGTAGGGAACAGTGAACAGTCAGTAATCGATATTGCAAACTTGATCAGGGAGCTTATCAGGGATATTTCAGTGCACAACCATTGCTGAAGTCTATCGGCTGGCATTTAGAAGAATTCATTTCTCAGCATGAACATTACTTCAGGCAGGTGGATAAGCAATTAGTAAACACGCACACACGCACCTAGACACAGACACGCAATTGCGCACGCGAGTGCACGCACACTTTTTCTCATGCGTGTATTTATAGACCTGCTGCAGCAGTAAAAAAAAACAAAAAAAAAACAACATGTATTTATCCCTCTAGGTGGGCAAAGTCTTTCAAATTAATACAGTTAATGACCAATGGCTCATTGTGGTTGTTGTATGACGCAAACAAATTGTTATCACTTTAAGAAGAATGGCAAAACCGATTAACCTTTGGTAATTAGACGATAGAAGCGATATGAAATAAGATATACATGCTTAGTTTTTAAACATATAATCAATAATTTCTTTGGCTTCTATATAAAATGGTCTTTGCGGCAAATCAAAATTTTGCTCGAATATAAAAAGAGACCTGATGTTAACATTTTCAGAAGTCTGTCCAACCATTTTAGAGGTAAATGTGAAATAGGGTAGCCTTGAGATTGAATTTACTAAGATAAAAAGTTTGTTAAAATTATGATAATCAAAACGGTTTTTTTCTGGAGTAACACCCATACAATTTTCATTGAAGAACACCTTACAAAATATTTTGCTTTAACTTTATCAAACATCGATAAATTTGTAAAAATCTCTTCAAAAATGAAATAAAAGGAAATGAAATAAATATACCGTATTAAAACCACTTTATTCATTAAAAGTTTATAATCCGATATCATTTCAATGTTCTTTGTTCTTTACAATAAAACAACTTGAAAAACTTAAAAACAATCTGTTTTTATTTTTGCTCTTTTTATATTTATTTTTTATTCATTTTTTACTTGTTTAGCATCAAAATTCAAAACTTGAAAATTATGAAAATAATAATAATAATAATAATAATAATAATAATGATAATAATAATAATAATAATAATAATAATAATAATAATAATAATAAAGCCCAGGCAAATATTTTGAGGTAGGCACCTGTCAGTATGATAAAAAAGAAATATTACTTTATTTTTCTTGAAATTAAATGCATATTATGGATAAAAAACATGGACTTTTGACAAGAAATGAAACAAAAATACTCTTAGCTTGTTAAGGTTATTTTTCTGCATTAAAATTTTTGTCAATCGTGACAATGATTGAAAAAATCTACAAAATTATTTGTAACAAATATAATAAGTTTTTTTATGATGTAAAATACATTTCAGGTGAAAAAATTGGATCAAAGGTCTGCTTGTCTGAAGATTTCAAGGTTTAGAAACCTTTCATCCCATGTGGCATTCATTACACTATGCAATATACATTTTGTTCATGAATCTAGTATTTTTTAATTGTTTCTGTTGTAAAAGTATATAAAAATCATCTTTATTCGATTCAAACGTTTTTTGTGTTCTGGATGATGCTATTTGGAAATTTATTTTATATGCAAAAACAAGCAAATTTGAACATTTCCATTTCCATAAGATTTTCCTGAAATAAAATGAATGCAAATTTTCTATTATTTATATAAAACTTAAACAAGAATGAACAAAAAATTAGAATTGAGTAGTTATTCGAAATTTTCTCCTGTAATATAAATCATTTTAACGGATAGGCTTCTGAATGTACTCTCTCACTCTGTTTTAGTCTCTCATTCTGTTTTAGTCTCTCACTCGGTTTTAGGCTCTCATTCTGTTTTAGTCTCTCACTTTGTTTAGTCTCTCACTTTGTTTTAGTCTCTCACTTTGTTTTAGTCTCTCACTCTGTTTTAGTCTCTCACTTTGTTTTAGTCTCTCACTCTGTTTTAGTCTCTCACTTAGTTTAGTCTCTCACTTTGTTTTAGTCTCTCACTGTGTTTTAGTCTCTCATTCTGTTTTAGTCTCTCACTTTGTTTTAGTCTCTCACTTTGTTTTAGTCTCTCATTCTGTTTTAGTCTCTCATTCTGTTTTAGTCTCTCATTCTCTTTTAGTCTCTCACTCTGTTTTAGTCTCTCATTCTGTTTTAGTATCTCACTCTGTTTTAGTCTCTCATCTTGTTTTAGTCTCTCACTCGGTTTTAGTCTCTCATTCTGTTTTAGTCTCTCACTTTGTTTTAGTCTCTCATTCTCTTTTAGTCTCTCACTCTGTTTTAGTCTCTCATTCTGTTTTAGTCTCTCACTCTGTTTTAGTCTGTCACTATGTTTTAGTCTCTCACTCGGTTTTAGTCTCTCACTCTGTTTTAGTCTCTCACTCTGTTTTAGTCTCTCACTTTGTTTAGTCTCTCACTTTGTTTTAGTCTCTCACTTTGTTTTAGTCTCTCGTTCTGTTTTAGTCTCTCACTTTGTTTTAGTCTCTCGTTCTGTTTTAGTCTCTCACTTTGTTTTAGTCTCTCACTTTGTTTTAGTCTCTCACTTTTTTAGTCACTCATTCTGTTTTAGTCTCTAATTCTGTTTTAGTCTCTCACTCTGTTTTAGTCTCTCACTCGGTTTTAGTCTCTCACTCTGTTTTAGTCACTCATTCTGTTTTAGTCTCTCACTCTGTTTTAGTCTCTCACTCGGTTTTAGTCTCTCACTCTGTTTTAGTCTCTCAATCTGTTTTAGTCTCTCACTCGGTTTTAGTCTCTCACTCTGTTTTAGTCTCTCATTCTGTTTTAGTCTCTCATTCTGTTTTAGTCTCTCACTTTGTTTTATTCTCTCACTCTGTTTTAGTCTCTCACTCGGTTTTAGTCTCTCACGTTGTTTTAGTCACTCATTCTGTTTTAGTCTCTCACTTTGTTTTAGTCTCTCACTTTGTTTTAGTCTCTCACTCTGTTTTAGTCTCTCATTTTGTTTTAGTCTCTCACGTTGTTTTAGTCACTCATTCTGTTTTAGTCTCTCGCTCTGTTATAGTCTCTCACTCATTTTTAGTCTCTCACTCTGTTTTAGTCTCTCATTCTGTTTTAGTCTCTCACTCGGTTTTAGTCTCTCATTCTGTTTTAGTCTCTCACTCTGTTTTAGTCTCTCACTTTGTTTTAGTCTCTCACTTTGTTTTAGTCTCTCGTTCTGTTTTAGTCTCTCACTTTGTTTTAGTCTCTCACTTTGTTTTAGTCTCTCACTCTGTTTTAGTCTCTCACTTTGTTTTAGTCTCTCACTCTGTTTTAGTCTCTCACTTTTTTTAGTCACTCATTCTGTTTTAGTCTCTCATTCTGTTTTAGTCTCTCACTTTGTTTTAGTCTCACACTTTGTTTAGTCTCTCACTCTGTTTTAGTCTGTCATTCTGTTTTAGTCTCTCACTCTGTTTTAGTCTCTCATTCTGTTTTAGTCTCTCACTCTGTTTTAGTCTGTCATTCTGTTTTAGTCTCTCACTCTGTTTTAGTCTCTCACTTTGTTTTAGTCTCTCACTTTGTTTAGTCTCTCACTCTGTTTTAGTCTCTCACTCATTTTTAGTCTCTCACTCTGTTTTAGTCTCTCATTCTGTTTTAGTCTCTCACTCCGTTTTAGTCTCTCATTCTGTTTTAGTCTCTCACTCTGTTTTAGTCTCTCATTCTGTTTTAGTCTCTCACTCTGTTTTAGTCTCTCACTTTGTTTTAGTCTCTCACTTTGTTTAGTCTCTCACTCTGTTTTAGTCTCTCACTTTGTTTTAGTCTCTCACTTTGTTTAGTCTCTCACTTTGTTTTAGTCTCTCACTTTTTTTAGTCTCTCACTCTGTTTTAGTCTCTCACTCATTTTTAGTCTCTCACTTGTTTTAGTCTCTCACTCTGTTTTAGTCTCTCATTCTGTTTTAGTCTCTCATTCTCTTTTAGTCTCTCACTCTGTTTTAGTCTCTCATTCTGTTTTAGTATCTCACTCTGTTTTAGTCTCTCATCTTGTTTTAGTCTCTCACTCGGTTTTAGTCTCTCATTCTGTTTTAGTCTCTCACTTTGTTTTAGTCTCTCACTTTGTTTTAGTCTCTCGTTCTGTTTTAGTCTCTCACTTTGTTTTAGTCTCTCGTTCTGTTTTAGTCTCTCACTTTGTTTTAGTCTCTCGTTCTGTTTTAGTCTCTCACTTTGTTTTAGTCTCTCACTTTGTTTTAGTCACTCATTCACTTTTAGTCACTAATTCTGTTTTAGTCTCTCACTCTGTTTTAGTCTCTCACTCGGTTTTAGTCTCTCACTCTCTTTTAGTCTCTCACTCTGTTTTAGTCTCTCACTTTGTTTTATTCTCTCACTCTGTTTTAGTCTCTCATTCTGTTTTAGTCTCTCACTTTGTTTTAGTCTCTCACTTTGTTTAGTCTCTCACTTTGTTTTAGTCTCTCGTTCTGTTTTAGTCTCTCACTCTGTTTTAGTCTCTCACTTTGTTTTAGTCTCTCACTTTGTTTAGTCTATCACTCTGTTTTAGTCTCTCATTCTGTTTTAGTCTCTCACTCTGTTTTAGTCTCTCACTTTGTTTAGTCTCTCACTTTGTTTTAGTCTCTCACTCTGTTTTAGTCTCTCACTCATTTTTAGTCTCTCACTCTGTTTTAGTCTCTTATTCTGTTTTAGTCTCTCATTCTGTTTTAATCTCTCACTTTGTTTTAGTCTCTCACTTTGTTTTAGTCTCTCGTTCTCTTTTAGTCTCTCGTTCTGTTTTAGTCTCTCACTCTGTTTTAGTCTCTCATTCTGTTTTAGTCTCTCACTCTGTTTTAGTCTGTCACTTTGTTTTAGTCTCTCACTTTGTTTTAGTCTCTCATTCTGTTTTAGTCTCTCACTTTGTTTTAGTCTCTCACTTTATTTTAGTCTCTCACTTTGTTTTAGTCTCTCACACTGTTTTAGTCTCTCGTTCTGTTTTAGTCTCTCACTCTGTTTTAGTCTCTCACTTTGTTTTAGTCTCTCACTTTGTTTTAGTCTCTCACTTTGTTTTAGTCTCTCGTTCTGTTTTAGTCTCTCACTTGGTTTTAGTCTCTCACATTGTTTTAGTCTCTCACTCGGTTTTAGTCTCTCATTCTGTTTTAATCTCTCACTCTGTTTTAGTCTCTCATTCTGTTTTAGTCTCTCACTCTCTTTTAGTCTCTCACTCTGTTTTAGTCTCTCACTTTGTTTTAGTCTCTCACTTTGTTTTAGTCTCTCATTCTGTTTTAGTCTCTCACTTTGTTTAGTCTCTCACTTTGTTTTAGTCTCTCACTTTGTTTAGTCTCTCACTTTGTTTTAGTCTCTCACTTTGTTTTAGTCTCTCGTTCTGTTTTAGTCTCTCACTCTGTTTTAATCTCTCACTTTGTTTTAGTCTCTCACTCTCTTTTAGTCTCTCACTCTGTTTTAGTCTCTCATTCTGTTTTAGTCTCTCACTCTGTTTTAGTCTCTCATTCTGTTTTAGTCTCTCAGTCATTTTTAGTCTCTCACTTTGTTTTAGTCTCTCCCTCTGTTTTAGTCTCTCACTCTGTTTTAGTCTCTCACTCTGTTTTAGTCTCTCACTCTCTTTTAGTCTCTCACTCTCTTTTAGTCTCTCACTTTGTTTTAGTCTCTCCCTCTGTTTTAGTCTCTCACTCTCTTTTAGTCTCTCACTCTGTTTTAGTCTCTCACTCATTTTTAGTCTCTCACTCATTTTTAGTCTCTCATTCTGTTTTAGTCTCTCACTCTCTTTTAGTCTCTCACTCTGTTTTAGTCTCTCATTCTGTTTTAGTATCTCACTCTGTTTTAGTCTCTCATTTTGTTTTAGTCTCTCACTCTGTTTTAGTCTCTCACTTTGTTTTAGTCTCTCACTTTTTTTAGTCTCTCACTCTGTTTTAGTCTCTCACTCATTTTTAGTCTTTCACTCTGTTTTAGTCTCTCATTCTGTTTTAGTATCTCACTCTGTTTTAGTCTCTCATTTTGTTTTAGTCTCTCACTCTGTTTTAGTCTCTCACTTTGTTTTAGTCTCTCGTTCTGTTTTAGTCTCTCACTTTGTTTTAGTCTCTCATTCTGTTTAAGTCTCTCACTTTGTTTTAGTCTCTCGTTCTGTTTTAGTCTCTCACTTTTTTAGTCACTCATTCTGTTTTAGTCTCTAATTCTGTTTTAGTCTCTCACTCTGTTTTAGTCTCTCACTCGGTTTTAGTCTCTCACTCTGTTTTAGTCACTCATTCTGTTTTAGTCTCTCACTCTGTTTTAGTCTCTCACTCGGTTTTAGTCTCTCACTCTGTTTTAGTCTCTCACTCGGTTTTAGTCTCTCATTCTGTTTTAGTCTCTCATTCTGTTTTAGTCTCTCATTCTGTTTTAGTCTCTCACTCTGTTTTAGTCTCTCACTTTGTTTTATTCTCTCACTCTGTTTTAGTCTCTCACTCGGTTTTAGTCTCTCACGTTGTTTTAGTCACTCATTCTGTTTTAGTCTCTCACTTTGTTTTAGTCTCTCACTTTGTTTTAGTCTCTCATTTTGTTTTAGTCTCTCACGTTGTTTTAGTCACTCATTCTGTTTTAGTCTCTCGCTCTGTTATAGTCTCTCACTCATTTTTAGTCTCTCACTCTGTTTTAGTCTCTCATTCTGTTTTAGTCTCTCACTCGGTTTTAGTCTCTCATTCTGTTTTAGTCTCTCATTCTGTTTTAGTCTCTCACTCTGTTTTAGTCTCTCACTTTGTTTTAGTCTCTCACTTTGTTTTAGTCTCTCACTTTGTTTTAGTCTCTCACTCTGTTTTAGTCTCTCACTTTGTTTTAGTCTCTCACTTTTTTTAGTCACTCATTCACTTTTAGTCTCTAATTCTGTTTTAGTCTCTCACTCTGTTTTAGTCTCTCACTCGGTTTTAGTCTCTCACTCTGTTTTAGTCTCTCACTCTGTTTTAGTCTCTCACTTTGTTTTATTCTCTCACTCTGTTTTAGTCTCTCATTCTGTTTTAGTCTCTCACTTTGTTTTAGTCTCTCACTTTGTTTAGTCTCTCACTTTGTTTTAGTCTCTCGTTCTGTTTTAGTCTCTCACTCTGTTTTAGTCTCTCACTCTGTTTTAGTCTCTCATTCTGTTTTAGTCTCTCACATTGTTTTAGTCTCTCACTTTGTTTTAGTCTCTCACTTTGTTTTAGTCTCTCGTTCTCTTTTAGTCTCTCGTTCTGTTTTAGTCTCTCACTCTGTTTTAGTCTCTCATTCTGTTTTAGTCTCTCACTCTGTTTTAGTCTGTCACTTTGTTTTAGTCTCTCACTTTGTTTTAGTCTCTCATTCTGTTTTAGTCTCTCACTTTGTTTTAGTCTCTCACTTTATTTTAGTCTCTCACTTTGTTTTAGTCTCTCACACTGTTTTAGTCTCTCGTTCTGTTTTAGTCTCTCACTCTGTTTTAGTCTCTCACTTTGTTTTAGTCTCTCACTTTGTTTTAGTCTCTCACTTTGTTTTAGTCTCTCACTCTGTTTTAGTCTCTCACTTTGTTTTAGTCTCTCACTCTGTTTTAGTCTCTCACTTTTTTTAGTCACTCATTCTGTTTTAGTCTCTCATTCTGTTTTAGTCTCTCACTTTGTTTTAGTCTCTCACTTTGTTTAGTCTCTCACTCTGTTTTAGTCTGTCATTCTGTTTTAGTCTCTCACTTTGTTTTAGTCTCTCATTCTGTTTTAGTCTCTCACTCTGTTTTAGTCTGTCATTCTGTTTTAGTCTCTCACTCTGTTTTAGTCTCTCACTTTGTTTTAGTCTCTCACTTTGTTTAGTCTCTCACTCTGTTTTAGTCTCTCACTCATTTTTAGTCTCTCACTCTGTTTTAGTCTCTCATTCTGTTTTAGTCTCTCACTCCGTTTTAGTCTCTCATTCTGTTTTAGTCTCTCACTCTGTTTTAGTCTCTCAATTTGTTTTAGTCTCTCGTTCTGTTTTAGTCTCTCACTCTTTTTTAGTCTCTCACTCATTTTTAGTCTTTCACTCTGTTTTAGTCTCTCATTCTGTTTTAGTCTCTCACTCTCTTTTAGTCTCTCACTCTGTTTTAGTCTCTCATTCTGTTTTAGTATCTCACTCTGTTTTAGTCTCTCATTTTGTTTTAGTCTCTCACTTTGTTTAGTCTCTCACTCTGTTTTAGTCTCTCACTCATTTTTAGTCTCTCACTCTGTTTTAGTCTCTCATTCTGTTTTAGTCTCTCACTCCGTTTTAGTCTCTCATTCTGTTTTAGTCTCTCACTCTGTTTTAGTCTCTCATTCTGTTTTAGTCTCTCACTCTGTTTTAGTCTCTCACTTTGTTTTAGTCTCTCACTTTTTTTAGTCTCTCACTTTGTTTTAGTCTCTCACTTTTTTTAGTCTCTCACTCTGTTTTAGTCTCTCACTCATTTTTAGTCTCTCACTTGTTTTTAGTCTCTCACTCTGTTTTAGTCTCTCATTCTGTTTTAGTCTCTCATTCTCTTTTAGTCTCTCACTCTGTTTTAGTCTCTCATTCTGTTTTAGTATCTCACTCTGTTTTAGTCTCTCATTCTGTTTTAGTCTCTCACTTTGTTTTAGTCTCTCACTTTGTTTTAGTCTCTCACTCTGTTTTAGTATCTCACTCTGTTTTAGTCTCTCACTTTGTTTTAGTCTCTCACTTTGTTTTAGTCTCTCACTTTGTTTTAGTCTCTAACTCATTTTTAGTCTCTCACTCTGTTTTAGTCTCTCACTCTGTTTTAGTCTCTCACTCTGTTTTAGTCTCTCTTTCTGTTTTAGTATTTCACTCTGTTTTAGTCTCTCATCTTGTTTTAGTCTCTCACTCTGTTTTAGTCTCTCATTTTGTTTTAGTTTCTCACTCAGTTTTAGTCTCTCACTTTGTTTTAGTCTCTCGTTCTGTTTTAGTCTCTCACTTTGTTTTAGTCTCTCGTTCTGTTTTAGTCTCTCACTTTGTTTTAGTCTCTCATTCTGTTTTAGTCTCTCACTCTGTTTTAGTCTCTCATTCTGTTTTAGTCTCTCACTCATTTTTAGTCTCTCACTCTGTTTTAGTCTCTCACTTTGTTTTAGTCTCTCACTCTGTTTTAGTCTCTCACTTTGTTTTAGTCTTTCACTCTGTTTTAGTCTCTCACTTTGTTTCAGTCTCTCACTTTTTTTAGTGTCTCACCCAGTTTTAGTCTCTCACTCATTTTTAGTCTCTCACTCTGTTTTAGTCTCTCATTCTGTTTTAGTCTCTCACTCTGTTTTAGTCTCTCATTCTGTTTTAGTCTCTCACTTTGTTTTAGCCTCTCACTTTGTTTTAGTCTCTCGTTCTGTTTTAGTCTCTCACTCTCTGTTAGTCTCTCACTCTGTTTTAGTCTCTCAATTTGTTTTAGTCTCTCGTTCTGTTTTAGTCTCTCACTCTTTTTTAGTCTCTCACTCATTTTTAGTCGTTCACTCTGTTTTAGTCTCTCATTCTGTTTTAGTCTCTCACTCTCTTTTAGTCTCTCACTCTGTTTTAGTCTCTCATTCTGTTTTAGTATCTCACTCTGTTTTAGTCTCTCATTTTGTTTTAGTCTCTCACTCTGTTTTAGTCTCTCATTTTGTTTTAGTCTCTCACTCTGTTTTAGTCTCTCACTTTGTTTTAGTCTCTCGTTCTGTTTTAGTTTCTCACTTTGTTTTAGTCTCTCATTCTGTTTTAGTCTCTCACTTTGTTTTAGTCTCTCATTCTGTTTTAGTCTCTCACTCTGTTTTAGTCTCTCATTCTGTTTTAGTCTCTCAGTCATTTTTAGTCTCTCACTTTGTTTTAGTCTCTCCCTCTGTTTTAGTCTCTCACTCTGTTTTAGTCTCTCACTCTGTTTTAGTCTCTCACTTTGTTTTAGTCTCTCACTCTGTTTTAGTCTCTCACTTTGTTTTAGTCTCTCATTCTGTTTTAGTCTCTCACTCTGTTTTAGTCTCTCATTCTGTTTTAGTCTCTCACTCATTTTTAGTCTCTCACTCTGTTTTAGTCTCTCACTTTTTTTTAGTCTCTCGTTCTGTTTTAGTTTCTCACTTTGTTTTAGTCTCTCATTCTGTTTTAGTCCCTCACTTTGTTTTAGTCTCTCATTCTGTTTTAGTCTCTCACTCTGTTTTAGTCTCTCATTCTGTTTTAGTCTCTCACTCATTTTTAGTCTCTCACTTTGTTTTAGTCTCTCCCTCTGTTTTAGTCTCTCACTCTGTTTTAGTCTCTCACTCTGTTTTAGTCTCTCACTTTGTTTTAGTCTCTCACTTTTTTTTTAGTCTCTCACTCTGTTTTAGTCTCTCACTCATTTTTAGTCTCTCACTCTGTTTTAGTCTCTCACTTTGTTTTAGTCTCTCATTCTTTTTTAGTCTCTCACTCTGTTTTAGTCTCTCACTCTGTTTTAGTCTCTCATTCTGTTTTAGTCTCTCACTCTGTTTTAGTCTCTCACTTTGTTTTAGTCTCTCGTTCTGTTTTAGTCTCTCACTCTCTTTTAGTCTCTCACTCTGTTTTAGTCTCTCACTCTTTTTTAGTCTCTCACTCATTTTTAGTCTCTCACTCTGTTTTAGTCTCTCATTCTGTTTTAGTCTCTCACTCTCTTTTAGTCCCTCACTCTGTTTTAGTCTCTCATTCTGTTTTAGTATCTCACTCTGTTTTAGTCTCTCATTTTGTTTTAGTCTCTCACTCTGTTTTAGTCTCTCACTTTGTTTTAGTCTCTCACTTTTTTTAGTCTCTCACTCTGTTTTAGTCTCTCACTCATTTTTAGTCTCTCACTCTGTTTTAGTCTCTCATTCTGTTTTAGTATCTCACTCTGTTTTAGTCTCTCATTTTGTTTTAGTCTCTCACTCTGTTTTAGTCTCTCATTTTGTTTTAGTCTCTCACTCTGTTTTAGTCTCTCACTTTGTTTTAGTCTCTCGTTTTGTTTTTGTCTCTCACTTTGTTTTAGTCTCTCATTCTGTTTTAGTCTCTCACTTTGTTTTAGTCTCTCACTTTGTTTTAGTCTCTCACTCTGTTTTAGTCTCTCACTTTGTTTTAGTCTCTCACTCTGTTTTAGTCTCTCACTCTCTTTCAGTCTCTCACTTTGTTTTAGTCTCTCACTTTGTTTTAGTCTCTCACTATGTTTTAGTCTCTCACTCATTTTTAGTCTCTCACTTTGTTTTAGTCTCTCCCTCTGTTTTAGTCTCTCACTCTGTTTTAGTCTCTCATTCTGTTTTAGTCTCTCACTCTGTTTTAGTCTCTCATTCTGTTTTAGTCTCTCACTTTGTTTTAGTCTATCATTCTGTTTTAGTCTCTCACTCTGTTTTAGTCTCTCACTTTGTTTTAGTCTCTCATTCTTTTTTAGTCTCTCACTCTGTTTTAGTCTCTCACTCTGTTTTAGTCTCTCACTTTGTTTTATTCTCTCACTTTGTTTTAGTCTCTAACTTTGTTTTAGTCTCTCCCTCATTTTTAGTCTCTCACTCTGTTTTAGTCTCTCACTTTGTTTTAGTCTCTCACTCATTTTTAGTCTCTCACTCTGTTTTAGTCTCTCATTCTATTTTCCTTATATGCTCCTTGGTTTCGGCATTCAGAATCTAGTATATCTTGGTGGAAGCGCTTGGTTTGCACATCTAAGTATACTCCAGTGTTCCTGAATTTATCAAGATGAGTATCAAAGATATGATCTTTCAGGGACATCTTGCACTTGACGTTGTGCCTCCCTACAGAGAATTCAGTCCATTGTAATAAATGCTTCTTGAAGTTGTTAATGTTGTACCAAAGGCAAAGATAGATACTTGGTAAAACCTCTTGGGAGATCCATCAGGAATATAACAGTTTTTAAATCTTTCATGACCTCCTACCCATATCAATCATATTTAAAAGCTTTTAGAAATGTCTTGACGCTGTTTTATTCCTTTTTGAGGAGTACCAAATGAATCAGGGGAGGAGATGAATACTTATTTTATATCTGCATAATTTTGAACCTTCCATCAATGAAGAGGCGTCACTTGTTCACGTTACCGGTGATTCCGACTGCTTCACACAGACCTGATGCGTAGTGGTTGAAATAGAGACCATTTCGAGGAACAAGAACCTTGAAAAATGTCTCTGACCCTTTTTCTAATTTGCAACTTGCATACTTATATCTAAGAAATTCCACTCCTTGAACCAAGGTGTCAAAAGACGGGCCTTCGACTTTGTTCAACCAACATGTCTAATAAAAGTCTCTTTGGTTGTTGGGTAGAATGGGTTTCTCTCACAAGCTGCACCTGTAAAATTGTAATCTGGATCTTTAGTGTCTTCTTTTTCTTCTAAATGGCCGCTCTCTTTTAAGAATCCCTGCTTTCTTTCTAGTAGAGTGGTTATACGAAGCTCAACGCATTATGACACTGCGTTGGTGGATAATGGAAGGTTCAGAAACATGATAACAGTCTGACGTTTGGAAGGATCCACCATACTTGAGCAGCAATTACTTGAGTGCATTGGGTTCCAAACAAATTGATGGATGTCTTTCCCTTTCTCTAACATCCTACAAAAGAATAAAATAAAATTGGGATGAAGAAGAAATTTTTTTCCTTAAAAGGTTCATGAAAACTGTTTTATATTTGATATTTTTTATACTATTGAAAATTAGAAAAAAATTAAAAGGTATTTAAAATTCATTACCTTTTAGTGTTGCTTTTCCAGTGCTTGCAAGTAAAAGGAGCCACCCAGGTTATTGATTATCGATAGCCCAAAATATATCTTGTAGATTTCAAACATTTTAACAGATTCTATCACGGAGCACTTGTTCGCACTTGTCTTGATAAATTGGCCATATATATAGCAGAATACTTGCTGTTTCTTGATGTCATCTCTGATAAATTCAGATAGATATGCGTCCACTTAAGCAACTAGAAATAATCTGAAGTGGTAAGTGGTGAGCACTAGTATATACAGGGGATTTCAGAAAAATTGGTATCATTTCCTTATCTAATAACTTGACCAATTTTCGTTCAAATGATCTTGTTTTGAAGTGTGTGCAATATAATACAGATCAAAATTGTGGCAGATTTGTATGTAGGCACTCTTATCACTTGCTACATCCTCAAAAAACTTCTTCTTGGGTAACAACAGTGGTAATTTTTTCTGGACAGTACTATTTCTAGAGCACACGCCATAGTCTTTGCCGAGAAATTGCACTGAATACTTTTAGAGAAATCTATAAAGACTACATAAAGCGGCATATTCTGTTAGATGCACTTGAGTTTGTTGTAGACAGAATATCATATCGTACTTCGGCTACTTGAACCGTCATTCTTTCTCTCTCAGGACTTTAGAAAAATGTAATCATTTATTCTGTTCAGGAGAATACGAGAGATAATCTTTTCAGCTACGGAAAGGATGAATATACCGAGATAGTTATCGCAATCCTTTCTGTTTCTCTTCTTGGTACATTACAAGCATCTTTCCAATCTCAAGGGACTTTTTTCAGTTCCCAGATCAGTGTGGTCATTTTATGTAGGTAGGCAGTTAATCAAATTCCACAATGTTTCTAGATTTCTACTGATATCCCATCTATGTCCTGGGCTTCATTTATGAAGTTGATGAAATAATTAAACAACGCTTATTCGAATTAAATTGGTTTCTAGTATTAAAACAGGTCTCTTATAAATAGAATGAAAGCTTAGAATTTTCTATTGCTTTTAACCTTTCTTAATTTTCTTCGATGAAATCCAAAGCGTTTGAACTCTTTTTTTGTTTATATCGTTACCATGTTTCGGTTAATTTATTCTTGAGCCTTCCGAAACCAAATGCAACAGATATAATTGACCTGCTCATCGAAAAAAAAGACCGCTCGTCTTTCCATACCGATTGTTATTCACCTGAAGAGAATTTTTCTTTAACTTTAGTGAAGAGTCAAGCACAATATACTTAATTTATTCTCATAATCAATATTCCCTTTATATTTTCTCATGATTTGTGTGAGACCATAACGCCCGTGAGAAACTGAAGAACTGGAGAGTTCAGAAGATATTTTTACTTTTGATACGATTATTGATTTTTTTTCATGGGCGGCGTTAAACTTTTTCTACACAGCATAATTTTCTTGTGTATGGCTGTATAGGCCCGTTGGTTATAGGGAACACTATTCATAATGCGTTGTCTCATATGAAAAAAATTCAAAAGAAACAGATGCACTGAAGAAAATTCATTGATGTTATCGATTGTAAAGGAAGCTGTGAATTTGCGACTCAAAAAGGGAGTCTTTTGCATCATCATTGCACGGCCTCATGAACAGCATTCTATTATAATTAGACAAATGTAAATCATTTTATTAATACTTACCACACACACACACACACACACACACACACACACACACACACACACACACACACACACACACACACACACACACACACACACGTGAGTGTTTCTTACAGCCATTTTCAAGAACATTATGCCAAAATCAAATGATTATTTTTTCTCAACGGGAAGAAAATTGTGCATCTAAGTATTTAGTTTATTTATATTTTTGTCTATGTTTTGTTATCAGAAAGGAAAATTTTGTACTGATCGGAAGAATGATACAAATGGATATAAATGTGATCTGTTCTTTTAATTTCACAGAATTTAAGCAAAATATCTTGTTTACATTTACTATTTTTTTGTGCGTGTGTGTGTATCAGTTGTAAATACAAAGATTGAAAACGTTTCGTCGAGTTCTTGCAGTGTTATCTAACTTCATAATCCTTTCTTCTAATTCTATCTGGTTCTGTAATCCGACCCAGTCCTGTAATCCGAACTGATTCAGCAACCCTACAAGTTAGATTATAGAACTCATGCCTAATCATATTTTCTTTATAGCTGGGCAAATATAAAATGAGAAGGACGAATAGTTATGATAAACGTATTCGTGTCTTTCAATATGTCTATAAAACTATTTCGTGTAGCTCCAAGAATTTGTGGACGAGATAAACTGACCGGAAGGCGATAAGAGGAATTAATGTGATAAGATATTTATGTTATATCTATAACCTGGCAACTGGTAACAAAAAGATACAGAAGAAAGAAACTTGAAAATTCCAAATCCCCTCTTCTGATAATTCTAAAGAAAAATCCTCTTCTCATCGTAGATAAGAGCTTTTATTTTTGTACTATGGTCGTTCATTTTAATAGTTGTATTTTCATTCGAACAAATATTTTGCTGTTTTGTTAGAACGATTTTTTTATCAACAAATTCAACGAAAATCCACAGTACACAACATGAGGAGCATTTTCGAACATCGTTTTCGAGAAATTTTGGAAACAAAGTATCACTCAACCACTTTAAAAGCGTCTATCATTTCTCCTAGAAGATTCGGCATAGCTCAATATCAGTTTGGGAATATTTTGATTAGTTCATTGTTTTTATTGTTGTTATTTAATTACACATGATGAATTATACTAATATTTTAAAGTTATATATATATTTCCCACGTGCTGGATGTGACACAAGGTCAGTTTTTAAGCGGAATTAACAGGTTTGGATTCAGAGTTTTCCTTTAGCTAGACTGATTGCCATACTAGGTTTAAAGAGCACAATCTGCCCAACTATTTACCCTTAGCTGGAGGGCGAAGAGGTGGATTCATGCCTTTCCAAAAGGGTATAAGCGATATAAGAAACGCAAACAGCCTTGTCCAAGATTTGAACTCGAGTCGTCGTGTCCATTTCCAGCGGCGATAACCATTACTCTACAAGCGCCTCATAAATTATGTATTTTTACGTTTACATTTCCAGTCTTTTTTAAAGATTCTACAAAGAATAACAATCTCTTGTTGATATAATTGATTTTTTAAGTTGGCATAAATGAAGAGTTCA
Source organism: Sepioteuthis lessoniana (assembly GCA_963585895.1). Lineage (NCBI taxonomy): Eukaryota > Metazoa > Mollusca > Cephalopoda > Myopsida > Loliginidae > Sepioteuthis > Sepioteuthis lessoniana. The sequence goes on along the minus strand of OY757914.1, from coordinate 1,112,168 downwards.
ATTTCTTTTTACCCATTGAACATTTAGTGACTATTCTTAATTGATCAAGCAACACTTGAATTATTTCATTTCTTGTTCTATTTTGTGATCAGAGTCAAACTTAGTAGAAATGGTTTACAGAGAGCTGACCTTGTTTATAAACTCTCTTTTTTTAATGTTTCATTCAAACGAAGTAGCAGTGCTTGAATGCCCAAGAAAATGAATTGACTAAATCTGCTAGAAATAAAAATTGAGAAGGAGAGAAAGGAGGATAAAGAGATAGATAGATAGATAGATAGAAAGAATGAGAAAAAATTATATATGTATATATGTAATTAAAATAAGATGTTCACATACATTTTAGATACATTTAAACTTACTCTTCAAAATTCGTGACATTTAATCCTTGTAAAGATTTCCCATCTTAGATCAGTTAGGATCACTACTTGGTTTTAAGAATGAAAAATATTAGAATAATAGAGATAATGTTTTATTTCAGTTTTCATCTCATTCGAAGTGAGTCAGAAATGTACGCACACTGGTATAACTCTCCTTTTAAACAGCTTGAACTATTCCAGAAAATGATGTTGTTGTTATAAAAGCTTTCGATAGACAAACTGGTATCACATGAGTTAAGTGGAGGTGTATCTGTGAATGTATTTTAACGTATATGTACATTGTAAATTGAGTGCTTACTTTAGAGCCCTTTCACTATATTCGACTTTTAAACTTAATTTTTTTGAAAGGGAAAATTTCTCAAAGAAATTATAATCCTTTCCATACAGAGCAAATGAAACTAAAATAGAAAGAAATTTTTTAAAACAAAAATAGATATATTGATATCTCTATGAACACAGATTTTAGAATTTAAAAATATTCATTTTTTGTAATCAAATAAAGAGCAAAAATGCATCACAAGAAACGTTGTCGATCCAAAAGTCCTTTTCTAATAAAAACATTTGTGATATCAGATTTTGAAAGTGAGATACATGTTAGGCATAAATTAATTAAAGGATTTGAACTCAATGTATTTCATGAACATCAGTGACCATTTTAAAACTTGTATTTAAAACAGATAAAGGTTGTAACTTATATTAAGGCGAAATTAACAATTTGAAGTCAACAAATGCAAAATGTGTTTAATGTCAATCCGCATCAAAAGTACCCGCACTACAATTGACATTTTTCAATGACTGAGATTCCCATTTATTCGCATTCCTCCTCATCCTCAATTATTTTATTGTTACTCTCACTGATCAATTACTCTGGATTGAATTGGTTGGTTGCTGTCTATACTTCTGGCATTGCGCCAATAAGTTATACACACACACACACACACACACACATATATATATATATATATATATATACGTCCGTAAATGATTCTGAATATAGTATTTAGGTTTTTATTATTTCATATATTTATGATTTCCACGTGTTTCAGACTTTATGTCTTTTTCGGGAGATTGAGAATAGCTTGGACAGTCTTTGTTCGCTGCCTTTATAGTAAAGATTGTTTTGATTGGGATTTAATCCTTTTTTAATTTCAGGGTTTGTGTCTGTGAATGTCTTACTGAATTTAATTGTTTTTGAAGACCTCTGGTCTCTGCATATATATATATATATATATATATATATATATGTAAGCATGTTTTTTCTTTATATATATATATATATATATATATATATATACACATACTCACACACACACACACACACACACACATATATATATGTACTATGTGTAAGTGCGTGTGTGTGTATATATATTCTGTCACACGATATCCCACTGGGAGGAGGGAGATAAAATTACTACTCCTCGTGTTTGAATGAACAGTATCTAGCCGTCAAAAAAGTGACCGTTAAGAGAGAATGTGGGTCACAGAGGGGATATCAACAGGTGTTGGTACTTAGTAACCTCAGGTCGCCGGACACCGGAAGGGGAGGAAGAGAGAAGCCAAATGACTGGCTGGGACCCCAAAACGGAAGTGGGGCTCCCCCCCCCCGTCAGCGGAAATAGATAGTAAGAAAGTCAGTTTTTGAGCAGGGTTCGTAGCGGGCAGACGAACCATAGCCAGTATTCCGGGTTGAAGACAAAAGAATACCTGAGACACGAGGGACCCCAGGTTCTTCAAGCCAGTGTAAAAAAATAGAATAAAGTCTATTAGCCTGTGAAAGAAGAAAGATTCTCCAGTGGAACACCATCGAGAAATAAGATAAGTAACTTTGGGGACGTTTCTCCTTTATACCCAAATTTTGTATACCACTCTCTCTCTCTCTCAACTTGAAGAAAAACAAAAGTCAAGAAAAGACATTTATATTCGTGGACTGTCCAATTATTATATGTTTTGACACTTTGAAAGTGTATATAACTGTAGTAAAGGAATCATATATTTTTATGTTACCATGTGGTCTATGTTGTTACTTCATGCTTCCCTTTCAGCTTCTATTCGCCTTATGTTATCTTGCTTAGAATTGTCCTCTTAATTCCTTAACAATATCACACGGGAAACCGGAGTTGCCGACTACTACTGAACGAGGACTTATTATGTAGGGGATCAAGTGCCAACCTGCCCCGTCTTCACACGTGCAAAAATAAAAGTCCCGTTTTGGGATTTAATCAATTTCGCGTCACATACGCTTTTGAATGGGGGCTCGTCCGGGATTATTATAAATAATATTTATTGCTTGTAGTCGTATGAAAATTCCTGCCGTCTAAATCTACCCTGGGAGACCGTGAAAGAAAAAAAAGGAATATTGTCGAAACAGTCAAATTACCCGTTGATATAACTGTTTGGAAAAATTGAAGAAAAATGGACAAAATAGAAAACTTTTTAAAAGAACCCTCCATGGAAAAGTTGGAGAGGCTGAGAAAAAGCGAGATAGTGAAAATTGGCGAGAAGCTTGAGTTAAATGTTCAGAAAACTATGAGGAAACATGAACTCGTTAGAAAAATAGCTGAGCATATGGTGGACGAAAATGTGTTCGAGGAAGCAGCATTGGAAGAGCTACCAACAGAAATAATAAGAATGTCTACAGAACAAATTGAACTGGAGAAAATTAAAATACAAGCCCAAATGGAACTACAGAGAAATAAGATGGAACTGGAGAAAGCTAAAATTCAGCAAGAGACGAGGCTGCGAGAAGTCGACTTGGCAATAAGAGGACGCGAAGGAAGCCATGACAGTTTCGAAGTAACGAAGCAAGCGAGGCTAGTCCCAAAATTTGATGAAGCCAACGTGGACGGATACTTCGCACATTTTGAGCGAACTGCACTAAATCTCGGATGGCCGAAAGAATGCTGGTCAATGCTACTCCAAACTGTGCTGACAGGAAAAGCACAGAGAGCATACGCAACTCTGCCCACTGAAAATTGCGCCGACTATGATTTGGTGAAAGCAGCGGTTCTAAAAAGCTTCGAGTTGGTTCCAGAAGCTTATAGACAGAAATTCAGAACACAGAGAAAAATGGAAAACCAGTCTTATGTGGAATTTCTGCGAGAAAAAGAGAATGCACTGGATAAGTGGTGTGACTCTAAGAGGATAGACGGAGACGCTGAGAAACTCCGGCAGCTAATATTAGCTGAAGAATTTTTAAACTGTGTGCCAGAAGAAGTCAGGGTTCACCTAAGTGAAAGGAAAACTGACGTGACTTATGAAATGGCCGCACTAGCAGACGAGTACGTCCTCACACACCGAAAAACGAAGGAAAAAACGTTCACGGGAAATAGAGTGAAGTTTAAAGCTGAGTTAAGCCCTGAAGGAAGACCTAAGGAAGAAAATAGAAGGACCTTCCAAAGTAGCAGCAGAACAGTGGTCTGCTATAAATGCGGAAAGGCTGGACACATAGCCATAAGGTGTCAGCTTGGAAAAGGTCCTGAAAGAAACCAAACCCAGTCGGGAAAACCTCACGGAGCTGTAACAACTAGAGGGAACCAGTCTTATCGACCCTGGACGAAAAAAGGGGTGATAAGAGGCCCACATGGAGGACCAGTGGAAGTCTCAATTTTACGAGATACCGGAGCATCTCAGTCGTTACTTCTACGAAATAAATTACCTAAAGGGGTAATAGAAGCAACACGTGAGACTGTGATGATAGAGGGTATTGGCGGAAATTGGGTAAAAATACCGCTATGTAAAATAACCCTAAAGTCCCAGTGGAAAAATGGACCAATTCAAGTTGGTGTGGTAGACAAGCTACCTATGAAAGGAATCTCCTTCATACTGGGAAATGAAGTAAAAACAAAAAAGTGTCACCCGTGTAAGATGGCGAGAATGAACGCCAAACATGGAAAGAAGATGGCGAAGATGAACGCCAAAAATGGAGAAAGAAAGATGGCGAAAATGAGCGCCAAAAATGAAGAAAACAAGATGGTGGCAGAACCACGTGCGAGATATAAACGACACAGTCGCTCGCAGAGGGAGAAAGTGGAAAGGAAGGAAGTGAATCTTCCACACCACAATAAACAGAAAGATAAAAGGACCAGTCGTCAGAGAAAGGATGAAGGTCCAACGAATAATGGGGATAAATTCCCTGATACTTATCGAGAAGATAAGAGAAAGATGAGAGAACCCTCACAAGTGGCTAAGAAGGAAGAATTTGAAAAGGGCGACGAAGTCCTGCTACTATCTTCAAATAAAGGACCACACTGTGGTGGACGAGATATAGGTCCCTACGTAATCTCACAGAGAATAGACAAGAGGACATATTGAATTGATACCAACGAGGGAAAGAAAAAGACACAAGTGTGTCATGAAAACCAATTAAAGAAATATGTCCGTCAAGAAGGCCCACCTCGAAAAATTAAGAACTCGGAAGTGCCGAATAAATTCGAGGAAAAATTAAGCCAGTTGTCTGTTTCAGGGAGAGAGAGGGCTTAGAGAAATTAATAAAAAAATACCCAGGTTTATTTCTCTAACGCCCGACGAAAATGTAGTAGCGGAATATTCTTTCATAGTTGTTGTGAGAAAGAGAGAGAGAGAGAGAGAGAGAGAAACTAAAGAAAGGGAGGGGAATTCTCGTCCCCAATGTTGAAATATGAGAGAAACGAGAAAGAGGTGCGTCAAAAGTGACGAAGAGGGGAAAGAGAGAAAAGAAAAGGAAATTTCTCTCTCCAGAGCTTGATAATTAAGCTTACAAAGTCGTCAAAAATGACGAAAAAAGAAAAAGGAATTTACCTCCTTAAGGTTGAAACGTGAGACGGCCAAAAGCCGGGAAAGAAAAAGAAAGAAAGGAAGACAAGATTAAAGAAAAAGAAAAGGAGAGAGAGAGAGAAAGAAAGAGAAGAGGAATTGTCTTCCTCTATGGTGAAAATTAGGAAAAAAAAAAAAAAGGAAAAGGAAAACAATTCGTCAAAGCGTGAAGAAGAAAGGGGATAAAAGAAAAGTAGAGTGAAAAAAAAAGAAGAAAAAGAAAAGGAGAGAGAACAGTGAAATGAATTACCTTTTTTTATGCTATTCCTTTTATCCCTTTCTTCTCTTAAGGGGGGTGATGTCACACGTATCCCACTGGGAGGAGGGAGATAAAATTACTACTCCTCGTGTTTGAATGAACAGTATCTAGCTATCAAAAAAGTGACCGTTAAGAGAGAATGTGGGTCACAGAGGGGATATCAACAGGTGTTGGTACTTAGTAACCTCAGGTCGCCGGACACCGGAAGGGGAGGAAGAGAGAAGCCAAATGACTGGCTGGGACCCCAAAACGGAAGTGGGGCTCCCCCCCCCCCGTCAGCGGAAATAGATAGTAAGAAAGTCAGTTTTTGAGCAGGGTTCGTAGCGGGCAGACGAACCATAGCCAGTATTCCGGGTTGAAGACAAAAGAATACCTGAGACACGAGGGACCCCAGGTTCTTCAAGCCAGTGTAAAAAAATAGAATAAAGTCTATTAGCCCGTGAAAGAAGAAAGATTCTCCAGTGGAACACCATCGAGAAATAAGATAAGTAACTTTGGGGACGTTTCTCCTTTATACCCAAATTTTGTATACCACTCTCTCTCTCTCTCAACTTGAAGAAAAACAAAAGTCAAGAAAAGACATTTATATTCGTGGACTGTCCAATTATTATATGTTTTGACACTTTGAAAGTGTATATAACTGTAGTAAAGGAATCATATATTTTTATGTTACCATGTGGTCTATGTTGTTACTTCATGCTTCCCTTTCAGCTTCTATTCGCCTTATGTTATCTTGCTTAGAATTGTCCTCTTAATTCCTTAACAATATCACACGGGAAACCGGAGTTGCCGACTACTACAATATAATATTATTACGACTAAAACCTATAGGTCCATATTCTTCCATTATCTTGGGGAAGGAAGTGAAAGCGGCCTGGTGGGTGTGTGGATAGTGTGAAATTTGGAACCCCTTGCCAGCGGTGGTCAGTCTGGCCCTAAATTAGTCCCTCACATAATATGCCAGTTCTTATATGCCTGAGAGAAAAACTCTGAACGAGGACTTATTATTTAGGGGACCAAGTGCCAACCTGCCCCGTCTTCACACGTGCGAAAATAAAAGTCCCGTTTTGGGATTTTAGTCAATTTCGCGTCACAATTCGCATAAATGCATGTACACCCACGTATAAACACAGTTGTAAACACACAAATATTTTTCAGGGTTATTGTTTTTCCTTTCTTTCTCTCTCCCCTATCTCTCTCTGTATACACACTTTCCCATGAATGTATACTTATATATGCACATACGTTTTTTTTTCTGTTGCACGGGTTGAGTTTAATGTATTTGAAAACGCATTTGATTCCACATATAGATAAATTTTAAGCTAATCTGTGTGTGTATGTGTGAAGCTAGTCTCTGTTTAACATTGGTTTATGAAGCTTTTTCTTTTATTTGGAGTAATGAGTAGTCATCAGTCTGGTATATTAGCATTATTTAAATTTTCCTTTGCTGCATTTATAAAGGTGTTTTGATACGTAAAGTTTTCTATTTTCTGGTTATTTAATGTTGCATGTTCAATGCTTGTGTACAGCTAATCTATACCATTTTACAGTTTGAGCATTCTGTTATGTAGATTACATTTTTTGAATTGCAGCTTAAATTTCTATTTATTATGACTGCTGTTTTTAGGTTATATATAATCATATAAAGAAAAGTCTATACCTTCGAAAAGCTATACAAAAATACAGATATAAAAATTAACCCTTTTTTTTAGTATGGAAATCAGTTGATTTTCCATATATGTGTGTCAGTAGGATTCAGCTTTTCGCTATACCTCCGGAAAGAGTTGTTGTCGGAGAATTTCTACAACTTCACATGCATCAATTTCTTATCTAGTTCCCCCGTGAATAATCCCATGGATTTCTATGTATGGGGCGCGGTTGAGAAAGACTTGAGCTGCTCTGCCTGTAACACCAAGGCTGAACTTGATAGCGAAGGTCAAGGAGGTTTTCGATGATCTTCCCAGGTACACTGTGAGAAACGCATGTACCAGGTTCTGGTACCGTCTTGAGGCTATTTTGAGTAAATTGTTTTCTCCCAGCTATAATCTCGCACATATTTTTTTAGAAATGCTTTCATTTTTGCATGGGGTATTGTTTTCTTTTCCTTTTATGCAAACTTTCAAACTTAGCCCGAACACACACACACACACACACACACACACTCTCTCTCTCTCTCTCTCTCTCTCGCTGTGTGTCTTTCTCTCTTCCCCCTCTCTCTCTATATATTTATACATATACATTCGTGCGTGTGCGTGTGCGTGTGTATGTGTAATGCATGTATTAAAAGGTTATAAGTTTGTTTATAAAACCACATCACTAAGTGAATGTATTTATGAATGAAAGTGTCTCTGAATGTAACAATTACAGGAGAAGAAAGGTACTTGAAAAAATGGAAATGGACAGGCTTTAAAAATAAATCTATTTTTGACTTTTTTAGAATTCATTATAATTTTGTTCCAGTTGCATTAAAATGAATGTTTTGAACGCTGTAAGAAAAGGTGATGGAAAGATAAGCTATTTCTTCATCATTTTATTACTTCTTGATGAGTATGCTGTAACAGTTATTGAATTGCCGATGGCGAACGCGAATTTAAGTCTACTTTCAAGAAAGTAATTCTGTCTTATGCGTTAAACTCTGACCCGCAAACATTGAGAGGATAGAATTTCAAAAGCATAATAATTAGACAACTTGAGTTGAAACACCCGAAGCAACGGATTCAAATGGCTCCGGGTCTGACTGCTTCACCCCATTAACACGTCATCATTAGATTCATTTTTGGCATTGATACTGCCGACACAGAATTATCAACACAATTGGAAGTTAAGGAAGTTTAAGAGAAATGGAATAAACTTAATTTATTATTTAATAACAAGTTCTTTGATTGAAAAAGAGTATCGTAAAGCCGTAAGTAGATTGGACATATATAAAACAGCTACAATTATTATTTCTGATGGGAAATGTTTGACAGCAAGTTTCTCTGTCGGTCGATATTGTCAATGAGGATGATTTGTTCTCGTATCATTTCTAATTATTTTTGTATGATAAGGTTTCCTTTTTATTTTACTGAAATAATTTTGTTAAGTTCTTATTTTTGTTAGATGGCCCTCGACTGTTTGCTTACGATAACCAATGATAATGTTGACTCCCAACGTTGTGCCTGATACCCGTCTTCTCTCTTTCGTTGTGGGCCCTGGGTGGTTCAATTCGGAAAGATTTCTAGTCGAGAAGAATAAGCAGCAATCTTCTTTTTGTGCTCATCTTACTTTAATTTTTAATACGTCCTTTTCTTTTTTACATATTACTTATGCGTGTATTTGGGGAGTTTTTTCAATGTATGGAAAAATTATGCACATCCATTATTTGCACGCGTGTGCATCTTCACACCTAGAAACCGATATTTCTTAAGCCAGTTTAGCCATGGACTCAAATGACATCTGAAGTCTCCATACACCACTCAAACTAAGCGACTTTCTGACGGTATTTGTGTAGAATTTCTACTTCAAACTCTTCACTTAGTGTCAATAATAGATTTCGTCAAACGATTATGTAACCTTTTTTTTTTACTTTTACTAAATCAAAGTGTATTCTTTTTAATAAAAAGAAATACCTGAATCTATTATTTGTTTTTAATGTTATTTATACATATTTATCAATTAGAGAAACGTAAATGGATTGTCCTTTGTTTTCATGTCATTTTGGAAAATAAAGATTAGTTTTAATATCAATAGAAACATTTTAAATGAATCCCCCATAAGTGTGCGAGGGTAAGAGAGAGAGAGAGAGAGAGAGAGAGAGAGAGAGAGAGAGAGAGAGAGATGAAACTGCAGCTAAGTTCCAGGTTGTTTATCACTTGTTAGTATCAAACTTCCAATGCAATGTTTTTTGATGCATTTATTTTGACAGAAAAAGTACATTATGGTATGTGACCACCATGAGTAATTTTCGTTCTCAATTAGTGCACGCAGCAGTCCCCGCCTCAAACGCACACTCCAGTCAACAGAATTGGAATTAGAATAGAATAAGTTATAATTTATATGAACTTGGTCCCATTCATTTTATAGGCACAAAACGATGCAGTCGAAGAGAACATTAATTTTTCTTTTAGAAATAATTTTTTTTAATGAGTCTTGCATATGATGATAGATTATTCTGTTCTATGATGTCTTATATCATAAGAATGGCATATGATGAGTGATTATTGATCTAAGCACCGAAATGTCTTGATCACTAACTATGGAGCTTCCCCTCAAAAATGATAATTAATGATCATAAATCACAAATTAAACTGACATCTTTCTACGATTAGATTGGTTTGGTTTTTTGTTTAATGGCTTATCAACCTCCACAGGTTATTTAATGCTGAAGTCATCCTAGTAGAAGAGCAATGATACTATTTAACCTATAGATAAGGAAATAAGGGGGTACATAACTTTCTCAATGGTATTAGTCCGAAAGTGAACGGACTAGCGTAACTGGAGTTCGGACTCGCTTACTACGATGTCATAGTCCTACACGGTAGCTAATACACCACGAAGACTCCTCCGCTTAGATGCTTAGATGAAAATTTAGTTATGTGTTTTCAAGTTAATCATCATTGATTTAGAAATTTATGGTACTTTCACTATTTATGAAAAGCAGAAAAAATATATTTAATCTTCACTTCTGTGTTGTGGTGAAATGATTAGCTAGCTGGGGGTGTAGATTATAATCAATGAGTAGAGAGCTTGGTCCTCACTGAGTGCATCATACTAGCGGCTCTAAAATAAATCTTAAAGAAGATTCATCACTTATATTTTCTTATGAAATTAATATTGTCTTATGAAAAAATTCTAATAGATTTGTAAGGAAATGTTTTTTTTTTATCTTACTGGAGTAATACTTAAGAAATTTATTCAATTAAACATTTTTTTGTTAAATTCAAATTATTAGTTTAAACTGAGCAATGATTTTATGTAATAATTTGACATTTCTAGCTTGAATTATCAATTACCTAATTAGTAATGCTTTATCAATTATGAAGAAGGCAATTTGTTGTTTTTCTTTTGAAGTTTGGAAATTTAAATACTGTAAGATCAGTTACATCTTGCAGTAATGTGGTTTCTCGCTGATTAATGTTAGAGATCTCCTCTCGATGAGATCAATCTTTCCATCTTGGGGAATAAAAAAAAAAATTATAACCTTTCACTGGGTCCAATAAGTATGGATAACAAATGTGGTCGTTCTACATCAAAACGTTCGTTTTTCAATGGAGGGCGGATAGGGAAAATTCTCATTCATTTGACAGCGCTTAAGATACTTTGAGAAATTGCATTGTGAATACAGAATATGTGGCTTTGCAAGAACTATCACTGTGGATATCTGTTTTTATTATCATTTGTAGTCTTTTACCATTTATGTTGGAATATATTTCATACGATAATATAGTTGATATTAAATATAAAACTAAACCCAGCCTGAATTTAATCTGCTACAGCAAATAGATACATATATTGAAAAAACTGAAAATCTTCAAATATCTATGAAATACTTGATTGCTAAAAACACTAAAGAAATTGGTAATAATACGCTGATCTCTTTACAGCCGAAACTGTATTCATTAAATTTGCGATATTTAAATCGTGGAATTATGAACTCATGAAGAAACCGTTAGAACGTCTACAAAACTTCAAGTTGCACTTAGTCCCACTTTATTCCAGCAGACAAGAATTTTCATTTTCATTTGACAATAATTTTCATTAAATACTTTGAAATGCTTGTTAAAATTGTTTATCTGATTTTCTTGATTCGCTTCGCATCCATACGTAAACACGGATATAATTTCCAGCTTTTTTTTTTCAGTTGCACAAACATAAAAATCATTGATCATTTTTTAACCGTCCAGTATTTAAAAAAACTCCTCTTAATGATTTTTTCATTTTGTCAAAGTCAATTTGGTTTCAAAATGAAAGTAAAAACCAGCAAAAAGAAAAGAAAACGAAATAAGAGAGAAAAAGACATTTCCCTCACTGAATGCCAATTTACCATTGAGTGTTTTTTTTATGATTATGTATTATTTAAGAGGAATTATGATTTTACATAAACACGGATAAAGGCAGCAGATAAGCATCATTTAATTTTAGCGAACTCAGTTTACTGAATACTTAGCTTATTCTTCTCGTTGCCTCTTAATATTTTGATATCAACAAGTGAAAGAGTTTTGGACTGGAATAATTGGAATCAATATTCTTTATCCCTTCAAAATGAAATATCTTCACAATCTTTGTTTCTATTTGTTTGAATATATTCAATAGCTTTTTAAAATAAATGTTCTGCTCTTTCGCGTTTAATACCAATGATAGACTAAAACAGGCTGGTAGAGAGAAATACATTGTTAATGGATAATAGATAAACTGGGGGAGAGTGGATGAAATAAAGCGATGAAAAAATACAAGAGAAATGATTAGAAGAAATAGAAGAGGAAGAGATAAAAAGAATAGGAGATGATGTAAATTTTTCTGAAACCATCTGAAATAATAAATGTATTATAGTCGAAATTTGAAATTATCTATCTATCTATCTATCTATCTGACAAGGGATATTGACTTAAGGCTTTGTTAACATACTTTCACCTTCTTGTATTTAGATTGTATTTGCTAAAAGATGGGACTACTTTGTAACACACTACATCCACCATAGATATTATTAACTGCATAGGTACTTCTTGATGACCTTTTTCAGCAACCAACACGAACCCACAACTTTAAATCCATATAAATATGCATTTAATCTTGGAAATTTGTTAGTTTCCATAATCTGATGATACCTGAACGTCCAATGACAATCAGATAGTGGAGATACTTACAGGTTCGACAAAATGAAATAACGTGGTCACAAAACTGTACAATGGCGATCTACAGTTTAACTTAAAATCATTTCTTCGACAATCGGCAATGATTAAAATCAGTCATAAATCTGGATGACAGAATTGCATTATTAGGATAGCAGTGCATCTTTGAATACAAGAAGTGACGGGAAAAGGCGTCCTAAAAATTGCTCCCTTTTCTGACTATCTCGTCAGTTTACTTCAGCTAACGGATGATTAGTGCTAGAGAATGAAAAAAAAAACAACAAAAAACAAAAAAAAAAAACAAAAAAAAAACAAACAGTTTAAAGGTTAGTTATTGGTTGCTTGTGTTTTACGGCATATCAACACTCATAGATTATTTAATGGCAAACCCTATTTATAGATATATATAAAATATATATGATTTGTAAACGAAAAGTTTGTAGGTAAAATTTTCTAAACGAGCCAGAGTTCATTTGTTTGCGCAGTCAAATGTTTCCAAATATTGTAATCTAACACAAATAATTTTATTCGAAAACAGTTAAATAGTTTCAAATATTGCTAATTAGCACTAGTAATTCTATTCACCATTATTCATTCATTTGCACACTGTTAAATAGTTCCAAGTAATATTACTATAAGTGATGTACTCCTATGGACCCCCATATATGGCCGGGCAAAAGCAGGACGACCAGCTCGAACATACATTCAGCAGCTATGTAAGGATACGGGATTTAGCCCTGAAGACCAGCCAGAGGCGATGATCGATAGGGAGAAGTGGCGAGAGAGGATCAGGGATATCCGTGCTAGCAGCACGACATGATGATGATGAATATTACTATGTAATACTAATAATTCAATTTAACAGTCATTTGTTTGCACACAGTTAGATGGTTTCAAGTATAGAAAATGAGTGAATTTTCTTTTTGACCCATGGATGGGACTCTAACAGGTACTACCATTCCAGATCAGAGTGGACCTTGGGGGTAATGGCAATGAGAGGGGTCTTCATATTCACCAAAGTTCCAGGAATTGATCCTCACCATCAGATGGTTTAGTGTCCTACTCAGGACACCCATTTTTATTGGTAGTGGTGGATGCGGTGGTTGTGGAAGTGGTAGTTGGGGTGAAGGTAGTGACGGTGAGTTTTGTTCCTCTGTATAGGTGCAGTCGGCGTATTGGACAGAAAATAGTTTACATTCAAAATTTAGAAAATGAACAAAAATATCATAATTACAGATTCCATATCAATATATCTTGTTGGTATAATAGAACTATATTCGACCCAAAATGAGAACATATGAACTGTTGATATTCTTGCCCTGGAAGTTTGGTGATTTTCTCTCGAATGCATTGTCAGTGGTTTGCCTCAGCGAGGAAGAAAGTCACAAGGAAGCTAACTATGCATTCTTTTGGAAAGGAAAATCTGAGGATGGGAATCATGAGTTAGGTTTCGGTTTTGCAATGAAAATTGCGCTTGTCTAAAGACTCGAAGAGCTTCCAAATATCAGATAAACTCATGGTTCAGAGCATTGCAACTCTTTCTTTGTCAGTATCTCTACCCTCGGACCATTTTTTTCTCTGCTGAAGAAATCGGCCAGTTTTTCTTTGAGATAAAAGAATACCATTAGAAAGATTTTCCCCTCAGGACAAAATAGTTCTATGTGATTTCAATGCCGGGGTTGGACGGGATGCCTATTTTTCCTTGTGCAAACAACTGGATCTAGTGATCAGTACACTCTTTTTTTTTCAGCACAAAAGCTGATGTATAGATGCATGATGCATGCAAAGTCTGGAAACTGGAACTTCATCATGACTCGTATCGGTGATCCATCAGATATTTTTTGAAATGTATAGAATGTTGGGTTGATCATTGTCTTGTGAAAACTTCTTTTAACAAGATCAAAATTGAAATTGACATTAAGTAACTTGCCATCCTAAACATGTTGAATCTAAACTTAAAGAATCTGATATATAAAACACTTTGTAGAAAGACTCAACAAAGACAAACCAATGAATCATTAGATTCGACTTTAAAAGTAAACTCTACAATACCTCTTTTAAAACATTCGGATGTGCAGAAAGAATTTACCACGACAACGATGTAAAATAAGAGACCAAGAGCAGAAATAAAATGAGTTAACAAGATGATACTGAATAACATTTCAGACAATAAGCAACCTGGAGCTCGAAAGCAGATGAGGCTAATGTCTAAAAGCACTTGTAACAGATGCGTAGAATTTTGGTGGGATCAACTGAAATCTAACAAATTGCGGAAGTACGAGACTTTAAAAAATTCTTATCTTAAGTGCACGGCCATAAATAATCATTTCAATCAAAGGATGAGTCTAAGTTACTAATTGATCGAAACGAAATAATTCGTTGGAGAGATCTTCTTAACAGGCCATCCAATGTTAACTTCAGTTTCTGAATAAGTTAGATCAACAACCTGTCAATATTCCTAGCCTTAAATAAGTAACCAATGCTGTTAGTCAAATGAACAGTAAGAAAACTTCAGTTTGGGTTGAAGGTGCCCCGCCCCGGATTACTGAAAAGAATAGAAAATAGCATCAAAAGCTGAAACATTTTCCTCGTAAAGGCGAAAATATTGAGATTCTTAATAAAGCAGGTTTTACCAGTGAAATATGAGGGAGAGTCTGTCTTTTTAATGCATGATTTTTGGAAGAAATTCTGTCATCTGATATTGCATAAACCCACTCAAGCCATAACTTACCATCTGGTAAATGACATAAATTGTCTTGAATGCAAAACAGATCGAGGCCTAGAAATAACCAGCATCCGAATTTCAACTAGCTTACTCAGTTTCATAACATGTTTTCAAAAGAACTCTTTTAAATGAATTTCAAAACATATTAGAATATATCCATGCCATTTAATTTGGTACTTCATCATCAAGAAGTAGTGTTCTTGTTCGAGTGCGAGTTAACAGCTATATATATATATATATATATATATATATATATATATATATATATGTGTGTGTGTGTGTGTGTGTGTGTGTGTGTGTGAAGGCGCTTGCTTTATACATTACTGTATCTTTGATTGAAAAAAAAAATTGTTAAATGAGAATTACTCCGACTGATGTTAAGTTGGTAACCTATTACCACTTACACATTTAGCTTAAGAAAACTGATATTATTTAAAGCTAAATGGTAATTCACTGTGACAGTTTTTCCAGACATTTCAAATGACAAACACGTTAATGTAATTTAAATGATAATAAAAGCCAGACTGACGGATGAACTCAACTACTTTTCAACATTAAATTTCCAATTTTCTGCAAACAAATAAAACTTGGTCTTTATAACGATTGGTTGGTTTATGATTGCGTTCACTAAAATAAACATACCAAGCAGGAAAAATCTGGAGATTCAAATTAAATCATTCAGTTTAAAAAAAAAAAAGAAAAGGAAAAAACAATACTGTCAGCAGGAAAATGACAACATTTCTATAAACGAAATATCAATTACATAGATATTTTCTTCGTTAGGAAGTCTGAATAGCCTCAATAAATGTTTAAGTAGAATCATCCTAAAAACTACCTTGATGCTCAGTTGTAGACATTTGGATGAAAAACCCAACTACCCATTCCTACTAACTAACCTTAAAATTGATTATCAGAGAGAGAGAGAGAGAGAGAGAGAGAGAGAGAGAGAGAGAGAGAGAGAGAATTCTTTAAGTGTTTATTCATTGTCAAATCTGCAAAATTTGTGGACAAAACAAATTATCTTTTTTTTCCATAGACTTTTTAGTACGTTGGTATTAGCATGCCTGGTACACTGACATATCCTATTTTTTATGTATATTAAAGCAACAACAAAAGGCGAAATTTTTTACGAGTACAATTGTGTTAAAATGTCCTAACAGACAATATCGCATTTTCCAGTTCAACTTGCAACTTAATAGGTGCAAAGTTCGTGTTCATCCCGACCCTTATAATTATTTCAAACGAGCTAATTATTGAATGCTTATTACAGTGTAGTTCTCTATCTTTATTTGCAAGTAATTATAAGATAAAGTCGATGAATAAGTAACTCGATATCAAATTTAATGGCTAACAAAGGCGTCTTTTAAGCGAGTACAATTAAAACTTAACATGTTAACAGCCAGAACATTGCAGAACAAATCTTCAAAAATAAGATATATTTATTTTGCATATTTTTATCACTGGAATGATGAAAAATATTCTTACAACCAAAACCAAATTCGTTCAACATAGATTATAGTGAAAAACAATCAACAAACAATAATTAGACGAATATTCAGTTTCATTTATTCTGTATTATAAAAGTATTTCTTTTTTGACGTTGGAGAAGTTCAAATATCCAGAATATCTATCCAGATATTAAGCAAGGAAAGAGTTGTCTTTTCTTTCATTCAATCGAGGAAATATATAGCGTGTGATGGTTAAATTGTCACCGTTTTAAATAATTATTTTCGCGTATGCGTTTCGTTTGTTTTAGATTTTTTTGAGATCTGTTTGCAATTCAAAATCCCAGAGAACTGTGTGCATTTCATTTTCGAGGGCAGATTCTGGTATATGCATATACCAGTTTGTAGTCGATTCAAATTTCAATATCTTGCACAGTGGATCATCTTCGACACCCAGTCGTGCTCAGTCTTATACTCTTTTGATGCTAATTTGCTGCATTCGCTCATCTGATTAATGGTTTCGTCTCTATCATCACAGAACACACATTTGCTGTTCTGTTGCGTCTTAACTATTTCTGCTTTAATATACATGATTCTTATGGCGTTGTTTTGTGCTACTATTAGAAGAAATTAAGTTTCTCCCTTAAGATTTCCTTTTCTTAGCCATATCCAGGTTTTCAAGTGTGAGATTTCGTTAGTTTATCGCTGGAAATATCCAACATTTGTTTTTATTCCCACTTCTGTTTCCTTGTTATTGTTGATCTTTACTATTTCTGGTCACTGTAATTAATCTTTTTTTTACTTTTTTTTAACGTAATCTTCGAGTCATTGTATTGATGCATCCACGCTATCTTCAATGGCGGCGAGTCCTCTTCCTCCTTCTTTTCTTAACACAATTAATGTCATCTCTCGGATAATAGGCCTTAAGCTTCGTCATTAGCTTCTTTGTCATCTTGTCCATTTTTAAAAGTTTTTCTCTCGTCCATGTCAAGAATGGTCCCGAGTATCTTAGAAGGGGGACAGCACCGGTGTTTATCTTTTTGATGAGATTCCTTGTACAGAGATTAGTTTCAATAAGTTTTCTTGTTCGTTTGAGATACTCTTTTTAAATTTTTTCTTTTATCCCCTCTTGTTTGATGGTGTCTGCTTCCAATATTTCTAAGTACTAGAGAGTTTCCTTTTCTCCGAGTATTTTGATTGTTTTTGATTTGGTAGTTCTATTCCTTTGTCTTTTCCCGCTTCTCATTAGTATCATGGCACATTTTTCTATGCCAAATTCCACCTTTATATCCTGAGTGTATATACTTATTATTTGTATCATAGTCTCCAATTCTTTTTCATTTTTTGCTAGATACTTGATGTAGTCCATGTACATTAGGTGGTTGATTATCCTCGGAAGTTAGTAGATTTGTAGCCCTTTGTGTATTTTCTTAGTATATGGTTGAGTGGCATCATCACTACGACAAATAGTAATGGTGAAAGTGCATCTCCCTGGAAGATACCTCTCTGGATTTTCAGCTCTGTTAGGGATCTTTCACCGGCTGTTAGTTCCACCTACGGGTTTTCATGGCTTTCGTCATGAACTTTATGGCTTTCTCTGATATCTTGTATATTTTTAGACAGACTATTTTCCAGCTTTGCAGGACTATATAGTAGGCTTTTTTGTTGTCAGTTCACGCCATTGCTACATTTTTCCGTCTCGCTTTGCTATCCTCGAGGATGTGTTGATCAAAGTATAATAGATCACTTCTTCTTCTTCTTCTTCTTCTTCTTCTTCTTCTTCTTCTTCTTCTTATTATTATTATTATTATTATTATTATTATTATTATTATTATTATTATTATTATTATTATTTACTCCTTGAGAGTTTTTCACATCAGTTTTAACTGATGGTCTTTCACTGGAGCCCGAGTGACAGCAAGTGTCCTCAAGTCTCCAGGACTCTTCTCAGTATTCTGGCCGTCTTCAATAATGTTGTTGTTTGGATGGTCTCCACTCGGCCGCCAACTTCCAAGTCCTCCAGTCTCTTTAATGATTCTTTTGTTACTGTACCAAATGTACCAATTACAATTGGTATAATTGTTACCTTCATGTTCCATAATTTTTTCAATTCCCTAACAAGGTCGAGGTACGTATCCTTTTTTCACATTCTTTCAGTTTTATTCTGTGGTCAGCCGGGACAGCAAAATCGACAATTTTGCAAATTCTCATTTTTTGTTGTTGATCATTATAAGGTCTGATCGTCTGGCCAAGATTAAGTGATCTGTTAGTGTGTCAAAGTCCCATAGGAGTTTATGTGTGTCATTTTCTAGGGCAGCTGCTGGGTTGTGTATATACCATTCGTTCGTATGGTCAAATCTCAATTTTTTTCACATCTCCAAGTGGATCACCTTGCCCACTCAGTCGTGTCTACTCCTTCTGTGCTAATTTGCTGCATTCACTTATTATGTGATTGATCGTTTCTTCTCTCTATCTGCCGTTTTGTTGCGTCTTATCTATTCTCGCTTTGATATAATTGGTTCTTATGGCGTTGTTTTGCGCTGCTGAGATTCTGTTTCTCTCTTAAAGTTTCCTTTTCTTAGCCACGTCCAGGTTTTCTCATGTGAGATGTTGCTTATTAGTCGTTTAAAACGCCCGTAGTTGCTTTTCTTTCAAATTCCGTTTCCTAGTTATTGTCATTCTGTTATCGATCATGTTGTCAATATCGTTTCTGGTGGCTGTAGTCAGTTCTTCTTCATGCTTTTTTATGTTGTCCTCGAGTCGATGTATCTATGCGTCCATGCTGTCTTCACAGCTGGCAAATCCTCTTCCCCCCTCCTTTTTTGATACATATAGTCTGTCAACGTTGTCTCTGGGATGTTATGCCTTATGCATGGTCATTAGTTTTCTTGTTCTTCGGTCCATTTGCTTAAGTTCTTCTCTGGTCCACTTCAAAAAGGGTCCCGAATATTTAACGAGGGTTATAGTCCAGGTATTTATTCCTTTGATAAGGTTTCTGCTGGATAGTTTTATCTCGAGTAGCTTTCTAGTTTTTCTGAGATATTCTTTCTTAATTTTTTCTTTCATCTCTATTTGTTTGATGGTGTCAGCCTACAAGATGCCCATATTATTATTATTATTATTATTATTATTATTATTATTATTATTATTATTATTATTATTCGCGAGTTTTTCACTCGAACGTTAGCTGGTAATCTTTCTCTGGTGTAACAATAGGTATCCTCCTGTATCCAGGATTCTGAGTATTTTAGCCGATCTTAACATTGTTGTTGTTTGGTTGGTCTCGATTCGCCATCAGATTTCCAATTCCTCCAACCCTTTTTCGCACCTTTGCGACAGTTCCAAGTGCATCAACTACAACTGGTATAACTGTCACCCTCATCCTACGTAGATTTTATTCGTTCTTTGGGAAATATTTGTCTATTTTTTCGCTGTCTTTAATTTTCACTCTGTGGTCCGTCGGAACGGTAAAAACAACGAGACGGCAAATCTTTTTTGCTGGTTAATCAACTTTAGGTTTTGTCTATTGGCCGAAATTAGGTGTTTCGTTTGTATCTCAAAATCCCAGAGAATCTTATGCGTCTCATTCTGTACATATTTCATTTGGTTGGATGATCAAATTTTAATCTCTTGCACAATTGCCAGTTGATCATTTTTGTACCCAGTCATATCTCTTTTATGCAAATATGCTGCATTCGTGTGCTATGTGATTAACCGTTTTATATCTTACACCATACATCTTAAAATAAATGTAACCCATTAATATGATGATCTATTACTGGCGATCATTTGGAACACGTCCTGTTAATAATTCATCATTTGAGCATGAAACATCAAATCAATGTTTTTTTTAATTGTTATAATATCGGCTTCCAGGACATGCAATCTTTTAAAATATTTTCTTGTCTCAGTAATAAATCATTATCCTATTGATGGTTGCATCTATTTTGAGACAGTTTTGAATGATTTTGTCTCCAAATAAGTAGTGACGCAAAATATTTTTTCCTTTCTTGTTCAAGGTAATGTGATCGAGGATGAATAATTGTTATAGTTTACTATCTTCAAATCTGAAAAAAAGAAACAAAAACACAACTTTATTATTAATAATCAGGGTTTTCGGACTATTGTCTTCATCTTTATTGTTATATTTACAACGAAGTGAAAGTGAAAAGTCGAGTATGGCGGACCATATATGGAAGAAAAAAAAAGGAAACCGTTTACCTTTATGGGATGACGTTAAAATAATTGACTGAAAAGAACATTGGAGAATTAGACCTCTTAAAGAATCAGCACATATGTTGGACGTCAGTGACCCGTTGAGTTGCCAAAGTATAGAGATGAATACTATATAGAAACCAATAATCAAAAAGGCTAGATAAAAAATCGTGATATGAGCTAAGCTAAAACATCATACATAATAGTAGTAATTCATAGTGATATAAGAACATTAAGTTTATAAGCTACAAAAATTCACTCTGAGCTGTCTATCTGGACGATTATATGCGTTGGTTCTCTAAGCTTTTAAATGACAATCATCTGGAGGTTGCAGGTTCAATCCTGGTTGCAGTTAAGTAACAATACAGGAATACTTAACACTTGTACCCGGTTATGGTCAACGGAATCAGAGCAAGCGACCTTTGTGGATTAAATAAAGGACGGGTTTCAAAGTTCTGTATAGGCTCCATAGTTCGACAAGAAACATCTGAAAAAGGCAAGAGGACAAATCTACTGAAACGTTGTGAATATAACAATAAAGATGAAAACAATAGTCCGAAAATCTTGAATGATGAAGATCAAGCTCCGTCTCAAAAAATCAGACGACAAAAATTATTATTAGTAGAGTTATTAGCTGTCTCGTGGGTCCCATATATATTGAGACATCCTATATAATCTACACTTGTTATTCTGTTGGGAATTATCAATTTTTGCTAAGCGTGTTTTTTACATCGGTTTTAAATGATGGTCTTTCACTGAAGTGACAGCAAGTCTCTTTAGGTTTAAATTATTAATATTAGATAAAAGTGCTTCATATCACTGAATACAAAGAAAAGATTATAATCAACAATTAAAGAAGAGCAATTTAAAACATTGCAATGGGAAGATGAAAATATAAATAATTATGATTATAATCATTTACAAGTGAATGAAATGTTGGCATTAAATAATCCATAAGAAGTTGATATGTTATATAAACAAAACAAAAACAGATGGGAGAAATAAATAAATAAATGAATAAATAAATAAATACAGTACATGGAATAACTTGAATGGAAATTATTATTTATATTTTTCGAAAATTCAAATTAATTTTGAAACATTAAACACACATTCATAGATTTTTAAAGTATAAAATATAAACACCGCTAAAAATTTTATGGAAAGGAAAAGCAAAATGAAATACACATTTTTAAAATAATAAAAAAAAGTAGCAAAAAGAATAAAAACATGGAAGATTTTCGATACTTAATCAAGTGTGAAAAGGTTGAACATTTCAAATGACAGAAAATTTCGGCCTGTTGATGTTCGATGTGGTTAAAAAAAAACTCCAAAAAACGAAAATGACATTAAATAATCATCATCATCATGTCACGCCATCAGCACGGATATCACTGACCCTTTCTCGCCACCCTTCTCTATCGTCCATTGCTTCCGGTAGGTCTTCAGGGCTACATCCCGTATCGGCAATGAGCTGCTGTATGTAGGTTCTAGCTGGACGTCCTACCTTTGCTCGTCCATGTGAAGGGGTCCACAGGAATACATTACTCGTGAGTTCATCCTTATTTCTCTAGCAGTGTCCCTCATGTTTGGTTCGTCTAACTTTGATAGTTTTCGTGATAGGTGGTCGGTGGCAGTACACCTGCTGCTTTGTTGGGTAATGCCTCCAGGAATTGTTCAATATTGCTTACAGTATTCTTGTGTAGTTGCCGTCAAGCTTTTTCTCCATACGTTTTGTTAGCGTCAATGTAGTGCATCCATACAGCAGTATCGACACGACCGCTGCTTGGAAGAAACTACGTTTTATTTTATCGGTCAGGTCTTACTTTCATATGACCAATAGTCTATCGATAGTTGTCCATGCTTTTGCTAGTCACGTGTTGATGTCAGTCTTGGTTGATGAAACACTGCTTCCTAGGCAGGTGAACTTGTCAACTAGTTTCACAGAGCTACCGTTTAGTGTGGAGATGTCGCCTGCTTATTAAAGCACATGTATTCTATCTTGTGTGCATTGACATGGAAACCTATGCCAGCAGCTGCTTGTTCCAGACTATGTAGCAGGGTTTCGGCTTGGGCGAGTGCATTTGCCAGAAGCGCTATTTCATCAGCATAGTCGCCGTTGGTAATTGTTTGAGCGGGTTATCTTCTACTTCTTTCCTTTGTTAGTTCATTTTATCAATAGATGTTCTAAGCACGTTGTCTAGACTGATGATAAAGAAGTATGGGGTTACTGTGTCTCCTTGCAGTACACCTGCTACAATGTCGAAGTAGTCCGTGTATCCATCCAGGGAATGGACTTTTATTTTCGTGTTTCTATATAGCATCATTATGGCTGCGACGGTTTCTTTGGGTAGGCCGTAAGCGAGTAGAATTTGCTCCATCTTTCCTCTGTGAATGGAGTCAAAGGCCTTGGTAAAGTCGACAAATAATATTGTTGCCTCTAGGTTTTTGCACGTACACCTTTAAGAATTTGACGGATAGACAAAATTTGTGAGGTCAAGGATCTATCCTTCCGGAAGCCATTTTGGTTCTTCCTATGTTCTCAATTCTGGGTTCTTTGCGGTTGCGTAGTAGAGCATTGTATATCTTGGCCGCTATGGATGCAACTGTTATACCTCGGTAGTTCTTAGCTAATCCGAAGTCACCTCTTTTAGGGAAGGGGAGGTTGCATCCCTTAGTCCATCTGTCTATTAGGTTTTGATTATATACGGCATTACAGTGTCGGAGCAGAATGTCGTCGAATTGCCTGATCTTCCATATTTCTGGGGCTATTTCATCAAGCCCTGCTGCTTTTCTATTTTTAATTTTTCTTAGTACCGAGTCGAGTTCTTGTGTAAACGGTTCTAGTTTGATGTCTAATTGTTTACTTATAATTCTCGTGATTGATTCATGTGTAACCTTCGTAGGGTTTCCGATTAAATAAAGGTGCACCTTAAACACGCCAATGAATAGGAATAACTATTTCATGTAATATTTTATGAACACCACTGGCCAGCTCTATATCCATTCAAAGTCACATAGGCCTGTATATTCAATTTCTGCAATCATGTTATCATTAAAAAATTTCAAAATGAAATTAAGCGAACACGAATCTTATGCACACTAGTTCGTCCAGTAGGTGTCCATTGTATAAATGTGTGTTAGGGTGCATAGAAATGCAAACTAATTTTGATATTTTATGGACTCCTTATGAATAGAATTTTTCTTTTCTCCAGCAAAGTTAGCGTCACTAATTAATCCCACTTTTTTAGTTGGTTGATTTAGTTCCTTTATTTAATGGTATAGCAACACTTGTGGGTTATTTAATGCAAAAGCAATCCTTGTAGAAGAACAGTAGTCATACTATTTAACATATAGTTGGGGGGGGGAAGAAGGGGTTCATGCCTTTCCCAAGGGTATTAGTCCGAAAAACTTTGAAAACATTGTATGTCGTTCAAAATCTTATTTCTCTTACTTTTATTTAAACGTATGGAATTAGATATTCAAAAAGTTGAGAATGTTCTAATTGAAACATCCACATTTTCTCTTATTTTTAACATAGATATTCTGATTGGTTAAATGAATATATTCATGGCAAAACTGATGATCATAGCATTGTCATTTAGATCCAAGCATCGTAGCACAATTGTTAACAGGTAAACACATTTAGGATAGAGTATGTCAATCTGTCGAGAACGCCCTGGCAAAACACAAGAGATATTAACGTTCTGTCGAGAGATGATTAGTGCCGATTTGGAGATATAATGATACAACATTTGGTCGCTAGATAAACATGTATTGAAATTAAGCGAGACAAACCAATTATCTGTATTCATATGGTTTCATTCAGTGTGTGTGTGTGTGTGTGTGTGTGATGCTTGAAGGCCTGTATCTATGCGAATTTCTCAGACTTGGCTTTATTTTATATTTAAACACAGTTTCTGTATGCCGATTGGACAGCCCCCGAGTTGTTAGTTCTAGTGTGTGTAATATATATAAAGATCCCAGGAGAGAGTAGAATCACAAAACCTTGGTGTTTGAGTTAGACAGCGTCATTATCATCGAGTTTGCTTTTATCTGTCTGAAGTGAGAAGAGAAATTTCTCATATGTATGTCTCTGTAATGTCCACTGTTCAAGTAGATATAAATCTATTCTAGTATCCTATTTGACAAAGCTAAGGTTACAAATACACTTTTTGACATTGGTTATACAAAATTTATCAAAAATAAGGAAGCCTTTTAAGAATTTTCTGAATTATATTCAATATAATTCAGAAAATTATTTCTTTGTGGTAGGGTCATATCGATTGTTAAAAAGTCGCTGACAAATCTAAAGAGTCATAATGAATTATAAATTTGGTTTAGGTTTAATGAAGATTTTAAGTTTATAAATTTCAATTTTGATTTACAAAGCAAAAAATTCAAGCTGAATGGAAATATGAACATCTAAACAATATTTTATATATGTTTGCTTTCGGGCAAAAGATTAAAAAAAATGAAAGAAGAAATAAAAAAAATGTTTCAACAATTTTTAAAACTCAAAATATCCAATCGTTCAAATTTTATACCTTCTTATTTGTATGTTCCACTGGTAATACAAAACTGTTTTCAATTCATTAATGCTTGCAGAAGAAACAACCGAAATGACACGAGATTACTATACTTACCAAATTACGAACAAGCAGGAAGGCGGATGTCAAGCTTAGAATAACAGTTATTCATGTTCATGGTGTTAGTCTAGTTGCCATAGCTTTTATAATCAGCACATATTCTGTTTTATCTGATGAACAAATAATTCTAAACAGAGTAGGGATTTTCTCATGGAGATAGTCAATTTGAGAGGTTATAATGCTAATCAGCGTCTGTGATTATCACTTATTCGTCGGGGTAATGTGAATTTTTTGAAATCAAGATCTTTATATAGTCGTTGAAGAAAAAATATTTCTACACTAGCGATCACATGCGAGCGTGAAAGAAATATATGACTGCAAGTGGCTTTTGCGCTATTTTTTCCCAACAAATCGTTATAATCTTGGTAGCGCAAATAAAATCGAATGAATGAATTTAATGACTGTTACTGCCACTGCGAAAGTATTATTCTCTCTTTATTTCTCTCTCTCTCTCTCTCTCTCTCTCTCTCTCTCTCTCTTCTTTATGTTAATGAGGCTTTTTTTCTCTGTGTTTTTGTCTCTGTGCACCTTTCTGTCTCGGTGTTTGTTTATGCATATATAAATTATCAAAAGATTATAATTTATCAAATTATTAAAACAAAACTAAACTTTATTCACTAAAATATTCAGTGGCGTAAAGGCTAAAGTACGAGATTGTGGCCTTGAGTATTCCAACTCCATTCGCACTATAATGTTCTTTTATAGACTAATACCCATGGGAAATTTATGACCCCCCCCTCCGTTATCCCCCCAACTATGGGATAAATAGTATCACTGCTGTTCTTCTACATGGATGGTTTCGGAATTAACAACCTGTGAAAGTTGAAAACCCCTTAAATAACGAAATTAAACCAACGTGAAATATGCTGCAAAGTAGCATTTGATAAACCGAACCATTTGTTTCATATCAACCTTTGTGGGTTATTTAATGCCTAGCTTTCCTTGAGTAAGAACAGCAATGGTACTATTTAACCCATATATGAGGAGATAAGGGGGTTTATATCTTTTCGAAGGGTATTAGTCAGAAAGTGAACGCAGAGCGAGAGTGGAGTTGGAATCTATCTACTACGATATTGCAATCGAACACTTTAGCCACTACGCCACGAAGACTCTCCCCCACCACCAAGTCATTTACAAAATCAAGAATATTTATAAATATGAAAATGAAAATTTGAAAAACTCAGAGTATCATGACTTCTATAAGAAATTTTTGGTTTGATTAAGAGATTCTAAAATTGCAGTTGTCATGTATCAAACTGTTGTCTTTGGATTTCATGTTTCTTAATAATTTAAAAATAGTAGAAAAAGGGTGAGATTCTAAAATAAAATACAAATGTACGTATTTGGAAAAAATTCAATATGAATTTGAAAATGACAAAAAAAAAAAAATGAATTTACGGAATCATACCTCACTTGAAGTTAATTTCATATAAATAATAGCCCTGTCTCATTTCATCTTTTTTTTTTAACTCAATGATTGTTGTGAATATGAATTATCTCCTCTTTGATAATCCAAGCTATAAAAGCTGTACATTTCCGCTTGTCAAGTAGACGAGTAGTAAGATTCTTAATTGAATAAAAGATTACTTGACAGAATCTCTTGTCCTGTTTTCATTACAATGATCACATTATTTTTCATATTTATTCTTTCATTTCCTTTAGTTAGAATTTAAACAATTTAAATCAATGAAGCTATCTGTTAATAGTTTTATTCAAAAACATTGAAATATTATACTACAGTTTCCTTTTTAATAATTTTGCTATTCAGTACAAGTAACATAATAATTATAACAAAATAATTACACAATAGTTCAAAATACAGAAAAGGTAATTGCAGTAAAATGTTTCTTATTAGAATAGGAACTCTTATAATAAACCGAAAAAAAAAATCAAGTCGATAAAATTCAATGTTGTTACTTGTGAGACCAGCAAATTTACTTGTGCTAATCTATGCCAGGTCCAGACTTGAATCAAAGCGATATTGGCAAATGTTAAAATTTCATCTTATTTATTTCATTTTTCAAAACGAGGTCTATTTTACAATCTGCTTTAACAAATTGACATCAAACAGTTGCAAAAGGTAATTGTTACTACAAAATATGAATCAGCATAACAGAAAAAATTAAGTACATTTGTTTCTTTTTATTTTCTCATGTAATATTTTCATTGCCAGATTAAAGAATTACCAGTAAATTTAATTCTCAATGTTAACTTAAATGTGAAGAATTATTTCAATAAGAGTAATTATCAATTTTTGATGTCTGGAAATTTAAAATCAATATGGATGCAGAATTGGGAGGATACGAGTCAAACTTATTAAGCAATAAAGTCAGCGTGATTAATTGTTTTGCAGCAACAATGCTTCTTGTTGATTATCGTCTATTTGTTTATGAGAATGGCTGTGATTCCTCATGGAGAACAAGGCTTGTTAAAACTATCCTTCCACAGGATCCAAAAATATGCATACATCAAATATAGATCATTTTATTATACGGAACAATCAAATAACAATTATCACATTTTTAATCTAAATTGATAGCAAAACAAAATAAAATTTTACTTGATTTGACATGGGTTAGATTTGCATAATCTTATCCTCAACATTCATTAATTAAAATGCTCAGTTATAATTCATTATAACTAATATTCTATCTCACACACACCTGTGATATATTTAAATCTTTTAATTTCATGACTCTATAATACTGATTAGAGCAATTTCGGACTTTGTCCGTTTCCACATTTTTTAAGATCCTGAAGTAGATTTATTTTTTTACCAGTATTTTTTCAAACGTTAAAAGTTTTCTCCAAATCTCATGAAGCATGTTAATGAGCAAAACTTCATAATAGATAAATTAATATTTCACCTAATTTTGATTTCCGTCTCATATTTCTTCAATCCCGTCGGCCATTTCATCCAAAATATATAAATCTTTTTATGCATGAATATTCTATTATAATTCCCGAAAGCTTCGGCACTTTTGGTCCGATTTCAACCTGGCTCCCCGTAATTATTAAAGTCAAACCTGAAAAAGTTTTAAACTCAACTAAAAGATCAGTTTAAATGTATTTTTAAAGGTTAGGAGCGCTTATTCATTCTCTTGATTAAAAGTGGCAAATAGCTCTTTCCCTCAAAGGGAATCGATTTAATCTCCAAAGGTCAACTGTCCGAAAAAAATATGGCTTAGAAACCCATTAAAAAGGTTAATACTACTGTTACCCAGTCGTCTACCTCGAATACCGGCGGGTCACTGCTCCAATGAAGGATCAAATGTAGACCTGTCCGGTTATCTACCCACGTTGTGTTCTTAGATACAGACAACCGAAACCGCCAATCGCCGATCGCCAAATAAATCAGACAGGAAAATCATTAAGAAAAAAATTAACTGGAATCGCAATACCAGAGAAACAAACACGGGGTGTTCAATAATTAATAAAAAAGTTTAGTTAAAAAAAAAGCCAGTCCATTTTTTAAAAAAGAATGCTGTTACGTATGTGTTCCTTCCCCGTTGAGTGATGTAATATGATTCAGAGACTTGACCCCTTTTATCTCGGCAGTCAGTCAAATCGCTTAGCAGGTCTCTGTACGGTTATTAATTCTTTCTCGTCAGCTTCCGTTAACTAACTTATGGTTCTCGCTTCTTCGCTTCGTTGACATGGAAACCTATGCCTGCAGCTGCTCGTTCCACACTATGTAGTAAGGTTTCGGCTTGGGTGGGTGTATTTGCCAGAAGCACTTTGTCATCGGCGTAGTCCGCGTCCGTAATTGTTTGTGTGGTGTACATTCTGCTTCTTTCCTTTGTTAGCTTGAAACTGTTTTCTTTCATTTTATCAATAGACGTTCAAAGCACGTCGTTTAGACAGATAATAAAGGGGTATGGGGCTAATGTGTTTTCTTGTAGTGCACCTGCTACAATGTTAAAGTAGTCCGTGTCTCCATCTGAGGAGCAGACTTTTACTTTTGTGTTTCTATATAGCATCATTATGGCTGCGACGGTGAATAGTATTTGCTCCATCTTTCCTCTGTGTATGAAGTCAAAAGCCTTTGCGAAGTCGACAAATAATATTGTTGCCTCTAGGGTTTTCGCCCATACACCTTCAAGAATTTGACGGATAGACAAAATTTGTGAGGTCAAGGATCTATTTCTCCGAAAGACATTTTGGTTCTTCGTAAGTATCTTCTCAATTTTGGGTTTTATGCGGTTGCGTAGTAGACCGTTGTATATCTTGGCCGCTATAGATGTAAGGGTTATACCTCGGTAGTTCTTGGCTAATCCGAGGTCGCCTTTTTTAGGGAAGGGGAGGATGCTTCCCGTTGTCCATCTGTCTATTGTGTTTTGATTATATACGACATTACAGTGTCTGAGCAGTATGTCGTCGAATTGCCTGATCTTCCATACTTCTGGGGGTATTTCATCAAGCCCTGCTGCTTTTCTATTTTTAATTTTTCTTAGTACCGAGTCGAGTTCTTCTTGCGTAAACTGTCCTAGTTTGATGTCTAATTATTTACTAATAATTCTCGTGATTGGTTCATGTGTAACTTTCGGAGGGTTTCCGAGTAAATTCTTGAAATGTTGTTTCCATAGGTGTATTCGTTGTTGTTTGCTGGTAGCTTTCAGTTTAGCTTTCGCGGTGTTATTCCTTCTGCTTACTTCGTTTACCGTTTGCCATGTTATCTTAGATTGTCTATCTTCAACCGAGTCTCTAATTTTATCGATCTGATTTTGTATATAATCTGTCTTTTTCTTTTAGGTATATGTTAGCTAATTCATTTTGTGCCTTTTTAAGTTTCAGGGCATTGGTATTGGTTGGGTTCTTCCTTTTGCATTTGGAAGCAGTTTTCACGTCTGTACACTTTTTTCTAATCACTAGTGTCTCCCATAGGACTCTAGGTTTCGCTCTTTGTTTAGTTGATATGCATTCTGCTGCCGCTTCTAAGTGGGCATTGACGAAATTCTCATATTCGTCATTCGGAGTATGTGTTTCTGTCTTCTCCTGTAGTGTTAACGCATATCTATCTCTAATATCCCTGTTATTAAGCAGGGACCAGTCATAGTGTACTGTGGTTGTTGATCGGATCGTATTACTTCGTAGGCTCAGTCGTATCGGTGATCGGAGGACACACCCTCGAAAGAAAAATATAACTCGCAATTCAATACGCTATTATTTCATTTCTTATTTATAACGACATGTGTGTGCTTTAGTATTATTTGCGTATGGTGAAGGTCTATAGTTTTCCCTCTCTTTTCTGAAATTTCGTATTGAGGCATGTTAATCTATTTTCTAGCGTGAAATCAGTTATATGTTGCCCATTTCTGTTTGACGAGTTGTGTAAGCTGGATTTGTGGTTTACGTTTTTACCAATTTGGGCATTCATGTCTCCATCAATGATGAGAACGTTGTGTTTCGGGATGCTACGAACAAGGGAGGATACCTCATTATAGAAGGCGATGAGGTCAGTTTCTTCACTAACACTGGTAAGGCTGTAGCAGGAGACGATTGTTGCGCTGGGGTTGCCACTAAAAGTAGCTACCATCATCCTCTGTTTTATTTTCTCTATGCTATTTAGTGATTTTAGGGCCCGTGGTCCTGTAAGCATACCTACTCCTCCTATCGTGGCATTGACAGTTTTTCTATGCAAATGCAGGGGCTAGCGTCCATCAATTGCTAGTATCGTGATATTCAATATCCTCGCTATGAGTGTACATGTGTTCTTGTATAAATATTATGTCTATGTTATGATCTATCACCGATGCATTCAGCTCCGGTAGTTGTGTTATTCTATTTAAAGTTCTAACGTTGAATGTCACTATTTGTATTGTGCTTTTGCATTTTAGTAATTTTTGTTATAATTTGAGCTCGGTAGCTGATTTTTAGAACACTGAGGCCAGGGCTCCAACCTCAGCAGGACACGCCCCTATTTTACCCACGTGAAGAGCGATGCGGTTTGGACAGGTGGTTTGAGTGTGGGTCATGGTAATCTTTCAATGGCTTTTATTATTCTCATCTATAGAAGCCACCCTTATAGATGAGCAGCAGTAGTTCCCCGATCGAACTATTTGATCCTGGCCGTTGAACCGTAGGATTCATACGCCCAGGGCCTGGTTAGGCATGGCGTTGAAACGTCAGAGGGTTCATCCGCTCGCCTTTATATCCACCATGGCTTTCGAAAAAATAAATTTTTTTCCCCTCTTTCTTTCTCCTTCTGTTAATATTAAGTTTTAACTTAGTTAAAGTCCACAATTACTTTCTTTTTAAAATTTCATTGAAGTCCTTATTTATGGTTCTTCGCATCCTTATAGACATTCTATTTGACGCTAACTTAGGTTTTCAGTTTCTAATAATGTCCAATAATATTAGCTTCTCTAGACCAGGTTCAATTGTTATTTGGAATTACAATATTTGTCTTTGAATTTAAAGCTCAGATAATATACAGCAATGATTTTACGAATAAAAAATAAAATCATTCATGCATTTTAAAATGACAATATCATAAAAGACAATATATTACTGACCATTATTTGAACTCTATCCGAATTGGAGTTGATTTGCTTAGTATTTTCGTAGTATATTTAACCACTACGGATCAAAGTGGACCCGAAGCTTCTGAATTACTAGAGGCTCACTTAATGTTCCATATAGGACACTCGTTGGGGGCCTTACCTTTTACAGAGATGCAGTCGGTGTATTTTACCATCCCAGTCGACGGAGCTCGGTGTGGTTGGATATATATATATATATATATGTGTGTGTGTGTGTGTGTGTGTGTGTGTGTGTGTGTGTGTGTGTGTGTGTGTGAGTGTTTGCATGTGTGAATTGTTTATACTGACAAAAATCTTGTTATTGGTACATTAATCTAGTCTAATATCAGGTCTCCCTTCTTTGCATAATTATTAATCTAGTAATGCACTTCGTGTTAAATATGTTTTACTTTAAAGACTTTTGCTTAAAAGTTTTCCGATCTCAAATTTCCACTAATATTAATATTTTGATTTTAATTGAACCTGCGGGATAAGACTTGCTACTTTTTAAAGTCATATAATGGCAAAAAGCGAAGAATAGGTTGATTATTGGTTTTTATTAATTAAATTTAATAATATAATGCAATTATTCCTTTTTGTTGAGACAGTGAAATAAATTGTACGACAGGTTTGAGAAAACAACGGGGTCAGGTTTATGGAATGAACATCAATATATTTTATTCACAATTCTATATTTCAACTTGATGTTAAATGAATGTAGTTAAAGTGGGATAGTATCTTTTAAATGTGACGAGAAAATCTCAGTGTGCGTGTGAAAGAAGACGAACAAATACTTTTCGAACTTCCAAGAAAAAATTGTGTTATTAAGAAACGTTAATAACATTAAATTCCGAATAACAAAATAGGAAGATTGTAATAGTGTTGGTCAGAGTAATAGAAAGAATCTCAAATATCTGGAAACTTCTCTTAAGTGCAATGTCCAGATGAAAGACTTTAGGTAGAGTATTTTTGCGTGACATGATGTCAAATTGACTTTAGTTTTGAATTCAAATTAGTTAGCTTATACTGGATCGAGGTAAGTCTGATGCCTTTTATTAGTCTATTTAAAGTGTATTTTGGTTGGTTGAAATATATAATTAATTGCCACGTAATGTTTACTAATACATGCGTATCGCCGATTTTGAGTTCGTGTGATTTGTGAATTATTTTCCCTTTGAATTCAAATTTATTTTGGGGCCGGGTCGAAGGTCAAAATATAACATTCATCCGTAAATTATTTTTCAAAATTCCACGTGTGGAATTTTCTTCACGTTCGTCTCCATCAACCTCACACATATTTTACAGAATAATTTACAAAGGACAATAATGGCTGAAAACACAAAAAGAATCACTTGAACCACAGCAAACAAAATCTTACTTACAGGGCGACCTTCTCTCTATGTAACACTTGCCCGGCTAATTATTATCTAAATTTCTCTTACTATCTTTGCGTGGTTGGCCATCTTGACATGTGTGCATCAAGGTACCATACGGATGCATTTTTTTTATCCTCCCAACACAACGGGTCCTCCATAATTCCTTGAAGAGATTTCAAAACCCTAAAAGGACCATACTCTGGTCCCATATCCTGGTCACAAACTTAGTGACCCTGGTCATTCCAGCAATACATTTCGCCTGGATTCCTCATGACCACACTCCAGTTCTTTGCTCAACAGGTTCCTACCTGGAGTAACAGGAGAATTTCATAAACTATAACACAATATCTTCAAGGCCCAAAGCATTCCATAAAAATCCACAAAAATCATGGCCCAAAACAAAGTATCACAATACCTCCGAATGTATCACAATCTGGCACGCATGCTGTAAATAACCTAAAATAATCCACGCAAAATACTAATTAGCAATGTGTTACCCATTTTTTTCATTAGGTTTCTGTTTCCATGCCATTGGTTTGCAAGCCCTTGAGGAACATGCCTTACCTGATCAAACCCGCGCCGGGTTTCTTTTCAATTTAATCAGGAACCCTCGTGGCTACCAATATATAGGCACCTCGCCTTTCCCAGATTCGTTTCACTTTGCCAAATCACACACGAATCCAAAACACCATCGTGACTGAAAGACTCAGACATCATCCACAAAATTTTGGAGTAGGCCACGCCTTTTTTCTTTTATTCCATTCTCGGAACTCCAAACTAAAAAATAGAAGCCAAATAGGCCCTCAACAGCTTCATGGGTCGGCGAATTCTTCCATAGAATTGCTTTCAACAACAATCTGTAAATCCCCTTGAATGAATGTCTGTCCTACTCTCACGTCAGCCCACGATTTCCTCAAAAACAGAACCCCCCAAAAATATTTCCTATTCCACGAAAACCCCAAATTCTAAAAAAAAAATTTTTTAGAATCAATATGATTACAAATATTAGTAAACCTAGTATAAAATCCTCTGTTAATGGTTTTCGTCAAATTTCATAATATGAACAGGAAAAAAAATTTCTAATGTCGCCTTTAAACTCAAACAACCTCAAAATTTTTCACTTTACAAGTCAAAACAATATTACAATCACAGTTCAAAAATGTTCAGTTTTCTTTTCTTCTTTTTTCAATCTATGTACTGATGTACTGTCTATTTTACTAAAAATGTCTGTTCTTTCTTTCTTTTTTTTTTCATATGCTGTGTTCAACAATGTTCAAGTTTCTTCTCTTTCTTTTTTTTCTTTCCGTCTTTTTTCTATTGTCCTGTACGTTTTTGTTTTCATTTTTTTTTTTTTTCATTTTTTTTCATAATAAATTGCTCATTCAATGTCCCTTTTTTTCAACCTTATATCTACCTCTCTGTCTTTACCTTAACACGATAACTATAGGTCCGCTTCCCAGTTAATTCAATTTCAGTCTATAGTACCATAAATTAAGCCTGATTTATAATACAACTTTTTCAATAGCTTACGAGCATTCTTCTTCTTTTTTTATTTTTCTTTTCACAAAATATCCCGGGTTTTTTTTCTAAACAACCCAAACTTTTATAAATTCTGCCAACATTTCCCATTTCAAAATATTTCCGAATCTGCGAATCTTCGCCACACTTGGTTCCGTCAAAATTCTGCGCATCTCTTAATTATATCCAAAACCCTGTTCAAAATATCTTCCCCAATAACAATCTCAAAGCTTCACTCAGGGGGAACTCACAAAATACCTGTTTGCTTCGTCAGACACAAAAAACATCTGTCTCTCTATGTCTTCAATAATTGATATCAACAATTTCCACAGCAAAACAACCGGCCTGATTCTAGCAGCGCCGAAAATATCGATTCTCCCAACTTCATAAATATCGAAAAAGTATATGCGCATTCTTCAGACAAACACCAACGTGCGAAATTCATGGGCAATCCCATTAATGCTCCCAAGATTCCATCTCTCGGATTAAAATTCTCATTTCCAATCCACAAGTTCCAAACATGAAAATCTGACCAAAAGGTCTTAACTACAGATATGCGGGATTCCAAATCTTGGACTGAAATTCTAATTTTCAATCACCACTTGCCTGGACCAATGAAAAGTTACAACGAATTTTTCTCACAAAGACCTATTTACGATAAAAAAATTTCCATTCATAAAATTTATTGTTTACGATAAGCTGTCTATCAAAAAACGGACAGCAACTGTCCCCTAGTCATCTTTTGTTTTCCCTTCTTTTTTCCTCCCTCACTTCTATACAATATTACACATAGCAGTAATTTCAATTTTTATCTAGGGACCACACATTAAAAAAAAAATATATTTCCAATTTTAGGCTTCTAGAAAGGCCCTTGTCATTAAAACAAACCTTTCACTATTATACCCAATTTAAATAACAGAGAGAGATAGAAGTTACATGAATGAGCAATCTACTTACATTTCCGGTTTTTTTTTCTTTCTTTTCTCTTTTCTGTTGCTGGTTTGTTCTTGTTTTCTTTTTTTTTCTTCTTCTTCTTTTCTTCCAGCACGTTGCATTGTTTTCTTCTTTTCTTTCTGTTCTTTCTTCGCCGGTCCGTTCCTCTTATTGTTGATGGTTTGTTCTTGTTTTTATTTCTTTTTACTTCTTTCAATTCCCGCATTTTTCTTTGTCCCTCTTCGTTGATGTCGTGTTGTGATGCTTAAAACTGTCGCTTACGGTAACCAGGCTCGTTATGAATCCTTGAAGAACTCTGCTGGCACAATCACTAAATTAGACAATGTTGTATAGTCATCTACAGCATCACAACGACACAACGATAAAGACGCAGGAATAAAGGACGCAGGAAAGAAGACGCAGGAAGGATAAAAACGCAGGAAGACTTCTTTAACAACGTATTTACCTCTCACTTTATTTCAAGAGTTCGAAAGGGTTGTTCAAGGTTTGCATGTGAGAGGGTGCTGGAGACCGAACATAAACTTCATATTTTGACCCCACTGTTATGACCGTCACGTTGTGTCTTTCTTGTTCTCTTAATGTTGGGATCCACTCCATCGGGGGTTTCCGAGGGACTCCTCGGTCGGGTGTGGCTTTCCCTACCACATCTGGTCTCTAGCTCTCTGGAATTCTTCTGGCAACTGCTTTGGCACCCAACCCAACTCAATTATATAATAATTCAACGCCCACACGATCGCCCACTGGATCTTTGAAATCGAATGTTTAATCGTCATCAAGCGGAAATAACTGTCATGCAGTTCAGAGGTTACTCTCTTCCGGTGCATCACTGTAGTGGCACAATGGGACCTTCACCTTGTCCCATATCATAAGCCTTAATCCGCCCACGCGATCTCTTTCGATTACTGGCCATTGGAATGTGTCACTTCCTTCCGATGTATCACCTTGGAATAGTATTTTTGGGCCGGGTCGAAGGTCAAAATATAACACAAGTCTCATCAAGTCTCCTGGACTCTTCTCAGTATTCTGGCCGACAATGCTGCAGTTTAAATGGTTTCGATTCGTCCTCCGATTTTTAACTCTTTTAGCCTCTTTTCCAAACCCCTGAGGACCATTCTAACAGCACAAATTACAATTGGTATCTCCGTCATCGTCATGTTCCAGAGCCTACTTAGTTTTCTGGCAAGGTTCAAGTATTTGTCTCTCCTTTTGTTTTCTTTGATTTTTACTCTGTGGTCCTCCAGGACGGCAAAGTCCACTATACAGGAAGTTCGCTTTTTTGTTAATTATCACTTATTCTGGTCTTCTGACTGGGATTAGGTGATCTACTTGTGTCTCAAAATTCCTGAGAATTTTGTGTACCTCATTCTCCTGGTTTGTGCATGTACCAATTAGTAGTATATTCAAATTTCAATTTCTTGTGCAATTTCCAATGGATCTCCTTCGTCGTGTCTTGTCCTATACCCCTTTTGCGCTTGTTCCCTCTATTTGTTTTTTTTGTGTGATAAATGGTTTTGTCTCTATCCCTATATAACCTATACTTGCTATTCTGTTGCGTATTATCGATTTTGGCTTAAATATAATTGGTTCTTATAACATTGTTTTGTACTGCTATTTAAAGAGATTCAATTTTTCTTTGGTAACCATGTGTAGGTCTTCTTCAGTGTTATTGCACCTATTTGACGCTCGAAATATCCATACAGATGTTTTTCTTCATATTTCTGTTTCCTAGTTATGTTTGTTCGTATGTTGTCATTATTGTTATAGGTTGCTGTAATTAGTCTATCTTTGATTTTTTAACGTAGCCTTCGAGTCGTCGTATTGATGTATCGACGCAATCTTCAATGCTGGAGAGTCCTCTTCCCACTTGTTTTCTTGATACGTATGAGCTGTCTATGTAATTTCTTATGGATTGTTATCAACTTTCTTGTCGTCTGGTCTATCTGAATTCTTCCCTTGTTTATTTGAAGAATGATCCCGTGTCTCTTGCTAGGGAGACATCCCTGGAGTTTATTCCTTTGATGAGATTTCTGCTTCAGAGATGGGTTTTTGGGAAGTTTTCTCGTTCGTTTAGGGTTCTCTTTTCTTATTTTTCTTTTCATCTCCGCTTGTTTGATGGTGTCCGTTTCTAATATTGGCAAGTATGTGTGATTTTCCTTTTCTCGGCGCGTTCCGACTTTTTCTTGATTTGGCAGTAGTATTCTATCCATTATCTGTCTTTTTCTACTTTTCATTATGGACATAACTCATTTTTCTTTGCTAAATTCCATTCCTATATCCTGGCAGTATATTCTTATTGTTTGTATCAGAGTAACCATTTCTTTTTCCTTTTTGTAAACAACTTGATGTTGTCTTTGTACATAAGGTGATTGATATTTTCTTAAGACTTTAAATTTGTAGCCCCCAATGAACTACCTAAGTATGTAATTGAGTATCATCATTATTATTAGAAAGAGTAATGGTGACAGCGCATCTCAATGAAAGATGTCTCTCTGGATTTTCACCTTTGCTAGGGATCTTCCGCTGCCAGTTAATTCCATCCACTGATTTTATGACTGTCGGATATTTTGTACATTTTCAGACAATCTACAATCTAGGATTGCGAGACCATATTCTGGGCTATTTTCTATTTAATCGACGTCATACTTACATTTTCCACTTCGCATTGGTGTCCTTGAGGATATTCTGATCAATGGATTGTTGGTCAGTTGTTGCTCTTGTGCAATCTATTCTATTCTTCGGTAAACAGTCCGTGGCATACAAACGAGTAATAGACCCTCTCCCTAATCTGTGCCGTCTCGATTTTCTACCTCATATGTAGACACGTAATCGGTATATTGTTTCTGGAGATATTTCCTCTTTGGGGTGTGTGGTCTTTCTGGATTGAATGGTCTTCTTCTCAGTCAACCATTAGGGTATTTTTGCTTTTAGGTAAGAGCCAGTCTATAGTGGATGGTGTTAGAGTTTTAAGACAAGAAATCAAGTATGCCATCATGGCCTGGTATTTTTCAATTCGGCACTTTTTGAGTTTTGTCCTATGAGAGTCCATGTGTATATCTGTTTTTAGGCCTTCTTCGAGTCCTGGCAATTCTTTTTTCATGCTATTTATCCATTCAGTTTTTCTGTTATCTTCTCTCTGTTTTCATATTTTTCTCAAAAATGTTTCTTTCCTTTGCATCCTGTTATTGGTTTGTTCTCGAGCATTCTCCGCCTTGTTGTTGGTAGAATTTTATTTGTTTTTTTTTAATATCTTGTTTCGTTTGTATTGTTTAAGCCTGTCACGGTATCTTTTGAGCCTCCCTTCTTTCGCCAATATCTTTGTATTCATTGCTTCCAGTTATATTTGCAGACTTGTCTGCTGTTTTGTATCACGAAACTGGTAACTGGTAATGGATGGATGCTGGTGACTGTATCGGCATGGAAAAACTCTGTCAACGCATCGGTAGGAGGGGTGGGAATACTTCTAGGACCAAGAGCGTTAAAAACACTGAACAGCATTGAGAGAATACAACCTAGGATGATGGCCGCAACGTTTAATGGCAACCCCAAAGCAACAATTATCTCCTGCTACAGCCCTACCAATGTTAGCGAAGAAAACGAAATAGTCACCTTCTACGAAGATCTATCCTCCCTAGTACGTAGCATTCCGAAACACAACTTGCTAGTCATTGGCGGAGATATGAATGCACAAATCGGGAAAAACAGACACAACAAATACAGCCTACACTACGCGTCAAACAGGAATGGACAGCATCTAATAGATTTCATGATAGAAAATACATTAACATGCCTCAATACAAACTTTCAAAAAAGGGAGGGGAAATTATGGACCTACACATACGCGAATAAGAGTAAAGCACAGATAGACTACGTCCTTATAAACAGGAAATGGAAAAACAGTGCGATGAATTGCGAGGCATACTCCTCTTTCGAGGGTGTGTCCTCCGATCATCGAATAGTTACGGCCAAAGTACGACTAAGCCTACGAAAAAACGCCACACGTAAAGCGACAACCAAGCACTATGACTGGGCCCTACTCAACAACAGAGATATTAGAGATAAATATGCATTGGAATTAAGAAACAGATTCGAAGCACTACAAGAGAAGGCAGAAATAGGTACCCCAAATGACGAATATGAAAATTTTGTAGAAGCACACCTTGAGGCGGCAGCAAAGTGTATTCCAACAAAACCTAGAACTAAATATAAAGCCCCTTGGGAAACGCTAGCGGTTAGAGAAAAACGTACACTTGTGAAGACTGCCTCCAAAAGCTATCAAAAGAACCCAACAAACACAAATGCACGAGAACTAGAAAAGGCACAACATCAATTAACAGGAATATACCTAAAAGAACAGGCAGAATACATACAAAATCAGATAGATAAGATTAGAGACTCGGTGGAAGACAGACAATCCAGGATAGCCTGGCAAACAATAAACGAAGTAAGTGGAAGGAAGAGCACAGCCAAAGCAAAATTGAAAGCTGCAAGCCAACAAGAAAGAGTAAAACTGTGGGAACAGCATTTCAAAAATCTACTAGGAAACCCATCGGAAATAACGGATGAACCGATCACCAGAATTATTAGCAAGCAATTAGACGTAAAACTAGGTCCTTTCACCAAAGAAGAACTCGACTCAGTTCTCAGAAAAATTAAAAATAGGAAAGCGGCAGGGCTAGACGAGATCCCCCCAGAAGTGTGGAAGACTAGACAATTCGACGATATACTGCTCCGGCAATGCAACGCAGTCTATAGTCAAAATAGGATAGAGAGATGGACGAAGGGATGCATCCTTCCTTTCCCTAAAAAAGGCGACCTCGGACTAGCCAAGAACTACCGAGTGATAACACTTACATCCATAGCAGCCAAAATCTACAATGCCCTACTACGAAACCGCATAGAACCCAAAATAGACAACATCCTTAGGAAAAACCAAAATGGCTTCCGGAGAAATAGATCCACAACCTCACAAATACTGACCATCCGTAGAATCCTGGAAGGCGTTCGGGCAAAAAACTTACAGGCGACATTACTATTTGTCGACTTTACCAAGGCCTTCGATTCCATACACAGAGGGAAGATGGAGCAAATCCTACTAGCATACGGCCTACCAAAAGAAACCGTAGCAGCGATAATGATTCTCTACAGAAACACCAAAGTGAAAGTACGTTCACCAGATGGAGACACGGAATACTTCGACATTGTTGCAGGAGTACTACAAGGACACACACTAGCCCCGTACCTCTTTATCATCTGTCTAGACTATGTGCTTAGGACTTCGATCGACAAAATCAGAGAAAATGGCTTCGAGCTGACTAAGAGAAGAAGCAAAAGGTACCCCGCAAAAACAATCACGGACGCCGACTACGCTGATGACTTGGCGATACTAGCGAATACGCCTAATCAAGCAGAGACACTACTACATAGTCTGGAACGAGCCGCAGCTGGCATTGGCCTCCATGTCAATGCAAACAAAACTGAATATATGTGTTACAACCAAACGGGCAACATTGCCACACTAGACGGAGCCTCTCTGAAACTAGTCGACAAATTCACCTACCTAGGAAGTAGCGTCTCATCAACCGAAAAAGACATCGACACACGACTGACGAAGGCATGGACAGCTATCGATAGGCTCTCGATCATATGGAAGTCGGACCTAACTGATAAAATGAAACGCAGTTTCTTCCAGGCAGCGGTTGTGTCGATACTGCTATATGGATGCACCACATGGACGCTTACGAAGCGGCTGGAGAGGAGGCTGGACGGAAATTACACAAGAATGTTGAGAGCAGTATTAAACAAGTCCTGGCGACAACACCCCACGAGACTCCAACTATACGGACACTTGCCCCCCATCACGAAAACTATACAAGTTCGACGAACCAGACACGCAGGACACTGCTGGAGAAGCAGGGACGAGCTCATAAGCGATGTACTCCTGTGGACCCCCACATATGGATGTGCAAGAGTGGGACGACCAGCACGAACCTACATACAGCAACTATGTGAGGACACAGGATGTAACCCTGAAGACCTGCCGGAGGCGATGAATGATAGGGAGAAATGGCGAGAGAGGGTCAGGGATATCCGCGCTGGCGGCGCGACATGATGATGTCTGCTGTTACCTTGTTTTAGTCTTTTCATTCTAATGTCACCTTGCTTGTTTTCCTTTCTTTAGCGTTTTCACTTGTTGCAGTTTCTTTATTTATCGTTCTAGTCTAATTTCTCATCCAGGTTTTATGTTTTTGTTCACGT
The DNA here is from genome assembly GCA_963585895.1 of Sepioteuthis lessoniana. Lineage (NCBI taxonomy): Eukaryota > Metazoa > Mollusca > Cephalopoda > Myopsida > Loliginidae > Sepioteuthis > Sepioteuthis lessoniana. The sequence continues at coordinate 1,070,253 of OY757914.1, read as the reverse complement.
TCCCCCTTTGGCTTGTTTTATCAAATCTATTTTGCTATTAGAATAACCGTGAAGTGCATTTTTGTTATCTTTTCTTGTCAATTCTTTATTCGGGACTCTAGGTTTATTTTTTCTTTGGTCGTTGTTTGTGTACAAGAAATTACCGCTCTCAACTTTCGCAGGATACCGGTTGTATCCCTCTTGCTAGATATCGCGGGAGCACTTACCGGTCATGACACTCAGACCTGTTGTCTTGGCCCCGCGATAATTAGGTTTGGATTTGTCATTTTTCATGGGTAGTATAACTTAGCTGTACCAGACCAAGGAGTTGATCATTATCTGTGCTCCCGTTGTAACGCTACTGGAGCCAATACAGCACCAAATAAACGTAAGTGTAGCACTACACAATAACAAAACGATTCTGTTAGTTTCAGGATACCAAAAAATTATTACTAATACTCTGTAGTCGCCTAAAAGAGAGACTAAAAGAAGGAATTACTTCAGCCCATTAGATAAACATAGAATAAGAAATGCGAAATTGATCTTTCTCTGTGGACCGGCCGCCTGTCACGCGCGCTGTCAATCGCAGCTAACCCTCACCAGGGCGTCTCTGGTCCTCCTGCTTCTGGTCCTTCTGACAGCAAAATCCAAATCCGACTGACTGCTGTCTTCGAAATATCTTATATTTCCTTAAGATTATTCCCCAACAAATCCCCTACTCACACGTAACCACAAAAACTTTTTGGTGACATCAGCTGATATCCACCCAATCATTTATCATTAATATTTTGCTTACATCTGATTCTAAAACAAACTTTTCGCGCCAATTTTGCACAAAGCAAGGTTCTTACCTTTGAAAAACGAAAATCTGCAATTAAGAACACAACGTTCAGCAAGAAAAACAATTTATTACTAAAATAATTAAATAAAATCCCTAATTATTTTATACAGTCAGTAAAATGACTAAATACTCTCCCTAGGAAGAAAACACTTCAGCAGGCCACAACCCCCCCCCCAAAAAAAAAACAAACAAGAAATAATATATTCGACTTTGAAATTCCTCTTTTTTTTTTTTTTTTTAACTTAGTTCAAATCCAGAATAAAGTTGTTGGCGACCGAAGTCGAGGGCGACCCGAAGGCTTCCCTTTCAATAGCTACTTCAGATGTAGGGGAGAGCACTACTCCATTCCCTGGATTGCTCCATTTTACCCTTGATACTTACCTTATAGTGCTGAGTGCAAAGCAAGGCGGCATCATGTACTGTTTTTTGAGTCTTTGGTATGACTCGACCCGGGATTGAACCCCGTTCTCCCGGACCATTAGCGAACACTCTAACTATTATGCCAGTGGCTTCATATTTAATTCTGCTAAAGTTAGATTTTAACGAAAAATCATGAATTGACAATAACCCTTGAGGCAGCTGTTCACCTTATTAAATGTATATCACACTAAATAGTGGCAGCAGGAGTGGTCCTGCTGATCAATTAATCTACCTTCTTTACAAATTTTTGGAAGTTCCTTTTAAATTCTTGTATATTAATAGTTCTATATTTAAAGCGAATATGAGCATGGATGCATCCATGCTTAATATGCATCCATGCTTAATATGACACAAGTAAGAACTTTTCGGGAATATACATTGTGTGTTAAAAAATCATTGAACCTATATTTACCAAGGCAAATGAATAGAAACGCTAATTTTCTTCTTATTGACAACCAACATATTCTTGTGAGTTTCCTATAAGTTAAAGTACCTCTGAAACTCCTTTTTTGGGGATAATGTGAAGTTGCACCGTCATATTGTTTGTAATTTTTTCAACTTGAAAATTCATCGCAAGGGCGAAATTTGAGATGAATTTTAGGTTTAGGAAACAAGGAAATGTCACAGGTGACTTCGTTTGGTGGAAGGTGCTGTATTTCTACAATTTTATTAAAATTTCCCCTTAAAAAAGAGACGAGAATTGGCATAAACCCATACCTTTACTTCGTCTAGACGATTACTATATATATATATATATATATATAATTGCTTTATGAAAGTTGCTCAACAGTATAAACGTCTTTATTAGAAATTTACATTTTATAATGAAAAATGCTTCAGTCTTAACGATTTTTGATCACAGCTTGTATGCAAATTTTGACGAAAAAAAAAAAAAATTTAAACGTTTTGCTGATTTTGTCCCATACACGTTCCTTTACACGTTTACCAGCAGAAAGTAATTTCTTCATAAACTAAAAGAGTATCGTTGCAGAATCATTTCTACAGTAGGCATATCTATCAACGAATTAATTGGTTTTCATTAAAATTGATATGATAAAAAAAAAAACGAGAAAACTTAAGATATTTAATTTTTGATAAATAATTAACCCGATAAAGATTAAGGTCCTGATTATAAAGATGCTATGATACAATATAAACTTGAAGATGATGTAGTGTGATAGTTAGCGTCTTAGAAAATGAACTCACGGAGCTGCAGTATGTAGGTTCGAGCTGGTCGAGGGGGTCCATAGGAGAACATCACTTATGAGCTCGTCCCTGCTTCTTCAGCAGTGTCTTGCATGTCTGGTTCGTCTACCTTTCATAATTCTCGTGATAGGAGGTAGGTGGCCGAACAGTTGGTGCTTTGTGGGGTGTTGCCTTCAGTACTTGTTCAAAATTGCTCGCAGCATTCTTGTGTAGTTGCCGTCAAACTTTTTCTCCATACGTTTAGTTAGCGTCCATGTAGTTATTCCATATAGAAGTATCGACACGACCACTGCCTGGAAGAAACTGCTTTTTATTTTATCGGTCAGGTCTGGCTTCCATATGACCAATATGCTATCGATAGTTGTCCATGCCTTTGCTAGCGGCGTGTCGATGTCTTTTTCAGTTGATGATGTTATGAAATAGCCGAGGGATTTCGGTTCATGCCTTTGAGTTTAGTTAGGCTGAGAACCTTTCGGCTCAGCACATGGGTTGTTTGGGTGTAAGATTGAAGCAGGTGTTAACGCAGGTGCGCGCGAGCGGATGGAGGTGTCGCTCAGATGTCATAACAGTCCGAGACGATACTGGGTGACAAGGTGCGGGTGAAGTCACGCACCGGAAGCACGCGGAAGTTTGTGTGAGAATTTGAAGAAAATAAGAGTTGGGTTTTGGACACCAAACGAGAAGGATCAATTTTGGAGCTCGCAGGCGCGAGGCGAACTTGCGCCCTATGGGGGGGCGCTCGAGTTGGGGGCCAAATGAATAAGACAGCATAGAAGATTGTGTCTCTCCTCCTTACGTCGAAACCTTTTACTCAAAGTTAATAAAAAGGTTTCGTGCCTGAACAAGAAGTCGTTACGTGTTTTCGAATTCCGAGATTCCTATGTTCTTTATATGTTCTATCGTTAATGAACATTACATGTCTATTTCGCACATGGCCATATTCATGTATATGGCTACGCCACAATGAGACACTGCTTCCAAGGTAGGTGAACTTGTATACTAGTTTCAGAGAGCTACTGCCTTGTGTAGAAATGTCGCTGGTTTAATTAAAGCACATGTATTCCGTTTTTGTGCATTGACATGGAGGCCAATGCCTGCAGCGGCTCGTTCCAGGCTATGCAGTGGTGTTTCGGCTTGGGCGGGTGTATTTTCCAGAATCGCTATGTCATCGGTGTAGTTGGCGTCGGTAATTTTTTCTGTGGGGTATCTTCTGCTTCTTTTCTTTGTCAAACAAGAAATGGAAAAATAGCGCAATAAATTGCGAGGCATACTCCTCTTTTTGATGGTGTGTCCTCCGACCACCGAATAGTCACAGCTAAAATACGACTGAGCCTACGAAAAAAACGCCACACGAACAGCGACCACCAAACACTATGACCGGGCCCTTCTTAACAACAGGGATATTAGAGATAAATTTGTGTTAGCATTGAGAAACAAATTCGATGCACGACGGGAGAAGACAGAAATACGTACCCCGAATGACGAATATGAGAATTTCGTCAACGCACACCTCGAGGCAGCAGCGAAATCCATGCCAACAAAACTTAGAACTAAATGTAGAGTCCTATAGGAGACATTTGCGGTTTGAGAAAAACGTGCAGACGTGAAAACTGCCAACGAACACAAATGCCCTGAAACTAAAAAAGGCACAAAACGAATTAGCAAGCATATATCTAAAAGAAGCGACAGAATACATACAAAATCAGATAGATACGATTGGAAACTCAGTGGAAGGTAGGCAATCTAGGACAGCGTGGCAAACGATAAACGAAGTGAGCAGAAGGAAGAGCACAGCGAAAGCTAAATTGAAAGCTACAAACGAACAAGAAAGAATAAAACTGTGGAAACAGCATTTCGAGAATCTACAAGGAAAACCCACTGAAATTTACACGTGAACCAATCACGAGAATTATTAGGAAGCAATTAGACATTAAACTAGGACTATTTACTCTAGAAGAACTCGACTCAGTAAAAACAGGAAAGCCGGAGGGCTTGATAAAATTCCCCTAGGAGTATGGAAGTATTCGACGACATACTGCTCCGGCACTGTAACGCAGTTTATAATCAAAATCCGATAGACAGATGGATGAAGGGATGCATCCTCCCTTTCCCTAAAAAGGGCGACCTCAGATTAGCCAAGAACTACCGAGGTATAACGCTAACATCCATAGCAGCCAAAATTTACAATGCCCTACTACGAAACTGCATAGAACCAAAAATTGACAACATTCTTAGGAAAAACCAAAATGGCTTCCGAAGAAATAAATCCACAACCTCACAAATATTGGCTATCCGTAGAAACCTTGAAGGCGTTTGGGCAAAAAACCTACAGGCGACAATTCTATTTGTCGACTTTACCAAGGCCTTTGATTCCATTCACAGAGGGAAGATGGAAAAAATTCTACTAGCATACGGCATACCAAAAGAGACCGTCGCAGCAATAACGATTCTCTATAGAAACACCAAAGTGAAAGTACGTTCACCAGATGGAGACACCGAATACTTCGACATTGTAGCAGGATTACTGCAAGGGGACACGCTAGCCCCATACCTCTTCATCATCTGTCTAAACTACGGGCTTAGAATATCGATTGATAAAATCAAAGAAAACTGTTTCGAGCTGACTAACTAGCTGTACTCTGCTTAAAAATTGACCTGGTGTCACACATTACCTGTGTCAGAAGGGGTTAGGAAAATACGTACAATATAAGATAAAGTACGGCCTTTTCAAATTAAGAAATATTCACTTCATTTTTGAAAAACCTATTTTAAGGATTCAAAAGCATTTTTTAAACGTTATGCTATTATAACTTAAAGCGAAAATCAAAACTTCATTAGCATTTTTTAGCTTCATTTATTAAAATCGGTTGTAGATTTACAATATATAAATGGGAAAATGTTCACATCATTTCAAACCTGTTTTAAAAGTGCACCAAGTAATTTTCTTGTTTTCAAACAAAATTTATTCTATTTTCTTACAATGAAAATAGAAAACTACAAAAAAAAAAAAAAAAAAAAAAGAAAAAAGAAAAAAATGATATTTACATTGCTACAATACATTTGGAAAATTTAATAAAAAGTCCCTGATTATTGATTTTGCTTTAATATTAATTTTTTGGTTTTAATTGCTAGAAAATAAAGTTATTCGTAAGAAAATTGCCAAAGTTAATTGCCTTCCCAGTTTTTTTATGGTTCAGGCCATCCTTATTGAACTACTTAAAGAATAAATAAATAAATAAAAAAGAACCCCCCCCAAACCCCCTATTAAGTTGGTTAAATTCTTCCGTTCAAAAGAACTTGTGAATTTAACCTGTTTAATTTCGTTCAATTGATGATATAAATTTATGATAATTCAATTAATGATTGATGCTTTAATTTATGAGGTAAATTAATGATATAAATCTAATGAAAATTAATTAAACCGTTGAAGGATATTCATCTATTCAAGAATAAACATGAACAAATGAAAGTAAATGTGAAGTGAATATGAAGTGTATATGATATTTGAAATATAACGGCAACACCGTTTTTGAATTATCAAGAATATGCTTTATGTCTGAAAAACGGATAATATAGGATGAGATCGCCATGATATTTTAGTTTTTCACTTTAATGTTCATAAAAGATTCTAATTAGAGTCCTTTTGAATATTGTTTCCAAAAATCAAAAATAAGCCTGGGAATCTCTGTGGCGTTAAGACTAAACTGCAACTTCGAAGTGAGCGAGTTCAAACTCCAGTCACACCCTTAGAGACGTTAGGAAAGTATAAAATCTCTTATCTTTCAGCTATGGGTAAAATAGTATCTCTGCTTTTCTCATAACAAAGATGGTTTTGGTATTAAATAACCCACGAACGTTGATATAGCATTAAACAAAGAAACCAAACTAAGCCCGGTGGTCACCATTTGGAACCTGTTAAGAATATGCCACAGATAGAGAAAAATCAACCAAAGCAGTTTCATTGAATATTTCCTGGTGTCGGAAGAACACCCGAAAGGAAGAATTTTGAAGGAGATCAAATTGGCTTGTAAAGAAGTTGATAAAATGTTTTTACATAAAGTCTTATTACTTAATAGACCAATCTTGTATGGCACTGCAAACTGAATAGTTAGATCGTTGTCATGCAGAGGCTTGTAAGTTTTTGTAACATAAAGTCAGACTTTGAATGATCCGAACAAGAAACCCTACATATGCTACCATATCTTCATGAAATTGCAAATGGCAATGGTGTGGATTAACGTAAACGATATATATATATATATATATATATATATATATATATATATATATATATATATAATTTGATCTTCCCTCAAAAAATAGAAAGGTATTTTACAGCTTTTTACAAATTATATCTACCAATATAATTGATAGATTTTGCTTTCGTTTGACAGTAGCCTTTTTTTCCATTTGAATTTGATGGTATTAAAGAATTCACATAAAATTTCTGATTTTCCCTATTTTTAGTTGAATTCTTTTAAAAAATCCTACTTACTTCTGACCTTTTTTTAAACTATTGAACCATATATTTAAGTGGTTCGCTGTTGATGTACTTCTGTGAATCTTCATGTGGACAGTGTCTTAATAACTTTAACGTCTGTGTCAAGTCTCATTTTAGTTTTCAATTATACAATGAAGTTGAAGATGATGCTGTTGGAACTAACTAGTGATTTATTTCCCATCCGACCATCAACCAATCGTATTCAATTCATATCAAATGAATATTTACAGATATTGCTGTCACAATTAGTTTGATTTCTTCTAAACAGAAATAGTTGATGAGTTGGCGTTACTTACAACAAACTTTCTGATATTTTTAACGAATATTTTTCTTTTTAGAAAATACTCTAATTTTCATCATCATTAATGATGTCATAGAGAATTAAAAATAATTGCGATAGAGTTTTTATTGTAAAGAACAAATGTACTCTCCAGTTAGAATATTGACTTGGAGTTGGAAAGTTCAGTTTTGCATGTTGGTATTTTTGTTATTTCGTGATGAATGTGGCTTAACAATTCGAAGAATGGAGTTCAAATTCTGGAATAGTTTGTGTTCACTTTATAATAATTCTCTTAGGAAAGGTATAGATTCATTTCTCTCTTCAGTAAATATCACGGTAATTAAAGCCCTTTAACCTAGTAAAAGTCAATCCATCTAAGTCGTTTAATAATAGGTCAAATTCGGTATCAAGTAATCCGGTACAACCCATTGTATGTTACCTGGAGAGGAAATTAGCATCGCTAAGTAACTTCCATTACTTAGAGATGCCATTAAGGGGGACTATTCGGCATGGCAAACCAATGGTGAATATAGGGACATTCCATCATTTTTTTTCTATTGTTCTATGATTAATAATTCAGTCTTAACAACATTGAATTGGAAGTTTTAATTTGATAATACCGACAGAAAGGACTTGTTAATTATAACTTGTTGATGAAATTTATTCGAAATCAAAGGAAATAAATAATTTTAACTTAACATTTATAACAGTATTCAAAATACATATTAAATGACATCTGAAATCATCGAATCTCTATACATAGGAAAATAGAATTCGTTTGTACGTTCATTGGGTTCGGTTATGAAACCCTGAAGAATGAATTACATTTAATCCGCAAATAAAAATACTTGAAAATAAACTCAACGCAATTAATTTTCGACAGTTTATTGAAAAAGGTGTAATAAAATATTTTAAGATTACTTAAGATATAAAATTTTAGGTCGTTTCCATTTGTTATGTATACATACTTTTAAAGAAAATATCACTTTCATAATCTTTGTCTCTTATAAACACGTTGAATTATAAACTAAAAAGAATATTCCAGTCTTGACAGCTTATCCTCTATTGTGACAATCTCTGGCTCCATGACCTTCCTTTCTATAGCCATAATATCTAGTCCTAGCACGCTTTCTAGTAAAGGGACCATTCTTTCAAAACGTCAAGTTCACCTCTCTAGATCTCCCTGGAGCCGCCCCTTTTCTTTTTTTCCTGGGGTAGCCCTTATCATTTCAAACGCTTCCTCTTAGACAGAGGCCTCGTACTCTTTCCTTTCTTTTAGACTGGACATTGACATTCAGTGTGTCCAATCTGACCCCACTTACAACACCTCAGTTTTCCTCAATCAACCTATTCTGGTAGCTAACCTTTATTAGTCAGGCATTCCCTTGCTCTGTGTCTGACTCGTCCATACACAAAGCACACTAATCTATTCACTCCAGGGCTAACAATATATCTTCCTTTTTATAGAGACCACCATTCATGATTGATTGTATCTCCTTCCTAATCTTCATTTAATTCCGAACACCGACCGCTTAACTGTCCCTCTTGTCGTACTCATAACACACCTTTAAATCTGTCACTTGAGTCTACTATTCTCGATTCTCCCTTTTTGATTAATCGTCCCAACCTTATGAGCAATGCCGCTGACATTCGACCCGCCAAAGCCGTAATAGATTCCTCTTGTTTTTTTTCTGATCCCTACCAAGGCCCTCGCTGATTCATTCATACTTGCATGGCTACCAAAATGACTGTTTATTCCTAACTCTACGCCCTTCTATGACGGATGGGAGTTTTTCTCCAAACCACTCGGAAGCTGACCCTTCTATGTATTCACAGACCATTCCTACCATATCCACATCCAGCAGATCGTATATTCAATATCCTTTGGATCACATTTATCGACGGTAGCAGCTCAGTATTCCTGCCTAGGAATATAGGTATCTTTGATCTAGAGAAGTTTAGCTTTGCCATTCATCTCTATTGATTGCCAATCTAGTCATTGGTATTAGCTTTCCTTTCAGCCATTTCTAATTATTAAAATCAAGCAACAATCCTTAACTACCCTAACAAATGAAGTTAAAAAGAATGCTCATGACACATAACAAAAAACTATCAATGATAAATGACAGGAGAAGCAATTTCTAACCTATCTGAACTCTCAACCATCTCTCGCTGTATCTTCCGCTGCTTTCTTCTTGGTCTGGCTTCATAGGATGTTTTCTCGAAGTCTTCGTGTGTTGCTATCTCTTCTGGGTAATTTTGCATACAGTTCTGAAGTTCTCCAAGACCCTCGTTCTTTCTTGATGTTCCTTTCACTCGATTCAGGTTCTCCCTTGGCAGGAATTCTAGATCATACGCCAAATATCATAGGTTCAGGAACTGTGGTCGTCAAGGTACCAATATAAATCGATACCGCACCAATATAAACCGTCAGTATACTGCAGAGTCAAAAGTCCTGGTTGACATGGCACCAATATAAACAATATTCCAGTATTGACAGCTTATCTGCTGTTACCTATAGCCAGCTCCAAATTCCATTACACGGTTTTGAACTCTCGCTTTACGGGGTCATACCTAATATTCTCAACAATCAACATTTTCTCTGAGAAAATTACTAAAATCAGATTTTTCCCATTAATCCAATCCAGACAGCTGTGAAGATTATTCCAACTACGATAATCTCAAAAGCATGTAAACTCTGTTACACTACAATCAGTTAATTTTGTAAAAATAATTTCTTCATCTTGTATTGATAAGGACTTCAAATAGTGCAACTCCAAATAGCAACTATAAACAGGTTGCATTGTTCTTAAGCAAACATGTCAACTGCTGAAATATAGAATACAAACACAATTATTTTGACATTCACATTCGATTTCTAGATACCGCTGTTCAAATCGAAATTTTATGAAGAATGGCAGCAGATATCATTGCCATATTCCTCTTTAGTGAAAGATTAAAAAAAACGGTATTCCCCAAAGAAACCCGTGCAAAAATACAAAACCTAGATGTGAAATTAGTCTAGAAAGATAGATAAAGAAATGGCAAAAACAAGTGAAAGTGTAAAGGAAGGAAAAATACCCTTGGATATGTAGCGATGAAAAGATCAAAATAAGATAAAAGCAGAAAAGTTTGGAAATTTAAATTGAAGAGATAAACCAAAAGTGAAAAAAGAGAGACTCAAATGATACCGAGTCAGGGTCAAACGATATACCTCCCAGCCCTCCAGCCCCCCTAAAAACAGAACCTTCTAAAATAACGAAAGAAAATTCTACCTATAAGTTAACATTGAATGCACGAGGACTAACCAACAATCGGATGAAAAGGAAAATAATTTTTGAGTAAAATATGGAAAGAGAAAATATAACAGAAGAGCCGAATGGATAAATAACGTGAAAAAAGAGAATTAACTGAAGACTCAAAGGTAAACATACACCTAGACTCACAAAGAATAACATTTAAGAAAGTAGCGTATTGGAAAACGCCTGGCTATGATGGCATACATTGATTCTGGTTTAAAAATTCTCGTCCATCGATGACAGAATGGCTCTAGTACTGAGTAAATGCCTACAATAAGGAAGTATACTCGAATGGATGACAAAAGGAAAACTTTCTCGATTAAGAAAGACTCCCTAAAAAGAACCATTCTCAACGACTATAGACCAGAAACGTGTCTGCCTATAATGTGAAAAATCCTGACCGTTCAGATTAAAGAAGCTATCTATTATTGACTATTATTGACTACGGACTATTTCCGAAAGACCAAAAATGATCCAACAGAAACTGGTGACTTAATCTATGTAGATTAGCACATTCTTTAGGAGAATCGAGGTCGAAAAATGTAGCCCCAGTATGAATTAACCCCTAAAAGATCGATAACGGATATGTCTGAAAATGTAGAAAATATCCGACAAAATCATAAACCCAATCCCGAAAGCAATGAAAAGCTAAAAAAAGAACTTAACAGTAGGAGAAAAAAAACTTTAGCTGAGGTGACAATTTAGAGAGGCGTCTTTCAAGGAAACTCGATCTTGCCACTATTTTTATGTACTATTATGTACATTGACGGCATAAAGCTATTTGCAAAAATGGAAAAACAACTGGAGGCTTTGATACAAATAATAAGAATACACAGCCAGGATATAGGACTGGAATTTTGCATAAAAATGTGCCTTGCTTATAATGAAAAGTGGGAAAAAGAAATAATGCAAAGAATAGAACTACCGAATCAAGAAAGATTCAGAACACTTGAAGAAAAGATAAATCACAAATACTTGGCTATATTGGAAAGGGACATATCAAACAGAGATTAAATAAAAAAATGAGAAAAGGCTATTTCAGACGAACAAGAAAGCTTCTCGAAACCACGCTCTGTAGCAGAAGTCTCATCAAATGGATAAACTCCTCGTAGTCCCCCGTGTAAGATACTCAGAACTATTCTTAAAATAGATAAAGGAGGAACTCACATAAATTGACAAGGGAATTGATGACTATGCACAAGGCTTTACATCCCAGAGATGACGTAGACATACTATGTGTTTCAATAAAAGAAGAAGAGGATTCAATCGCATTGAAGATAGCGTAGATGCATCAATACCACGACTCGAAGGCAACAAAAAAAATGAACAAAAAAGACAAATTACAGCGACCGGAAACTGTACAGGCAACATAAAGACCAATAGAACAACAATAACAAGGAAGCAGAAATGTGAAGAAAAATTACTGTGTGAGTATTTCAAGCAACAAACTGGCGAGATTGAAGACGAGAGGACATGGAGAAATCTCCAGAGAGAAACTGAATCTGTTCTGATAGAAACACAAAACAACGCCATAAAGCTCAATCATATTAAAACTAAAATTTATTAGACGCAACAAAATAGCAAATGTAGATTATGCGGAGAAAGAGATGAAATGATTAATCTCCTAAAAATCGAAAACGGCAAACTAGCACAATGAGAGTGCAAGACTAGGCACGACTAGTCGAGGAAGGTGATCTACTGAGAATTGTGTAAAATTTGACCATAGTTCGTCCTACAGAATGAGACGTATAGAATTCTTTGATATTTTGAGATGCAAACAGATCAACTAACCCCGGCTAGTAGAACTGACAATCTAGTGCAACCCCCCCCCAAAAAAAAAACAAAAAACAAAACAAAAGAAAAAAAAACAAAAAAAAAATTGCCGTGTAGCGGACCACAGAGTGAAAATAAAAGAAAACAAAAGATAGATAAATACTTGGATCTTGTCAGAGAACTAAAAAAGCTGCAGAACATGAGTGTGAAAGTAATACTGACTGTGCTGCAACTGCACTTGTAAATGGTCCCTAACGGTTTGGAGAAGGGACTGGAGGAACGAATCAATGGAAGAATGGAGATCATCTGAACTACATCATTGCTGACATCGGCTAGAATACTAAGAATCTTGGAAACTCAAGAAGACTTGTCCTCATTCAGATTCCAGTGAAAGACAACCAACGTTAAACGGTGTAAAAATTCCGAAGGAGTAAAATAATAATAACAATGTGTGCAATGTGCGACGGTAAATTGCATTTGATGGTGACGCTACAGTTCTGGAGCTCTTGAGAGTTAGTAGCCTTTCATTGCCATTACTCTCAGGTCCACTCTGACTCAGAGTGACCGTATCTGTTTGGGTTCCGTCGGCATGGGTTAAATAGATCTGATTGTATAAGTTTTATCTTAAGAATACCTGATATCATATTATCATGTGCCAAAATTCTTATGCACATGCACAATTAAATGTCTGTAATTCCCGAACCTTTGGGCAAAAGTAACTCTAGACAGGTTGACATGTCTGTAACACAGTTGCCGCGATGGTTAATTATTTTATTACCTGGTTTGGTTAGGTCACGAGTTTTTCAGTTAGCTGTTAAGTTAGCTAAAATCTTTGAACGGAAATGGAAGTCAAATTGGAAAGTTCAAGCGAGTACATAACGAACAACGCTGGAAGGCCAAAATGTAACAAAATGGTTTCATATCTTTTCTGTGACGGGTTTGATTGGAGAAATGAAAACAATGAATTTGGTACACGTGAGAGATGACGCAACATTTTGGCAAGATGACGTCCCCCACCGACATCCTGAATTTCAATATATAAGAATTAGCGAATTCTAAAAAAGTAGTCCGTTAGCCAGTCGGTCAGTTAGAAGTTTGCGTTCAGAGAGTTCAGTCGGGCTGAAGGGGGGCGTGTCTCTTTATGTCTGTTTATAGACCTTTACAGATTTTTCTCTTTCTCGTGTTACTGTATGCGGTCTGAACATCGAATAATAAATGATTGTTAATTGTTAACGGAGAGTTCTTGCTTTTGAGTTGACAACACCCAGGCAACTTTGTTCCAACGGATCATCACGTTTATCAGAAGAGGTTCCGAATAGATTGTGTCATTTCTTGTCCTTGGATCTTTCAAATACGGCGTGGGCACAAACAGGATTGATAAACGCAATATCCGAAATGCATTTGTCACCAGGATTCAACCCTGAAAATCTGTGACACTGACAGACGCAGGATTCGGCCCTAAAAACCCACGGTGCATCCATAAATAGGATTGGACCTGAAAACCTACGGCCAAGCGATGGTACTACATTTGGTACCGTGCAAACATGTTAAGCATATTGTTTGGTACGGGTAGCAGGACCAAAATGTAGAATTATGTTTGGTAGCGTGCTCATGATAAGGGCCCAGACGGTGCAAACAATAGTATGACATCTCAGCAAAACCAACCAACCAACCAACCAATCAATCAATCCATCAATCAATTAAAAACAACAACAATAATAATAATAGCAGTAGAAAGCAAGCACTGCAAAAGAAATCTCATCTAAGGAATAAACACCAGGACAGTCCCCTGGTAGTATACTCTATACCATTCATAAAATAGACAAGAGAAGACCTCAGACAGATGGACAAGGATATGGATGACTGTATACAAGGCATTGCACCCAAGAGATTACTAAGATAAGGGATATGTGTCAAGAAAAGAAGGGGGAAGAGGATCACCATCATTGAGGATTGCATTGGTGCATCAATACAAGGACTAGAGAAATATACTAAAAAGATCAAGAAAGTCTATTTACAGCAATTAATAACAGCAGTGGTAAACAGGACCAACAGAAATACAACTAGAAAACAGAAATGGGAAGAAAAACAACTGTATGGGTATTTCAAGCGACAAATTGGAGAGATTGCATACGAGACCTTTTCATGACTTAGACAGGGAAATCTTAAGATAGAAACTAATTTCTTTAAATAGCAGCATAAAATAATCCCATAAGAACCAAATATGTTAATGCGAAAATTGATAATACGCAACAGAATAGGTAATAAGGATACAAAGATGAAACAGTTCATCACATAATAAGTGAATGCGGCAAACTAGCATAAAAGAAGAACAAAACTCGGCACGATTTGGGGGTAAAGATGATACATAAGGAAAAGTGAAAAGATAGACAAACCTTTCCAGATGTTACATAGCCATATACACGAATATGGCCATGTGCGAAATGGGTGAAATGGACATCGAATGTTGATAACGATAGAACATATAAAGAACATAGGAATCTCAAAATTCGAAAACACGTAACGACTTCTTGCTCAGGTACGAAACCTTTTAATTAACTTTGAGTTAAACGTTTCGACATAAGGAAGAGAGACACAATCTTCTATGCTGTCTTATTCATTTGGCCCCCATCTCGAGCGGCCCCCATAGGTCACTAGTTTGCCTCGCGTCTGCGAGCTCCAAAAGTCGAACCTCTTCGTTTGGCGTCTAGTACTCAACTCCCTAACTTTCTTCAAATTCTCACAAAAACCTCCGTGCGCTTCCAGTGCGTAACGTCACCCGCACCCTGTCACCCCGTTTCGTCTCGGACTATTGTGACATCTCTGAGTGACATGTCCGCTCTATGCGCGCTCACGCGTTACCACTTGCATCAAGGTTGCACCTAACTAACCCATGTGCTGAGCCGAAAGCTTCTCAGCCTAACTAAACCCAAAGGCATGAACCGAAATCCCTCGGCTATTATATTACACAGACAACTAAAGAAGTTAAGGAATATGAGGGTGACGAGGATACCAGTTATAGTTGGTGTGCTGGAAGCAGTCCTACAAAACTTGGAAAAGAATTAGAAATCAGAGAAAATTCGAGACCATCCAGATCACAGCATTGTTAAGATCAACAAGAATATTAAGAAGAGTCATGGAGAGGAACTTACTGTTACTCAGACTTCAATGAAAGACCACCATTTAAAGCGTGGAAAACTCTCAAGAGCGAAAGGATAAAGAACTTCATACTCGTTTATGGCATTTAGAGTAATCTCGTTCAGCTTTGTTAGTTTGAAAATAAAATGTTTGGACAACCATTGAACTATGTGAATGACGCTACTGTCCAAAATGCTCCGTTTGGGAAATCATAGTTTCGTGCTTGTAAACATTTATTTCACATAGAATTACCAGAATTCCTCAAATGTCTTTTTACTGATTAATTGTTCTCTGAACGCAACGGTCGACTTTTGCGCACGAAAGCACAATGCAGCACCAGTTGTCTTAATGAGCGACTGAAATGCCATCCTTGATCCCAAGATAAACAGCGCGAAAGGATCCAGAGGAAACAATAATTCTTCAAAAGATCAAAGCTTGTTTAGCCTGATTTATGATATTAGGCTTAAATTCAAAGCAAATCTTCTGAATTAGGAGCTGTGGATGTAATAGCATAGTTCGATTTCTTTTGGTAACCTGAATTATTTGGATAGAATGTTTTGGTGGCCTAACATCCGGCAATTTAGAGTCTTCAGACTCCCATCAAAATGGTACTTGTTCAGATGATAGAACTAGACTAACCAAAAATTCAACGCCTTTTTTTGATCGGCCACTGTGATTTCCGTCAACTGTTGGAAGAATTTCCTGGCTACAGTAGTTAGATGTTATTACTCTTGTGAAGGTAAGATTATGTTGTTCTTCTTTAAATGTACCAATCTATTCACTTTAGAAATGACCCTTGTGGGAGTGGTAGAAGGGGATAGACTGTCTCCGACGCTGGCTGCGGTGGATTGCATGTTTATAGAATTTGCTACACCAATTCAGTGAAATGGAATATTCAGTTCTTCTTAGAATAATTTCTATATTTCTCGCTGGAATTTCAGTAAATTTTGACAGTCTCTTATTGACAGTATATCAGTTCGATTTATGGAAATAATCTGGTAGTATTTTATTGACATTTTTAAAATTTTGAAGTTTGTTATATCTAGTAACAAAAAGAAAAAAAGCTGGGTTTTCATTTAAAAAAGAATTTATTTATGAACAGACTTTTGAAAAACTGTAATTACTACACTTAATACTTTGTTGTAGCACCTTTTACACTTAGAATTTCTTTCATTCAATCTGGAAGCCTTAAATCATGTCGAGTGACGTGAGGCAAGGTCATGCTGGAAGATGAATTCACAGTCCCCAAACTTTTCCTCAATGTATGGGATAAAGAAATGATCTAGGACATCCTAATAGCAGCATTAATCGATCCTTTCAAGTAGCAGATCTTTTCGACACCATTGGCGGACATGCAACCCCAAACTATTACAGATTGGGTGAATTTTACGCTTTTTTCCCGCGCACTTGGCATCATATCTCTTATATAATTTTCTGTGCGGGAATATAGAATCTTGATTCATTATTAAAGATGACTTAGTCTCATTGATCAGCAAACCAATTTTGACGATCTCTCGCCCATATTGAACGCTTTCGTTTCTGTTTAAATGTTAGAAGTAGCTTCGAAATCGGTATCCTGCAGTTATATCCAAGATAATGGAATCTCCGGAATGTTGTAGATTGAGGAATAGCTTTACCAGCATCATTCTTGCTTTGGAAATTTCACCACAATTGGGAAATCAATTGAAAATAAGGATCTTATGTAGGTGACGTTCATTTCTAGCCGTTGTCTTGAGTTTGGACCCGCAATTAGACTGTTTTGATCAAGTTTGTCTTGTTATCTTTGCAATGATAGATTGAGAGCTTCCTACCTGGACAGTAATCTTTTTTTGAGTCTTGCCATTTTCCCACAATGATAACTATTGAGCTGCCAACATATAGTTAACTTTAGTATTTACAATACTGTGCGATATGCTCAACACCGAAGATTTTACTGTTTTTATACAAATACTTTGATAGTGAAAATATTCATGAAATTACCCCATAAGTAAAGCATTAAATAAATCTAAAGTCACAGGGATGAAATACCAATTTGCTTATATATATAAAATTGTTAAGCGTAAACTGTCCAATTAAAAAAAAAATTCGAGCGAGATTCGCAAAAAACAAAATATTCCATTTCACTGAATTGGTATTGTAGAACAATAAGCTACGAGGCGCTGCAAAAATTAATTAAGTGTATTATGTTGGGTTTTTGTAGTATTACAAGAAGCTGTTTCCCAGAAAACCAGGTTTGTAACAAAAGCAAATTTGTAGCGATTTAGATGACTTCCAGATACAATTGAAGATAACTGCACATCAGTTGACTTGCAGTTAGGTGCATATAAAGATGTGATACATTGTTGGATAAAAAGAGCCTATCTGAAATAGTGAATGGTAGTTTGAGCTCGATATTCAACGGGACAGTAATTGGGTGGTATTAGAAGCAAAGAAAACTTGACTCAAAACGAGGTTGTGCTTAAAGAACAACACCAAAATAATCATCATGTACACTAAACGATAGTCACTACAACTCCAGTTGTAAATGCAATAGCAGTTTCAGCATGTAATCTTTCTACTTTGCTCTGGGAGAGAGGTAAGTAAATGGTTTGAAAGATCTGCTTCCAATATTTGTTCAAGAGCGGAATGCAAATGTCGCAATTAGCTATCTTGAGCCTGACTTTCCTCAAACGAATGTTTACTGAAGAACACTTTGGATGTAGTGACCTTCTCTAAGATTTCCATCGTTGACCAAGAGGTAAGAGACTGTATTTATGTAAATGAAGTTTGGCTTTCGGCAAAATTTCTCGATCCAGTGATTTTTTAATAAAACATCACCAGTTTTCGCTGACCTGATTCAGAATGCAATTCAACAATTTGTGTTTTTAAATCTGCAACTGTTGTAATAGCTTGAAAGAAACTAGAGAGTACACCTTCTGCCGACATGCTCTTTTAGCTTTAGAAACGTTGAAGAGATGACTGTTTGTGAACTGGTTGATCGGTATCCATCTTTTATATGTATTTGACAATGTGCTCAAGGACTTGGAATTTCAGCTACAGTATTTTTACGCTACTAGTCATGGCAAGAAGTGGGCAAAACCTGCAAATAACGAGAGTATTTCAGGATGATTTGATCTTTTGATTTAACAAGCAGCTTAAAATATTATCAAATGCAATAAAAATTACTTAATCTAGATTTCAGAGAAAAGTGGAAGAAAATGTGAATTCTGTATTTGAAAACGCCAGACGAGCGTATTTTTTTGGAAGTTATATGTTACATCCGAAATCTACTTTCTGGTTAAGTTAAACATTTTAAGTAAATGTAGCGTCTGGTTTCCAAGATTTGTTTGTCTTTGAACGTTTTGGCAAACAATTTTTTTATTAAGTTTCATTATGTCATCTAAAACCAGTTTGGTGAATAAAAAAACTTAATGGATGAATTATTTTGGCCAAAGGGTAAATATGATCGTGCATGAATCACTAGTTTTAGCTTAAGATAATGAATAACCAGCTTTAGTACAACTGTTGCATTGACCTTAAAATAACTTTACTATATATATATATATATAATATATATATATATATAAGCGTGTGTATGGGAGGTTGCGTGTAATACAAACTTATTTCACGCCAAAGTAATGAGAAATTTCCTTCTGATGGTAACATAGAGCATTATAGATTTCTGAGTAAGTATTTATGTGGAAGTGTTCGGTCTCTCATCGTGCTTAATGGTTAACAGGTTTGTTTAGCAGATCTCTTTCTACTGAATAGTGAGTTCGATCTTCACTTAATATATTAAGTGATGCATTTCTACTGAATAGTGAGTTCGATCTTCACATAATATATTAAGTGATGCATTTCTACTTAATAGTGAGTTTGATCTTCACTTAATATGTGGTCCTATGCTAATCACGGAGCCCAATGAGGTGTGACTACTCGTCACAGTACTTGTTGTGGCTGTTGTGTTCGTGACTACCACATTAGCTTCCGACTGTTTGCTTTGTCAAGTCCTTCTGTGCCCACGCTGTATTTGAAAGATCCATGAAGGGGGGTTGACACAGTTCAGCTGGATCTTCTTCAGGCGGTCAGGTAATATGAGTGGCTAGATTGTCTAGCAACTCAAAGAATAAAGAAAACCCGATGTTAACAAACAACAAAAAGTCGTTTTTATTGAAACACGTTTTTGAGACAATAAATAACAAACGATGTTTGCTTTCCTGGCAAAAAGAAGAAGAAAGAATACCAAGAGAGGAAGAGTGACGTGAGGTGCAGTTAGAATGACACTAATGTCTCTAAAGTTTGGGACTTTGAATTTTTGTAAAGTCTGAAGATTGTTCGGAGTGCCTTGGGTCTAGAATGAAAGGGATTCTTCTTTGGCAGTCTTGAGTTTCTTCTTGGTCCCTTTTCTCCTCCTTTCTGATGATTCGTTTTACCATCCTATTTTTATAGATCAATATCTGGACTAAAAAAGGTTTCTGATTGGTTTTCCAATAAGAGACAATTAGGTGTCATATTCTCATTGAGCAGCCAAACCTAGTTCAGGATTATATCTTACAGGTATAGGGAAAACCCTTTTTAGATGCTTTGACCAATGGGAACAGAGCAATGGGGTTGAACAAAAACTTCTCAGCCTCACCATGCCCAGGTCACCTTTATTTAGGGTGGAGTAAATTAAATCTCCCTTTTGATATTGACCTTTAAGATATGGACTAGAAAAATATGTTTTACGAAATGACCCGTTTCATCATTATGATCGCTGAAGTTAGTTGACAATCGAAAAATTAAATAAATTCGCTGACCTTCAAAATCAAAAACAATTGTTTTGCATTTAAATGACCTTTAGGAACAATCAACTAGCTTTTTAGGACAATTTAAGCCTTGAACAAAGAGATACTTATTTTTAGGATCTTTTTGCTTCTGATATATATATATATATATATATATATATATATATCAATTTTCATATATTTCATAAATTTTGATTTTTATATATAAAGTATTTAACCGCATGTCGTGTCACAAATATATTTAGTGATCCCTTTTCACTGAATAGTGAGTTCAATCTTCACTTAATATATTAAATGATCCCTTTCTACTGAATACTGAGTTCGATCGTTACTTTATGTATTAAGTGATCCATTTCTACTGAATAATGAGTTCCATCTTCACTTAGTATATGAGACCTTGCGCTAAATCTAAACTATACTTAATTTTTAAGTGCTAACCGACTCTTGAAAGTTCAATTCTTACTGAGAACCCCAAACTTCAGACCTTTTGTTAAACTAAACTAAATGAAGACTTATAAAGTCATGATGAAATAACCGGTTCAAGTCAGATCGCCTTTCTTTTCTTTGTTCCTTCAATTTAATTCGTTAATTTTCGTTCTCAATTCCTCAACGCGAGTGATGCTACCATCTTGAACATGGAAAAACAGAAAAAAACGATCCATACATGAATAATCCTGTTATTTATGAAGATAAGAATTATAGTGGCATAATAATATAAATAAAAACATCAACTTTTTTTATTAAAAAGAAAATAAGAAGCTGCTGTTCTGGAGAACTTTTTTCTGGTGTGAATTATTTTGACTTTTTTTCCCAAACAAACCAACTGAAAACTAATTTTCGCGTAGTTTTTTCGTGATGCTCTAAACTTGAAACTAAAAAAAAAAAGAAAAGAAAAATCAAAACAAAAAACAAATCAATACAAAATAATACAGAAAAAATTCAAATCCTTTATTTCTATGTTTTATGTTTTAATTTAAAAAAAAAATTATGGGCAGCATAATGAAAATGGATCAATCTTACAATTTTATTGGCCTAATGAGTGTTTACCAATGGTCCGGGAGACCGGGGTTCAATACCAGGTCGAGTCATACCAAAGATTCAAAAATGGTACTTGATGCTGCCTTGCTTAGCACTCGGCACTATAAGGTAAGGATCAAGGATAAACTGGAGGAATCCAAGGAATGGAGTAGCGACCTCCCCTACACCTCGGTGTTGCTGCTATTGAAAAGGGAACCTTTGGGTCAGTCTCGACTAAGGTCGCCATCTTTACTTTTACTTTATTATTATATCTAAATATTTAAAGACTGCATGGAACTACATTATTAATCATGTTTTATCGATTGATAGTCGATATTTCTATCCTGTAGGCATCAAAGATTTCAAATTACAGGATTCAGTTAATTATTAAATGAGAAAGGCTCTCTCCATTCATTCGAAATTCATTTGGTCGATCACCGCCTAAATTGAATTATATAGCAACACTCGCATATAGCTTTTCCATTAAAAGAATATTTTTACTCTTTGGTTTGAAATAATTTTGCATAAGTAACATTGTTTTATTTTTGGGCAAAGAAGAACTGCAACATTTAATTCCTTTTGTGGCATCCGTTAGTTTCAGAAGACGTCTGGAAAGTTCTTTCATTTTCAAGATGAAAATCTTGGAAAAGCTGTATAGGAGACAAGCAGTTGCTGAGAAAATCTCCCTATTCGATAGCCTCTTCCCTGATTTTATCCGAAAGAAAAAGCGTGCAGCTGCAAAAAGTACCATTGTTGCAGAAGTTTAAAGATATAACAATCCCCGTATTCTGCATACGTCGTATTGGTCCTTGCGATCTAAGCTTCGTTTCTGTCGATATGCAGCATTCAATTCGGACTCCGTTCGTTCTAATATACGAATCTCAGTACCGCTGCTGGAATTCGAAACTGGTAGAGCTTGGTACCAGTTTCAGTTATCGTTCGTCTAGTCTAGTTCTTCAAGTGTTGTGATTCTTACTGAGGAAGTAAGCCGTGGTATGTTTTCTTGTGACGACTTCACTGAATGGATTTAGTAGAGCTTTGCCGATGAATAAGAATGCCAGTCTTGTTGATTTATAACGATTTATAACGATTTATAACGATATACATATAACAATTTAATAAAAGAGAATAAAAAGAATCTGTGATCAAATATATTTTGACAATCAATTGCACAAAAGAATACAAGACAGTGATCAGGAATCTTATCAAATGAGTCAGCAAAATTTAATCAGATCAGCGAATGCCAGGATGTTCACCTTTTGCATGTGTGTCTTTTTTCGCTCGCAAAGCCCGTCACTTGTCTGCCATCTTCTTGGCTTCTCATCTATCGTCTCTCTGGGCTGACAAAAATGGCTGCTTGTATGCATTATTCTCCGACCACACATCAAACCGATTCACATGCTGAAATAATTTTCCACTGTTTAAAGTCTGGGTTAAAATATAATTTCTAATGTTTTGATTTATTCCCCATTTCATTCAGGCCAAATTTTCTCAAAACTAAAACATATTCAATTGACATCTTCGTCAGAAACGACATCAAAACAAACAATATTCTATAATCCGTTTGATTTGTGGTCACACCTAGCTTCAACGAAAACCTTTCCTTCAGGGAAAATTAATATCTTATCCCACATTATCTTGTTCGAATCGCTTTCTTGAGAAAATTATTATATAAGAAGGAGATGACTTTTGAACTCCAGTCAATGATGTCATCTTCTGCGCTTTTAACTATTAGCTTACCACCATTATTCTATTTAGCGTAGATAATCAAATCACAATAACGCCAAAATATACAGGAGCTTTTCGATGAATATGGGAAAACCCTACACATTTATATAATCAGTTTAAAAAATGACAACGGAACATAAAATATATTGCAATATATAATTTTTATTCCCATTGAATTTGTTGGATTATGCTTTAAATTGTAATTTCTGAATTGTTGATATGATAAATAGAAAACTTTAACAATGATATTAGGTTTTACAATAAGTTTTAACAAAGTGTACCATAGAAAAATATCTTAGGACTTTTCAAAAAATGTATTTGTGATTTAGAAAATACTTTCTAAATGTTATTATGGATAAGTATGAATCATAAAATTTTGTATTTTATTTGACATTCATTTGTTGACGATATCAGAGTATGGCTGATTGACGGAAATAAAAAACAACGTCTTTTAGTGTAACCACTAATCGAAATTCGAATGATAGGCGTTCTTGTTTACAGTCTTGTTTAGATCAGTAATTTATATTCCCATTAAATATATTTAGAAAAATAACAGGTTTAATTAGAAAAGCTAATTGGCTACATCTATACTCTTAGGCAGAAAATTTAAGATCACTGGAGATTAGTTGATAGCAAATAATGCTATTTCTATTCAAAAGAGTTGCGATAGAGATTTTTATATGAAGTCCAAAAATCTTCTTGATTTCATAAATGGTGGGAAGGTCGATAATCAAACATGTTGGATTATCGCAAGTGGTGAAAAAGAACTCGACATATTTGCAAAAGATGGAATAACAAGAAATATTGGATATAGACTCTCTGAAACTAAACAGAATTTGCTTACAACACTTGTGTTGCGTGCTAGTTCAAAACTCAGCTTAGAGAGTACCTTTTTATAATCAATCAATCTTTAAAAAGAAACCATTTAGATGTTCTGATTTAAACCGCACCAATATAATTTGTTACTGAAATATTTAATTTCAAAAATTGGTTTCTTTGCGAGAAAAACATTATGGACGTAATGATATAGTACAACTATTGAAATAACAATAAAAGTATACAAAAAAACAATTTTCACGGTTGTTAGTTCCATTGTTTCTGGTTAAAATTTGGGGACAACAAATGTTTTGTTTTAAAAATATTTCTACGCTGGAAAAGCATGGTTTGAAGAAAATATTATTTACTCGATCAATCTGATAAGGCAAATTAAAAAATTATCTTATTTATTGAATTTGTTTCTTCATTTCAAGAATAAGGCATTTATGACAATTGATCAAAGCTGCAGATTTCACAAGAAAAATTAATAAATAAATTAGGTTTCGGAAAATATGGTTGCAAGAAAACCTTCTAAACTAATTCTATTCTATAAGATATTTCTATGAAAGTTTTTATCTTCTATTAAAGAGGTGTAATGATCAGCTTAGTTTTGCATTTTTACTAATCTGATACATGCGGAAAAATACTTTTTGGCACTCAGTGAAATTTACACACTTAATAGAGAAACTACCGAATCATATTTTACTCTTTTTTTAGACATTTGGATACCATATTCAACTCATAAAAGTTAAAATGGATTAAATAAGAAAAACGAATTTTTGAGCTAAACGTCAAATTTAATCAGTCTACTGAAATCATTTTTAGTTATCTCCGTGTTTATTTAATGTAAAATGGCTTGAAAAATCCACATAAGCTAATGATAAGTATCTAGGAAAAGAAGATTCCAGGTGTGTGTGTGTGTGTGTGTGTGTGTGTGTGCGTGCGTGTGTGTGTGTGTGTGTGCGTGTGTGTGTGTGTGTGTGTGTGTGTGTGTGTGCAAAAATGCTTTAGTGCAGTCAATAAAACATTGAAAAAGTCAAAAAGCAAAACTGATAAATGTAAGGAGATATAAAGCTAAAAATGACAAAAATCAGTGCAGGTATTGAGAATCTAGCAGCAAGGCATCAAGCATTAGGATTGTTTTTAATAAACAACGTAAATAAAATGTCCTTTTAGTTTCATTAAGAATTTTGAGAGGTTTATGCCAAAAAAGTCAAAATTGCACAATATAGGAAACGTTGGAAAAATCTGGTTTAGACGAATAAAATATACATAAAAAGTGGAAAATGATCTATTATTGTATAAAATAACATTTTACATATAAATGGAATTATATCACTTAGCTCAGAATTTTCCAGAAATCTATTCAAAATAATGATCTTAAATTTTTACAAGTAAAACTAATGTGGTGAGATCTTCAGGCGTTTATAGAAGAATCGTAAAAATTGATTTTCTCTCATTCAATGATTCAAATGAAATAAGCAAAGTAAATCTTCGGTGGAAACTAATTTACAGTAACATTAGGACCTAACCAGCAGATGTAACTGGGAGACTATTTTCCTGTAAGATTAAGGTGTGACACACACAATGAACCATTGGGTCACCCTTTACGCATCTGTACATTAAGGATAGAGTCTATTCTATAAGAAGCATTTAATACTTATTTCTTTTTAAGTGTTGCAAATAAGAATAATTGTTCGAACACAGGGTTGTTTTATTATAGAAAATTTCTCTGATTCAATTTTGGTTCTTTTTGTTCATAAGTGAAGATGAAAATAATTCTTCTTATTCTGCTACTGACAGACCTGCCATCATATAGATTGCTATACAAGTGTACATATATTCAAAAAATAAAGCAAACAGGACACGAAAATAAATATGTCTCTATGTACATTTACAACTAAAATGAAAATATTGCACTAACATAAAAAAATATGTACACATGCGCGCTCACGCGTATGTAAACCCTAAATATACTGTGCGATGGAAAACTAACAATACAAAGTAATAAATAGAGTGAGAGGCAAAGTTCATTCCTAATCTTAATACAAAGAAAACACGAATAAAGTAGATTTTGCAACTTGAAGCTGCATTTTCTTCAGGTGGTTGTCTATATAAAACCAAGTAGAATAAGCAAAAGATGTACTCTGTAAGGTTTAATTAGGATAAAAATTGTTAGATATTTTATAAACAAATTATAAAAATTAGCTGGGCAAAAGCAAAAAAAAAAAAAAAAGAAAAAAAAGAAAAAAGTCCCTTCCCCAGGCATTTTAAACATCGGGATTCGATTTTAGTGATTCAATATCAAGCAGCGAAGATTAAGGATGTTAACTTCAAAATTGGGCAAAGTACATGTCAGCCATCGGAAAAGTGTGTTATATCCATATATAGATTAAAATGAACGCAGACGGGTATCATAGTCTGAAAGAAAGCTTAATGGGAAATATTGCTGTAAGCAAAGTTTATTGGAGCCGAGTAATTTATAAACGCAATTTCTAAAATGAAACCTTGATTTGGAACATAATAATCATAATCAGTTTTCTGTATCCAATTTTGGAAAAACTATATATATATATATATATATATATATATATATATATATTCATCCTCATCATCATAAAAACGATTACAAGTTTGATTAAAATAATCTGCTGGAGCTAGTAACTGAAAAATGAATGTTTTCTAGAACAAGGTAAGTGATCATTTGAAAAGGTCTGGATATTATATTGCATGTAGGATAACTTCATAGTTCAGTTCCCTGATTCTTTGTTAAGTTCTATTTGTAATATAAGTACGAGCAATTTTTGCAGTAAATCAGCAGTTAAGTTCTTTGCCCAGAAAAGGTATTTTCTTTTTCAATGCGTCATTCATTGAAGCATATGTTGTTGCGCAGTAACACTTTGTCAAAGTTTTAGCATTTCCTAATAAAGAATTTGCTTTGAATTTCAAATGCAAATAAACTTTTTCGATAATATCAAATTGGTAGATACTTTCCGGATATATACTTAATGTTAGCATATATATAATATATATATATATATATATATATATATATATGTGTGTGTGTGTGTATGTGTGTGTGTGTTTTATGCATATCTGTATATTTACGAAGTCTTAATATACTTTAGTAGTAAATGTGCAGTGATGAAAAAAAGCTCTTTCACGGATGAAATATAAAATCATCTTCTGAAGAGCATTGTACATTTTCATACAGTCGAATTTATTTCCAGTGTTTAGCAGATATACATTTGTTGAGTAAAAAGATTGAAGAAGACATTTGTCAATTATCCCGTGACGATCAGTTTAATCTGAAAAACTTTTGAGCAAAAATCATGTAAAATTTAGACAAGAAAGTGTTTGTGTGACATTGTTTTGAGTTGAGAAGAATCAGAGTTGAATAAAAGTGAGATGCTATAAAAGGTTAAAATTCTAAACATCTAAAAAAAAAACTATACAATTATTCTTCTAAGTAATATACAGAACTTACCCGAGAGAGAGAGAGAGAGAGAGAGAGAGAGAGAGAGAGAGAGAGAGAGAGAGAGTGGGCGGGAAGCAATATTTAATAATTGTTGCCTCGTTGGTGTATTTAGCATCTTCTTTTATTTGATCGTACATTTTCACTTATGTTTGAATATCACATGCGGATTTTGAGTGGTGTGTGATTTTGTGAGGTATGTGATTGCTTGATTAGTTTATGAAATGCATTTTATATGTATTATTAAACAACAATTATTACATCTGAATTAACACTGAAAAAGAATTATTGTCATTAAATGCCTTTGTCTAAAAAAATGAGGGAAATTCATACGAAATGTTTTTTTTTTTACATTCACTGGCCATTTAGCCATCTATAAAATTCCTTATTAAAAACAGTGGCAGATTCTACACATATAAAATCGTGCATATTCATACGTGAACATTCATACAGCGATGGATAGGAAGGAGCTTTTGATGACTGATATAGCCTCCAGCTAAAACGTTAGCCTTTAGAATTCGAGGGAACAATTTGAAAATTGCTTGCAAGACATTGGCATTTATCAGTCTTCTGTACATTAACCACACATGCAAATCTTCGATTCTAACTCAGCTAAAATGGATAATACTTTTTCAAGCATAAGAGCATATTGAGAAACTCAGAAGAAACTGAACGTTTAATGATTTAGCTAATTGCAACTAATTACTCTGCGTGTGCGTTGTGGTAGTATACACAGTATATCTCTCAAAAGTAAGAAGTTTATCGTAATTAGATATAATATTTTAAATAGATATCCGACATGTCGCAAAATTATTCATTGTGAATTTGGTAGATTTATTGATAAAGTCATTGCAACAAAACTTTTCCATATTTTCAGCAATCCTGTAACAGTACTATGATGATAGGACTCTAAGAAATATCTACATCTGTCATTAGCTGATTGATAATTTAGAATAGAAGGTTTGAAAAACAAAAACAAAAATAAAAACATATTACTAACTTGTGCTCGCATGTGGCATTCATGTTTAAACTAGGATGATATGATGATCATCGACAGGGCATGTAACTCTGATGATCGACGGAATGGAATGATTTAAACATTTTGATTTATGAACTGCGTTCATATACGAGTTAGTAACATCAATGTTTATTATGTCTTCATAGAAAACTGAGAAATTGTGGTGCAGTGTCGAAAAAGAATTCAAGGTCACATACATTTTGCACAGAGACAAAATGATTACGAAAGCTTATCACAGCCTCGAGATTTTACTGATATTGAATGGATTCATCGAAACACGAAATGTGGTTTCTAAATTTTTCAATTATTTTTTTATGTTTATGTCGTCTGTCTTTCTAATTACAGAGATAAACATACATATACTTATGTACGTAGAAATATGATATCTATACAATATATACGTGTCTAATGAGTGTGTGTGTGTGTGTGTGTGTGTGTGTTTGTAAGAGAGATAGATAGATAGATACATAGAGAGAGAGAGAGAGAGAGAGAGAGAGAGAGAGAGAGAGAGAGAGAGAGAGAGAGAGAGATCGTCTACGTTACTGCTTAAATGTGACGTAATCAGTGAATAGACACGATACGCCTGTAAACAAGTAATGCACATTCGCGAATCGTGATCTACGTTAGAAGAACTAAAAGGAAATATCCGAAAAACTAAAGCTGATAAATTACTTGAACAATGTTTATTTCAATGAAATTCAGATATAATTTTATAATGAGAAAATAATTCACTCAGGTAATAATATAATGAGATAAATGTTTTATGTCAACAAATGTTTAATATACTGTCCGCCGTTCAGTTGAAGACATTGTTGAATGTGGCATGCAGAGTTGTTGATAACGCATTCCTCCAGAGTGATTGGTCGAATATATCAAAATGTTAACTATTTTCCAGCAATAATCTGAAAAAAGAAAGAAAATAAAGTCAACTGGGAAGATCTGCAAGGCTGCTGCTTTATTTCAACAACTTTGCACACCGCATTCAACAATGTCTTCAACTGAACAACAGACATCTGGAGCATGTACTTTAGAGTTCCTCTTGACATTTTTGATTCATGTTTGAGACAAAATGGATGCAAATCCTCATATGTATTATCCTTTTACTTTTTAATAAATGTAATGTCTAGTACTCTATCATTTGTGATTCTTGATTTATACCCGATTATTTTCTCTCAAAAATTGTGAAATAACCAGTAGATTCGTAGGTAGAAGCAAATGTTTCGGACGATATTTTGAACTTTGTCAACTCATTTTTTTCAGTGCGACATCAAACAGATAAATCCAAGAGAATAAGTTTCCTTATAAAGACAATATAAAATATTCAATTAACCCTAGTAAATCTCAAATTGTTGAATTCAAAAATATCTGTACAATTCAATGTACGTGGGAAGACTACTATCGTCAAACATCCTGTGCAGTTGAGAGTTTTCGCTGAAAAGCTACACGTAGCGACATGACTGATATTGTGGGTCATTGCCGGGGTTATAAAAAGATTTGAATCGCCAATAAAAATTCGTTAAAGGAAACATTCCAGGGGAAACCTTTACAAAAAGTATAACTTTGTGTTGTCTGATGGTTGCGTTACTTCGGATTTGAAATGTCATAATGCATTTCCATTTGAGGTAACGTTAACCTTCCAACAGTTGAATCTTTTGATTTGATTAGTTAATTTACAAAGAGTCTACATCATTGAGTTCACAGTTTATTTTGAGAAAAATATCAACTAGGAACATCAACATAAGCTGGAAAAGTACAATGACCAGGGATAACAATCAGTCAAAAACGCTTGAACGACCAATATATTTTCATATTAAAGTCAGACACTCAGATTTATAGCTAGTTGAATTGACACCAGCAGAAAAAGCCAAAACCAAAAAGGCAAAAACAAAAAAACAAAACAAAACAAAACAAAACAATCCCACAAACCCTCAGAAATATGTACCAAGAGGCTAAATTAAGCAGAAGTTGTGTAGATATAGTATATTGTGAAGTAAAATCTAAAGGTCTGGTAGTATAGTGGTAGAGTAGAGGAACGCCCTGGCTCAGTAGTAATGTTGCTTTGATGTCGAAACAATGTTTGACGATATAGGCACCATCTGATGAAGGCGATGATGGTAGTACTGCAACTGTTTTTTGTGTAAAAGTCTTCTGAATTCATTAAATGTATTTCAGTTTACAGAAGTGTTGCAATGTTACTTGTGATTACGAACTTTTCAATACAGTAAAGTTTGTCAATAAATAATACTTAACAATCAATATTATAATAGTAAAATGTTTCACTATAAATGATGAAATCCTGATATCTTTTGACTCGGAGGAAAATTGATTTTTCATTGAAAATTGTTAGATTGGTTAGTTGTTTGGGTTTTATGACATATCGACCTTTGTAGGTTTCATTTCAAACAATTCAGTCTAGCATAAATACGCAGTTTAAATGTAAGTACACAGTTTAATTGTCAAAAACCTTTCAAGTTATTCAGTTTAGTCAAACAGTTCTAATTCAAACAATTCAGTTTAGCATAAGTACGCTGTTTAGTTCTATTTGACCCAGAGATAGAGCCCTATTAGGTGCTACCACTCCGGGCCAGAGGACCTGGGAGCAATGGCAATCACTGGAACCTCATCATCAGATTGTTTAGTGTCATATCTTAGACACCCGTTTGGGGTGGGGTTAACCCCTCTGCAGAGGGGTGGTCGCTGTATTCTACAGCCACAGCCGACTGAGCAATACACAGAGTTAAATGTAAAAACAGTTTTATTTCAGATAATTCAGTTTAGCATAAGTACGCAGTTTAAATGTCAAAACAGTTCTATTTTAAACAATTCAGTTTAGCATAAATACGCGGTGTAAATGTCAAAAACAGTGAACTCTTGAAACCACGGTTTGGTTCTATTTCACGCTTAGATATGAAACTATCAGGTGATACCACTCCGGGCCAGAGTGGACCTGAGAGCGATAGCAATGAAGAGGCGCTCCGCATTTCCCAAAGGTCGAGTATTACTGGAACCTCACCATCTGATTATTTAGTTTCATAATCAGGACACTCGTTGGGGGGATCTTACCCCTCTGCAGAGAAGTAGTTGATGTATTCTACAGCCCCAGCCAAATGAAATTGTTCGAGAGTATACATCTTTTTGAGTGACATTATATATATATATCTTATATATATCTATATATATACTGAGAGAGAGAGAGAGAGAGAGAGAGAGAGAGAGAGAGAGAGAGAGAGCGAGAGAGAGAGCACTTAAGAAGCCATTGTAATTAATGAGTGAGCTTGGTTCTAAATTATTGATATTGAAATTTACCTTAATCCACGGAAAGTAGCACATAAAGAATATAGTTTTCTGCTAGACACATTTGTCTTTGAGATGGCAAATCCAATATACATATATACTCCCCCCATATATATATATATATAGAGAGAGAGAGAGAGAGAGGTGGGGGGAGAGAGAATTAGAATTAGAATTAGACTGTCACTAGTGTCACATTGTTTTGCTCGAAGGGATCCAACATATTTTATCTGTTACATCATTCCCTATTCTCTATTCTTCAACAGTTTTCAATGCATTTGTAAAAAATTTCTTCAAACAATTTCTTGAAGCATCTTGTTGATATCAACAAAAGTGCTAGGTAATCAGTGACAGGGCATGTCTAAACTGTTTCTAGTTGATTAGTTTCAGTTCTGCTTTCTTTTTTTAATGGCATATCAACCTTCGTGGGTTATTTAATGGCAAGGCCATTCTTGTAGGAGAACAGTATTCATACTATTTAACCCATAGCTAGAAAGGGATAAGGGTTTTCATGCCTCTCCCAAAGGGCATTAGTTTAAAAGTGAATATAATAGTAAGAATGGAGTTCGAATTCACTTATTATGACTTCACTGCATGTTAACCACTACACCACGGAGACTCCACCCTAGATAATTGGAAGATTAAAATATCTAAAAAGTTTTTTGTTTTCTAAAAACCATAAAGTATGCACACAATCACACACAATTTCCATTACTGTATCTGGTCATAAAATGAAAATAGTTCACTTTGTGAAACTGAATAAACTAATACTGTCATATATATATATATATATATATATATATATATATATATATATATATATATATATATATATATATCACCAAGTCGCACTGGCAATACAAAGTTTCCAGACTCTTACTCGCCATCCATCCCTATCATCCATCGTTCCTAGCAGGTTTTCTAGGCTATATTTTGTGTCCAAACAGAGTTGACGTAAGCAAGTGTTTGTTGGTCGTTTATATGCAGGAGGAGTCCATAAGAGAACGTCGCTTATGAGTTCGTTCTTGCTTCTCAAGCAGTGCCCTGCATGTCTTGTTTGTCTTACTTGAATGATTTATGAGATGAGGTGTAAGTGGCTCTTTTGTCGGGTGTTGCTCCCTGGATTTATTTAAGACAGCATGCAACATTCTTGTGTAGTTCCAGTCTCTTCTGTAAGTGTTTTGTTAGCGTTCATGTGGTGCCTCTATAGAGTAGTATGGATACAGATACAGCTTGGAAGAAATCCCGTTTCAATTTATCAGATAGATCAACTTTCCATTTGATCGAAAACCTGTAAGTAGCATTCTACAACTTCACTAGGCGTGCGTTAACATCACTTTCAGTAGATGAAATGTTGCCGCCGCCGAGGTACGTGAACTGGTTCATTAATATTAGAGACTTACGACTGAAAGTGGAAATGGCTCCTTTTTTATTAAAACATATGTACTCTGTTTTATTTGTATTCACATAGAGGCTAATGCCTTCCGCTGCTTGCTATGGGTTATGGAGTAGAGATTCTGTTTGGCCTGGTGTATTTTTGAGAAGTGCTAGACCATCTGCGTAGTCTGCATCTTTAATAGTTTCTGCGAGATATCGTCTGTTTTTTTAAAAATCTATTTTAATGTAAATTCATTTTTATTAGATCTCTTGACGTTTGGAGTTCATTGTCTAAGCAAAGTATAAAAATATGATGCTAATGTATCTCCTTCAAAACTCCAGCATTTACGTCAAAGAAGTCAGTGTCTCCTTCAGGTGAGCGAACCATTTGCTTCATGATTTTGTAAAACATCATTATAGTTGAAACAGTTTCTTTGGAAAGACCGTATGCAAGTAGTATTTGCTCCATCTTTCCTCTATGAATAGAATCGAATATTTTTGGAAAAATCGACGAACAATAGTGTTGCCCCGTGATTCTTTGCTCGTTCTCCTTCGCTGATTTGACAGCTTCTCAGAATTTTTGAGGTTGTAGAGCGATTCCTTCGATAGCTGTTTTGATTTTTCCAAGAATTTTCTCGATTTCGGGTCGGATATGATTGAGTAGCAGGATCTTATGTCGTAAATTAAAAAAAAGAGTGGAGAGGTAGAAATATGGACTAACACCGACCCAAATAATGTTAAAGAACAGCGAGATTATATACTCATAAAGAAGAAATGGATAAATTGCGTTCTGAACAGTGAGACATGCCTATTCCTCTTTTGAAGGAGTATCTTTCGATCACAGAATCCTCACTGCGAAGATACACCTGAGTATAATTTGTAAAAAATGTTTTTCATAAATTTTCCCAATCATTATATTCTTAGATTTATAACTGAAAATGACTATGAAATAAAATTTGGTTGCAGTAAATTCCAAGAGTTGTTGCTGCAACGAAAATCTGTTTTGATAATATTTTGGCATGATAATCATTCATTGCTATCACGAATACATTATACTTCATCTACTTTCGATTCTGCTATTTCTAATCTTATGTCCCAGGATTTAAATCTCTCGTAGGGAAAACTATTTTTCGACAGAAAATCGACAATGTGTCAAAAACCATTAATCCTTAATGAAATCGAAAAGTGAAACCGCAGTTACACGGAGAAGCAAGGGGAGGAATAAAATTATAATTTAAACCATACAGACGTCAAAAATGGTTTTGCATATCACTTTGAATACGGAGTTCTAAAGGTGAACATGAATGTGTGCAAAATTCAATGAAGTGTCACAAAGCCAGTTCTGGGGCCAGTAAGACAATCCAAAAGAGTCAAAGACGCCCAAATAGTGTCATATATTAGGGAAAGATTATAATCCTCATCTAACAAAATTTAAATTAGAGTTTTTCTGCTATTTATCTAAAATGCAAATATATAATTATTCTATATATTCATTTTAATGTTCAGCACAGTCGGCTGGAGCTGTAGAATACATCGATTGAATCTATGCAGAGGGTTAAAACGTCCCCCCCAATTAATACCCTGGGTATGTCCTTAAACAGTCTGATGGTGAGGTTCTAGTCCTGGAGCTCTGGGGAATGTTGAGTGTTCTTTCATTGCCATTAATCTCAGGTCCACTCTGACCTGAGGTGGTAGTACTTGTTAGGGCTCCATCTATGGGTCAAATAAAACTGTTTAACTGTTTAAAGGTGTGCAAACAAATGACTGATGTTAGATTGAATTTCTTGTGTTACAGAGAAATACTTGAAACCACTTAACTTTGTGCAAATAAAAGAGCTTCGGCTTGTTTCAAATGTTATCTACAAACAATTCGTTGACTAATCATATATATTTTATATAGGCGTGTTGATAGGATTTAGCATTAACTAATATGCCATAAACCCAACCAATCAACCTATCTTAATGCAGTCTTATTCAACTGTGCTGAATTTTTGTGCTTTTATTAACATTTGATTAGTTATTATAGTATTATTATAAGCATTTACCATTATAAAATGATCTCTTCTATTCTAATTATTTCAATATTCTTACAATATGCTTAAACAATCTTATAAAAAATATATTTCTATATCTTAAATAAGAAAATCCTGCTCTCATGCATGCAAACAAATTTAAAGATGTACCACTCACCCACAAAATACACATGGTTGTATTTCTATGTAAAAGATTTAAACGATTTACAGCATCTCTTTATATTTACCGTCTTTCTGCCTTTTGCACCGTTAGAAAATCCTATTTTGATTTTTGTCAAATCTTTTCTGCTGAATTTCTGCGGATATTTGTAGATAAGCCAAATTAGTGAGAAAACAAACAAAAGCAAAAAGATAAAAAAAGCAAAAGCAGCCCCATAGAAATTTAACTTGTCTCAACAGTTATTTTTGTATATTCGCAATTTGTTTCAATGAATACCTTAAACAAACATTGCTAGTACTTCACTATAATATTACGAATTTAAAATAGTTGAATCATTTTAAAGATATTGAATTAATACAACACATAATTTGATGCTTTTTTTTTATTGTTACACATCTTTGTGAATTGGCGTGTGTTATTGGCTGATCTTCCGTTTGTTATTCACAAAAGAATTAACGTATTGAAGAATGAATAATGTTTTATGGTGGCAGGTTTTTGCAAAGAAAACGGTGTGTCCAATTTTTGGATTGATTGATAAAGCATGGATCACGTGATTTCCCCATGCACGAGGCAAAAAGAAAGGAAGAAAAACTGGAACACGTTGAAATAATATGCAGAAATAAATTTTTTTTTTTTTTTTATAAAAAAATGTATATCATCATATTCGCAAAGATGTAACTATGTGACACACACATGCGTTTTCATACGTATACACATATGAATGTTAAATGGATATAAAGATTAAAAAATATCTATGAGTAAACATAAATATTTGTTCATTCTGAAATGAACAAATACTTGATTTCAATTAAATTCACCCCATCAAATCCTCTGATTGGCAAATGTTGATATTGTTGGTTGGTTATTTGGGTTTTATGGCATATCAACCTTTGTAGGTTATTTAATGCCAAATTCATTTTTATAAAAATAATCAGTTCTATTTCAAACAATTCAGTTCAGCATTAGTACAAAGTTTAATTGTCAAAAACATTTCTATTTCAAGCTATACAGTTAAGTCAAACAGTTTTAATTCAGCCAATTCAGTTTTGTATAAGTCTAGATTTTGTTTACACACAGTAAAATGTCAAAACAGTTCTATATTTAACAATTCAGTTTAGCATAAGTACAGTTTCAATGTCAAAAACAGTTCCATTTCAAACAATTCAGTTTAGCATAAGTATGCAGTTTAAATATAAGTACACTGTTTAATTGTCAAAAACATTTCTATTTCAAGCTATTCAGTTTAGTCAAAGGGTTCTAATTCAGACAATTCAGTTTAGGATAAGTATGCAGTTTAGTTCTATCTAACCCAGAGATAGGACCCTTATCGGTTGCTGCCACTCCGGGCCAGTGTGGACCTGGGAGCGATAAAGGAGTACTCTGCATGACCCTAAGCTCCTGCATTACTGGAACCTCTCCATCAGATTGTTTTGAGTCATATCCTGGACACTTGTTGGGGGGGATAGTATCCTTCTGCAGAGGTATAGTCGGTGTATTCTACTGCCCTAACCGACTGGACAATCTATATATTGTCATACAAAGACTATAAATACAAATCTATATGTGCGTATACCTACATAAAAGGTGGGATAAAAGTAAATGGGAAGTCAATAATATTAGACAATCCTAAAATTTGCACTCCAGCCTGTTCATATAGTTATGTGCACATAAATGTACATATGCATCATCATCGTCGTTATCATCGAGGCATGCTGAGAGTATGGATTCGCTGTTAATAAGTAATGTAGACGATATCCAGTAACTGCACAAAGCTGGTGAATGTTAGTTTTTGCAAGTCGTCCAACACTGGTGTGTCCATAAGTAGAAATCCATGAGAGGATGTCGCTAATGAATTCGTCCTTACTTCTCCAGCAACTATCATGCTTGTCGTGTTCGTCTTACTTGGATGGTTTGAGAGATCGGAGAAAAGTGGCCGTAAGTAAAAGTTGGCGACCCTAATCGAGAGCTACTCGAGGGCTCCCTTTTCAATAGCCACTACACCGAGGTATAGGAGAGAGCGTTACTCCTTTCCCTGGACTGCTCCACTTTACCCTTGATACATACCTTATAATGCTGAGAGTTAAGCAAGGGGGCATGTAGTACTTTGAGTCTTTGGTATGATTAGACCTGGGATTGAACCCAGGTCTCCAGGGTCGTACAACAGCAGGGTCGTACAACAGCTGTTTTGTAGGGTGCTGCTTCCAGAATTTGTTCAAAACATAATCCTTATGTAGTTTTCATCTTTTTTTTTACCAAGCGGTTTCTTTAGAGTCCCTGTGGTGCAACCATACAGTATAACTGACACGGTCACTGCTTTGAAAAATCCCGTTTTATTTTCTCAGATAAATCGGACTTCCATATGGTCGATAACCTATCAATACCGGCCCATACATTATCTATGTATGTTGACATGGTTTTAAGTAGATAAGATATTGCTACAAAGGTAAATGAACTAGTCAACTAATTTCTAAGACTTGTCAATTAATGAAGAGATTGCACCATTTTGATTTAAAGACATGAACTATGTTTTATGAGTTCATATAAAGACAAACGCCTCTTGCTAACTGCTCCAGGTTATGCAGCAAAAATTTGGCCTGGGCAAGTGTATTTACAAGAAGCGCTAATTCATCTGCGTAGTCTGCATGTCATATTTTCTGCTGGATATCAAGACATTTACTCTATAATTCTTGAAAATATTTACAAGAAATGAAAAAAATCCTGAATCCTAAATTATCAATACTGATATTTTTGTTACAGAAACTAAATCCTTCGGTGCAAATTTTCACCTTTAGGCCTTTATCATTTTTGATTTTGCACATTGGGTTTTCGTGGCTACAGCTGTCGATGATAGTACTGATGCTTCTATCTGGGAAGGAATGAACGATTCTAATTAGAATTTTATATTCATCTTATCAAGGCATTCCCATGGCATAATGTCTAAAGTTCTGGTCAGCGGCCTTCAAGTAAACGAGTTAGAACACTATTACGTTCACTTTCAGACAAATACATTTGGGAAAGGTATGAATACACATATTCTCCCTGCAGCTATGAATAAATAGTTGGGCAGATTGGGTTCTTTAACCTTAGTATGGCAATCAGTCTAGGAGAAGTTAGTTCTGTGCATATGTGAGATTTGTGTATCCTATTTAATCTATATGACTGTTATGATTTATACGAAGACTTATCGAGACAGAGAAATGGTTTTATGGAGGAATTTGAAATATAAATATTTCAACAATTCTAGTCGATCTGGTGCAACTTCGTTTCATGTAATATTACTGAGCGCTGTCAATAGCTTTCAGATATTGAAATAAACGCACAAAATTAGTTATGGAAAAAGAAATTCTACTTCTTATTTTGTACCTATGAAGGTAGAAAGCCACGTCTATTTTTGGAAAATGAAATAGAACAATAAGTTATCTTGAAAAAACAAAAATAGGGTTAATACCTGGCTCTTATCTACTCTTGATGCAATTTGTCATGATTACAATCAAAATATTGAATTGATAATATTTCTAACCTGAAAAATTATCTGAAGGATTCTCAGTTATAATTTCTAGCATTATCTAAAAATTTCAGTATTGATATATAAACATAATTCAGTCACTGTGTTGTTTTTACCTTAGAAAAATAAACAAATCTTAAATCCAGTGTTGTTCCTGAACATATCGACAATAAGTCTACTGACAACTTGAGTGCTTTAAAATTCAGAATTTTCAAGCAGAAACAGTACCACTATCACAGTTGCATTGCTGAACTATTGAAAATAAAAGTTTCATGATAATCTGTACCGACATAAGAAATCTTAATGATTTTTCTGTGAATAAGCTTGTAAGTTATAATATTGTAAGTCAGATCACTAGAATTTGTCATGCTGGATTTAAAAGATATTAAATGTTCACCTAATTCATTCAAATGCTTTCCAATTGCGGCCATACGTAAAAGTCTGTCTAGAATTACAAAAAAACCCCATAAAGTTGGTCTAGAACAATAAAAAACTATAAAGTTGGTCGAGACTAACAAAAAACACAATGTTGTTCTTGAACAACAAAAAACTACAAAGTTGGTCCAGAACAAAAAACAATACCATAAGAATAAAATGCATGAATAGCAGAAAATACGACGAGGGCGCTCAAAACAGCAAAAGAATGATTTTCTTTGGCAATCAATTTTATTCCAATTAGTATACATCATTGTGAATTGAATTACCATGAGCAGAAAATCCGGCGAACACCTACGCACGACATACAGAAACACTGGACAGCTGTTTCGAAGTTATTAGGTCTCATCATCAGTGTATACCGTAATCTCCGCCCCTGGAGATCAAACCAGTGACAACAGATTGCAACTGAGCCAACAGTTCATATCACACACAAGTGATGCCAAATTAACAACTCATATTAATTGTACGGCCAATTAACCTTAATGTGTCTTGTAAGTTAGCTCCTTACTCTTTACAGCGGACACGGTCACCTCCAGTGCCACGTCTTCCCAAGAGGATTAGAAATACGCATCCGTGTAGTTATTACGACCTCAAGGGCAAGGATATAGATGTTTATTTTCCTTTTTAAGTAGAGGAATTATATTGTGATTTGAATTACCATGAGCTGAAAATCCGGCGAACACCTATGCACGACATACGGAAACACTGGACAGCTGTTTCGACCTTATTAGGTCTCATCAGTAGTGTATACCGTGATTTCCACCACTGGAGATCGAACCAGCGACCACGGATTGCAAAGCCGAAACTCTAAAATACAATTCCTCTACTTAAAAAAGAAAAATAATTCTTAACACTTGTACCCGGTTATGGTTAAGGGTATCAGAACAGGCGACTCCGGTGAATTCAATAAAGGACGTAGTCCGAAGTTCCGTGTAGGTTCCCGAGTTTGACAAACACCCGAAGAAAGCCGGAGGACATATCGGTCGAAACCTTGTGGAAATAACAATAAAGATGAAGACAATAGTCCGAAAGCCATTAATGATAAAAATCATCAAGCTTCGTCTCAGAAATTCACATAACTAATTTTTAAAAGAGATAAATCATTTACTTCATATTTGACGAAAATATTTTCCCCGTTAGAGGCTATCGTATTTATAAAATCTATGATACCCTCAAATATCTGCTACTAGGATTAAAAGGGAGTAGAAAACTTCCTATGTTACATAAGATTTTAACTCCATTTTATCTAATGTGAAGTAAGATGATATTATACAAAGTGATTTGTAGTGGAATCAAGCATTTTCAAGCATTTGAACACGAGAGATGCTACTTTCATTCGTGGATGTTAGAGACTCATGTTCGTTTGGAAGTATATGTTTTGAGTATACGTGCTTTCATTTATTCCAACGACAGCATAAAAAATTATTAGATTAATACAATTTCATTGATAATTAAATTGACACTATGAGAATGCAACGAGAGAATTATAAAATCAAGCAAGGATTACTTGGCAACAAATTTTTAATTTTATTACACACACACACACACACACACACACACACACACACACACACACACACACACACACACACACACACAGAGTAATAAAGAAAATAAAAGAACAGTGTTTTGAAAATTTTCGTTGAAAATATCGAAGAAAATGGAATGGAACGAATGGGTTGACAGTTGGAAACTCAGCAACGTAAAAAATCAGTGTTAAGTAGTCAAAGACAAAAACAATTGAATTGACTGTCATCTGAATCAGGTAGTAATTCAGAAAACATTAGATTTATGATTATTAAAATTAACAGATTGGGTGGATTTAGAATGCTTCAATTAATTTAATTCCATAGCCTATTGTTTTACTCAAAATTACCCAATGTTCGATGGTTATAGAAATATATTCAAATTCTGATGCAAAATATACTTTATTTCTGTTTTTCAACACACACACACACACACACACACACACACACACACACACACACACACACACACACACACACACACACACACATGCACTCGTGCGCGCATGCATA
Organism: Sepioteuthis lessoniana; assembly: GCA_963585895.1. Lineage (NCBI taxonomy): Eukaryota > Metazoa > Mollusca > Cephalopoda > Myopsida > Loliginidae > Sepioteuthis > Sepioteuthis lessoniana. Next base: position 1,029,153 of record OY757914.1, on the reverse strand, counting down.
TATATACTATATATATATATATTATATTTAACGCTCATGTATATATATATATATATATATATATATATATATATATATATATATATATATATGTCTGTGTGTCTGTATGTGTTTATCTATATATATACATTTATATTTTCAGCTATAAACCAGCTCAGTCTTTGAGAGTACTAAAAATAATTTAGCATATTAGCTGTGATAATATATTATGCAGTCACAGAAATTAAGATACTCAAAAATGCACATCTATACCACGTATTATCTTGAAGTCAAAATGTGTTTCGGCGCAAAATGAATACATTAAATAAATGCCAATTTCACTATAAAAGCGAAACCTTTATCCATGATGCCAATCATTTGTGATTATTCGTTGCTTCTGGTTGAATAAGAAAAAAAAAAGATAAAAAAAAAGAAAAAAAGAAAGATTTAGAAAATAAATGTAACCATTCAGCGTTCACTTGCCAAATTCCGGGCTGTCACACAAAATGAACAGCTGGCATAACATAGGCAAAATTAGATAACATCAAAGCCGAAAACCTCAAACATCTTAAATGAACACGGAACAAAATGGCGTTCAATAAGAAATTAACTATCGACTGCTTTTTCACTTTATTTCTTGCCAGTCTTATTTCAAATATTCGATTTGTATAGTAAGATTTCTGCCTGTTGCATTTTTCCTCCAAATTGACCGATGCAATTTCCGCATTTTTTATATTAATCCGTAAGCCCCAAAATGCAATAAAAGGATAATTTCACACCAGTTACCTGAAGTAAATATTGAGTTGTTGAATGTGTCGAATCATGCAAGTAATTAAAAAAATTAAATGTATGCACGCTCAAATAAATGTTAATGGATATGCTGTACACTAATATGCACATTGGCAGATATTGATTTAGTTATAAGGAACTTAAGTGAAATCAAATGAATTCATCCTTATATTTCCTTACATTAGTTTATATACATAATCTCATAAAATTAAAACCACACACACACACACACACACACACACACACACACACACACACACACACAGAGGGCAAATTTGCACAGAATGGTACTGAACAATTAGTTGACATTTCACAATGGATTAATGGATTTACACACACACACACACACACACACACACACACACACACACACATATATATATATATATATAATAAGGTTGTGCGTTGTTGCTGATAAACGTGTGCAGAGACATACTTACAAAACCAAACATGGCACACCTAAAAAAACATGACACCAAAACGGTTACAAATTCAGATTTTTGAGTATGTGCCAAGATCGGCTGAAAAAAAAGGTTGAGTTCTTCATTACATGCATTATTATAGAAGAGCAGGGGAAAATCCTCTGTTTAATCCAATCAACAACCAACAGAGAAATAATTGTAGATAATTGTAGCTTTAGCTTACCGTCATCTTTTCGGATGTATCCCCAATTGTTCAATTTTCAAACAGCGAACAAATATGGGTGTGTAGATTGGCTAACAAATAATTCTGTTAGAACTGAAGGAAGAAATTTGGAGAATATCAATTCAGATAAATAATTCCTTCTACAAAAATGTTCTTTTCCCAGTATTTACTGGGGATTCTTTAGGTTAAAACGGCATCTTTATTTTACTGTGGAGGATTGATTATAGTATCATCCATCAGAAAGGAATCGAAAATAAAAGATCTAACAAGGCATTGTTAATTGTAAGTAATGCCTGCAAAGCCAGTGTTTTAATATAAAAACCAATTTAAAACGTCTCAGTCAGCTAGGAATCATGAATTAGATAACACGTCCAGAAAACCTTCCACAGATTTTTAATGCAAGCTTATTGAATGTTTCACAATAGAATATTTAAGATTTAATGCTTGAAAGACTAAACATTTTAAAAACTGTAAATAGTTCCATAATAATAATAATTCCATATGATAAAGTATTTGATGTGGACCCAAGGTTGGGACCACGGAAGGAAAACAAGGAACACGGATTAGAGGTAAGGAAGATATATTAACGTACTTCCGGGGAGTCTTGGGGCGTGTCGAAATCGAAGTGATCGAATATTACGTCGATTGGCTCTTCGCAGGTATTTTGTGGTGATTCCTCAGATTCATTCTAACGGCATTTCCTGAGCTGGTTCATATAGCGTTTGTGGGTGTTTTTCCGTTCCTGGACAATATAGACCAGTTCGCCAATTCTTTGTTTGATGGTGCCTACTTCACAGAATGTATTGTTTTTGTAGGCCTTGAAAAGGAATTTATAGCCAGGATAGAAATACTTCTTTTTGGGTGAGACGGTTTTCTTGAACTTCACTTGCCGTGGAATGAGTTTATCGGAGATGGACTTGACTTTTCTTGCGAACATTGTTTCTGCTGGCGAGCGTCCCATAGGCGTATTCGGATTAGTGGTTATCTTATACATCTGCAGAAACTGTTGTAATGCTCTATCCATCGGTGTACCTAGTGGCTGACAATTCGACCTGGGGTGATACTGGGGCGTTGTAATGTGGTCCACTTGATACGTCTTGCAAAAGTCTCTGAATTCACTTGATGTGAATTGAGTGTCGTTGTCTGTCACCACATAATCTACCACGCCAAAACGCGCGAATAGCTCGAATAAAAATCCGATCGTGCAGTTGGTGGTTGGTTTTTTACATTGTAGGACCTCAGGCCATTTTGAGTGGCTATCCACAATAATGAGGTAGTACATGTTGTCTAAGGGCCCTGCAAAGTCTGCATGAATTCTCGGCCATGGATGGTCTGTGTTTGGCCATGGGTTGCACGTCGTAGTTGGAGATTTTGGTGCAAGCGCGCATCCCTTGCAAGATTCTATCATGTCTGCTATGTCCCTGTCCATGTTTGGTCAATATGCATAGCAGCGCATGAGGCTTTTCGTACGGTTCTTCCCTGGATGTCCCATGTAAAAATCCCTGAGGATTTTTCTTTATAGGCTGTTTGGAATCACTTGACGGTCATTATACAGTAGGACATCATCACATTGGGGTCTTAATTGGGAATTTTGTTTTTGATGGATTGTATGAATTCATCCTTTCGAGACCCCCTTTATATGTCGGTCAAAATCACTGGGAGCTCTTTGACTGTAATCGCAATCATGTTTTTGATTTTGCAATTCGTCCTTAGAGTTGCAATAATTGAGTCTTCAAAAACTTCTGTATTTTTGGGAATGAGTCGCGATAACCTGTCCGCGTGGCAAATATTTTTAGATGTTAGGAACTCAATCTTGAAGTTGTAGTTTAAGAGAATCGTTCCCCAATGAAGTAATCTATTAGCAGTATAGACTGACAGACCTTTCTTGGACTCAAAGATTGTTATTAGGGGTTTATGGTCTGTTTGTACAATGAACCGTCTTCCATGTAGGTATCTGTGGAACTTTGTGACAGCGAATATTATCCCTAGAGCCTCTTTCTCTATTTGGGAATATTGCTTCTCAGCTGGTAGCAGGGATCTAGATGCGTGTGCCACAGCTTTTCGCGAACCATCTGGCAGTTTATGGAGAATACAAGCACCGATGATGTATGAGCTTGCATCACTTGCGACTATGATGTCGAGGTTAGGGTCGTAGTGGGTGAGGGAGAGATCCGAAGTAAGGGTTTTCTTGATCTTTTCGAATTCAGGGGTACATAACCATGGTTTGTCTTTTTTAAGAGTTCATTGAGAGGCCCTCTCAAATTCTGTATGTTCTTAATGAACCCTTGGTAAAAGTTAACTAGGCCGAGGAAGCGTTGTAAGGCTTGAACGTTATCTGGGGCCGGCATGTTTCTGATTACGTCGGCTCTTTCTGGATTCGACCGACGACCGTCTCTATTTATGATGTGACGTAAGTATTCGATCTCCAGTAAGAAAAGTCACACTTTGCCCCCTTAACCGTAAACCCGCATTCTTGTAACTTCTCGAATACGTTCATTATATGGTTCCGGTGCTCTGCCGTAGTTTTACTGGTCACCAGTATATCATCCAAATAGGCTGTAGCGTAGTCAAGGTCGCCTAGGATGGTGTCCATGACCTGCTGGAAAATTACGGGCGCAACCTTGACCCCAAAAGCCAGTGTGTTGTATTTGTACAATCCTCTCTGAGAGTTGATACAAAGCAATTTGGAACTTTCTTCATCCACCTCTATCTGAAGGTATGCGTCTGAGAGGTCAATTTTGGAGAATATTTTTCAACCATTTAGTTTGTTGAAAATTTCTTCAGGGCTTGGGAGAGGATATTGGTGATCCTGCAAGGCATCGTTTAACCCTGTGGAAAAATCAGTGCATATTCGTATTTGGTTGGACTTCTTTTTTTACTTGGACCGTAGGTGCTACCCATTCGCTAAAATCTGTTTTTGACAGAATACCTGCTTGTTCAAGTCTATCTAATTCTTTGTTGATTTGCTCTTGAGCAGCGAAAGGGACATTCCATTTCTTCTTGAATACCGGTTGTGCACCGTCCTTCACCTTGAGCTTAGCTTTTAATTTAGAACATTTCCCAAGGCTGCCAGAAAAAAAACTGGGGAAATCGTTGTTTGAGTTTCTTTTTGAGATTTACCGAATTGGATGTTGTACTTTCTATTTTGCGACAAAAGGTACTCATTGGGCAATCCCGTAGATTGAAATTTTCTATCCAATCTGTACCGAACAAGTTGTCCGAATTTTTTAGTGTGTAGGCTTTCAGCTTTTTGGTGACTCTATTCAGTGTTACTGTAAGGGTTACCTCGCCAGTTACGGATTTTGCTGTTTTATCCGTCTTTAGTCGGGTCGGCTTGTTTATTTTTCGCCAAGTACGCCAATTGATGATTGAGATATCAGAACTCGAGTCAAGCTGGAATTTTATGGAGTTATTGAAAATATCAACAGTCACTTATTTCCTTAAATTCCCATTGACTATGTTGTCTGATTGAGCTTGCCTAATTTTACTTTTGGGTTTTCTCGTTCTGTTGGCGTACCAGCACTGAGTTAAGTTATGACCATTTTTATTGCAATTTTTGCAATATGTTTTCTTCTTGATTGGACCGAATTTCATCCAATGCCATTTACCACAATGGTAACATGGTCCAGGCGGTTTCTTTAACCTATTGGTGTTTTGTTTGTTGCAGGATTTAGAACATGAGCTTTGCCTTTTGTTTTTTTAGGGGAATAGGCGGTTGACTTGCTTCTGATTTTTCTAATCTGAGCCACACCTCGATCATTTTTGAGTCACACTTGACATAAATTACTCTTTGACAGTCCTCTGTCAATTTTTGGAGAGTCAATCCTTGTTCGTTTTCAAGCTTGGTCAGTACCCGTCGTCTTCTGCTGATACTAGATCCTGTGCGAATATTAAGCACTTGAAATCATCGGCAGTCAGCTCGGCTAGTTTGTTCACCGATGCTGCAAACGTTAGGAAATCTTGCTGGTATTTCCAACGTTAGTGGAACAAGGTTGTGTTAGGCCCAAATAGTTCCGATATTAGCTTCATAGTCTCTGAAAAATCCAAGCCTGTGGTTTTCTTGGGTAATATGAAGTCTACAAACCTATTTTGTTCGATTATTCTCAGTTTTCTTAATAGTAGACGTACCTTTTTTTCACTGTGCCATTGTTCACAGTCTACGTTGAGAATATCTTCATAGCGCCTGTAAAAGGCCTCGAATGTTTTGTCGTTCTTTGGTACGTATTCAAATGTTTCAATCGAGTTATAGATTGTACTCTGGGAAAATATCGTGTCTTTTTCAGAGATTTTTTAAAACCATTTAATGAATTTACAAGTAATTCTTCAAGTTGTTTTTGCTGTAGTTCAGTTTTCTGTTGTGTAAATTGTTGAAATTCTAATTGTTATTAATGTAACTCCATAATCAATTGTTGCTGTCTTTCTTCCAATTTTTCCTGATGGGATTGCTGTCTTTTTTCGAATTTCTGTTGCTGATACATAATGGCCTTTAGCATTTGGACGATAACTTTTTGGAATTCTTCCATATTTAGATAAAGATTTATAATATGTTGACTAAAAAAATGACCGCAATTACTGTTGCTTTGAAAACCCGTGTACCCAGGGGAGGTACACAAGAAATCTAGCCAGGTATTTTTTTTTGTTTGCAAAAAAGAAAAAAAGAGGAATGGACAGACAATTAGTTAAATTGAACAATTTACTGATTTAGCTCTTGTCGAGATACCGTTGTTCCGTTAAATTTAATGTAGTCATTTAATTTTTTCCACACTTATTATTATCTTTTTTTTGTTAGCCACAAAAAAAAAAAAGAATTTCAGAAAGAAGTAAAAAAAAGAAAAATTATTTCTTGGTTGGGGCCCAACAGGTTCATTTGCATAAGTGTTTGCAAGTAAGCAGTTTTTTTTTCTGTTCTTCGCTGGGGGATTTTTGTAATTATTGACAACTTTTTTTAGAAGTGTGGGGAAGAGAGAAAAAAATTATCCTTCAGACCGAAGCAAAAAAAAAATGCTTGGGATTTAAAAAAAGAATGTTTGGGATTTTTTAAAAAATGCTTGGGATTTTTTTCTTTTGTGTGAGAACTTTCTTTTTTTTTTTTTTTTTTTTTTTTTTAAAGAAAAGAGCTCGCCTCGTGTGAATTTGAGGGAAGAAAAATTTCACGCAAGTGATTTGTTGAAGTTTAACTCAGTTCCATGAATTTTTTAAAAATCATTTTGCTGCCTTCGCAGTTTTCGGTGAATAATTTTTTCGAAAGCTTGAGTCGTACGTAGTACTTCGGCTCTTGAGTTTGTCTGTTTGTTTTGTGAACAAACTGGTTTTTTGTTGTGTAAGCAATCGTTCTCGATACTTGGTTGATCGATATACTGATTGGAGAGACTTTAATAATCTTAAATATTTCGTAGGTGTTGAATCTCTAGTTCGTCATTGATGTTGGTAATCGGAATATTATTTTGTATGTAGTCGCTGGGTGTTGCGTTTAGATCGTTGATGTAGTAATGCCAGCTTAATTTCTCGTTTAGCACTGCTGTGTGATTAAGCGGGTCCTCTGTCGATACTGATGTGGTGAGGACGAAATTCTCGAATTTTTCTGTCGCTATTGATGTGGGACTGGTAAGGCATTGGGGTTTTCGGCGTGAGTGCGTTTCTCGAATCCTTCTGTCACCACTGATGTGGACCCAAGTTTGGGACCACGGAAGTAAAACACGGAACACGGATTAGAGGTAAGAAATATATATATTAACAAAAGGTTAAAAAGGACAGTGTAAAGGTAAGCGGAGCTTACTATCCGGTGGTGTCCAATATTGGTAGTCGTACATGGCTGCGTACTACTAGTAAACCTGATAATACTACGGTATTACGATACTGCTCCCTGAGAGTGTTATCTCACATAGTCATATAGTGCTGGAAGAGTCCATGATGCAGGTAGGTTTCGGTCTCACAACAGTATTCTTAGATAAAGGTTCTTGTAAATACAGATGTTTTGTAACTATTATCATATATCTAAATTCAAGCTATTTTCAGTAAAATTGATTATAAATTACTGTGCGACAAGAAGATATTTTTCTTGATTTGGCTCCTTAGTCTTTATGTTATATTGACGAGAAGATCATTTTATCCGGGGCGACGAAAGAAGGAGATAGACTCATAATTATTAAGATATTTCTAGAATATTTTGGCGGGTATGTCTCAATGGATGTTTCATATCTGTTCTGATACCGTCAGTAGAGAGAGAAGAAAACTTTCTTTAGTATAGGAGCCCTAATGAGATGATAAAGTCTTTCAAATACATATATTTACTTCTTTATCTCAACATCAACCCCCCCCCAAATCCAAAAATTAATGAACTTTTCCCTTTTCCACCACGTAACAATCCAGCTACCCAATTAGAGCTCAAACGCTCACTCACAATTCTAAATCTCAATTCCCTCACTTTTGCTACGGGAATATTTCCACTTGTGATTCTTAGCTTGTCACTTATAAAAACAGACAGATGTCTGTTTCTAGGGCCTAAGTTCGTTGGTGCATTGTATTTTACACAAGGACATTTTCCGAATAAAAACTGAATTGTCAATTTATAGCTTGTAACTTAGATTTTAGACATATAAAATGAATCTAAAGTTTTCAAGCGATGCTCTATAAAAATTAGCTACGCTCTAAAAGTCAAGAAATTCCTGATTTTGTTTTATTGATGAAACTTTCCCTAATTATAAAACAAAAAAGTTATTCCTAGATTTCTTTTCCTTTTGTTCCTCATTCTCATCACAATAATTCACTGAATAAAACCGTGAGGAATGATAGCAAATTATTTATTTATGCTTTCTTTTCACTCACCTCAGGATCAGTTTATTTCTTTGACAATTTTGAGGTTTATATCATCACATAACTTGAAATGTTTACAGTGCAATATCATGCGGGTTTCTCGGCTGGCTTGTCAATTTTGCAATCGTATTCAGTCATTTGAAGGCAGTCCCTCTCAAGTTAATGTAATTATGCATCACATCACATAGAAATCCTTGGCAATATTACCATCGGGAACAACTAGTTTGCTCTACGTTTTATTTCATTTTATAAATGCTATTATTTATTACGTTTTGTTTCTAACAAATCAAGTAAAAGGTAACGCATACATTTCTGTGAATTTACATAAATTCGTGAATATACTGTACTTCTTTTTTCAATAAAAATATAAAATTAATATTCACCTAAATAAACTTTTAATTACATAGATGAAACATTACTTTGGGATAAGGATCTGATTGTGATTGACTGTATTGTAACCGAGTGGTGGACTTGTTTCTTGCATATATTGCTGCATGTATGTGCGGATGGAGATCTGAAGCAGTAGACGATATCAGATTTCTAGGCCGAAAAAGGTCCATAGAAATCGATTTGAAATTGTGAAATGTTCTGGGTGGGATTGAACCCGAAAATAATCCAGTCAGCAAAAGTCGGTATTACAGAATTCACACATCCCACACATCAGCCAACTCTGTGTTTGGATTCTTTATTCATTCCTTTCAGGAAGTGTCATAGAACCTCAACACTTTTGTTCAAACTACATTGGAATCGAAAAAACTGCCAACAGAGAGGTAATGGATTATTGCTTTGTTAAAAAATAATTACGAATAATTTTATAAATTAAGACGCTATAAAAGAAACTGTTCTCAAGCGAGGGTGACGGGGGGTCAGGCGCCAGCCAGAAGCATATATGAAATACGTGAGCGACCGCTAGCTGAGTCTTTATTCAGTCACTTAGCAACCAACAGACTTAGAAAGAAGTGACCCACTGTTGTTGTTAAGAAGTCGAAACTGTCCACTGTTCCAAGCTCTAAATAACCCATGAGAGAAATGTTCATTTGAATTATATAAATTCGTAGATTTCCATCACTGTCTTGTCTAATTCCTAATGAGTTTGATCGGAAAACAACTGCAGATTTAAATCGTAAGAATTTGTCAGCATGTACACAATGCCGATTAGTTGAAAGAGATATTAAACATTTTGGTACCGTATCGAAAAATCAATTCCCGGCTGGGCCACATCCCATTCATATCCCGTCGATGTAATGGCAAAGGACAATATTTGACAGAGGATGCTATATGTCCTTCGATACTTATCAGCCTGTATGGTTGGTAAAGCTGCCAGGGCGGACCGTACTGAATTATAATGTACCATCGAATGTATTTAGACTTAACTATACACTGTGTAATTATATTTAAGGTTTCAGTTTTGGTCCTAGAAATTTTGTATTTCTTAATTTTATCGTGTATACTCATTTTTGTCTGTGCCTGTAAATTCAGCAAACTAGTTCTGCTTTGACAACACCAATTCAGTGCCATGTAAGAGAAGAATGGGTTGCTGGCATTTGAGTGTGTGAGACTTTTCAATGCTTAAACGATTTCCAAGCAAAATTGAAAGGAAAAGGAACGTAACAAGTAATGAATTTTTTCTTCTCATAGGCCAAAAAATGATTGAATCAAAAATCTATAAATTCCGATGACTGATGAAAGAAGTTTTCATTTTATTGATGTCGACTACTCAAGCGAAATCATAAATTAGGGGAAAATATAAGAAAATGTTTGTTTCAGAATGAATATTTTCTGAAAATAAAATTTTAAACGTATAAGTCATTTGAATTACTCATGACTTTGTTGAAGAAAACAAATACCGTTGATAAATTGGTTATTTTATCTTGTGAAAAAATTCTGTTAAAAGTGTAAGAAATCGTTTTGTCGATCTTCGAAGAAAACTATAAACGATAGAATAAAACTATAGTAATAAACTGAAGCCATAGTATCTGCATTAAAACAATAAAATATGACTGAAAATAATGATAAAAAAATTGAAATGAAGAAAAAAGTTGAAAGCAATGACATTTCAAAGTGAAATTCTTGTCACAAAATAGATTTCATCGTTAAAAAAGAAGCAAATCAAAAATAAATAAAAAAGTCAAGTGTTTTTTTCTTGAAATTATATAAGTTAAGAAAAAATGAAACAAAAGAAAAACCCTGGAAAATCTACTCGTCAGTTGACTGCTAAAAATATTCCTCAGAAACAGAGTGGAATATAAATTATGCAGTTGTGAACAGTGAATTTCAGCTTTCATTTTCGATATTGGTAAGAATTTTGAAATGAAGTACCTCTTAAATAATTACAAACCACTAGTCAGTTGGCATTAGGTTAGGTTTTAAGTATTGCTATTTATCACTAACAATTCGATTCACTATCAGAGTTATAGTTATGAAAGGGTACTCCAAATAACCAAAGCTCTTGAACTGGAGCCTCACCATCAGACAATTTAGAGTGATATCTCGGACACCAGGAGGGATTAGTTATCTGCTACTGAAGCATGAGATTAATTACTTAATCTTGCGTGGATATACATGAAGACATTTTAAAATATAATTGATATGTTTCACCATCACCGAATAGTACAGTTAATAAGATAATAGAGGATTTATACAAAATGACATCAGTTATTACCATAGATAGATTTTGATTCCTTATTGAATTCAGAAACTAAATTACTTAAAATTTACTTAATTTCGATTTCTTTTCAATGTTATAATTACGTTCATTTTTACATCCCTTACAGTAGAACGATATATATTTCTTCAGCAACTACTACGAACTATAACTAAATTTAGACAACCATCAATAGACAGTAGATGAATGAATCTCTCTAATTATCTTTAGATTCAAAGCAGCCGTACCTACTGTATATGGTAGATTGCTGAAAAACAGCTACGGGGGCATTTTGTTTCGCAGACATTAATAATATTTATCTGCTTTAAATGTTATATTTAAAGATGCACCATTTTAGTTTTGTGTCAGTGACTTAGATTAAGATTTTTCCGGTGTTTCTTTCTAACATATATTTCCTTAGTCTGTCATTTATGCAAGCTGAAATTGACCACCTCCGAAGTGCATAAACATACTCAAAAACCCATACTCATATGTGTAAATATGGAATAATAAAAAGTATTTTTTTTAATCCTTAAAATGATAACCCAATAATAATTAGGCATATATTTATTATGTAAAACAACTGATTTTATTCATTAATGTAAAAGCATAAGGTTTATCGTAAGAATATTTTCAGACTTTAAAATTTTAACCTTGTCTCAATTAAATGAAATTCCAACAACATATCACATGCAAAATAACTTGTGAGATCATCAAACTATCAGTAAAAAAGTTTTAAAAAATCAAAACAAACAAATTTAGGTAACTTCTTTCAAACTTTTACTTCAATTGATTGTAATGTGAATACGAAATAATAATGAACGGATCAGTGAAGAAGTTCTAACAAGTGAAAATATACAAATATAATTAATGACTATTACTCAAAATAAATTATGAATATTTCCTGAGATGCAATGTTTCCGAATTCAAAGGATTTGTTTAAGCAATTTATTGTCAAATGCTTCGTATGAGCAATGTTAACTAAAAAAAGATCTGTGATATATAAAGTGTTCAAATTTAAATATCAAGTACACCAATCTTTTTCTTTGAGAGATTTGCCAAAGATAAATATTCATTGTAATCTTAAGTGCAGCGGACACTAATTTTGATTCATTGATGAATTGCTGTTTGAATTCGGTGATCACTTAAGAATACATCGAATATAAAATATGTGCCAAATTTTCCAGTTAACTTGTTTTTGTTGGTAATTCATCAAATAAGTAAGTGAAGTTGGCGACCTTAGTCGAGGGTAACCCGAAGGCTCCCTTTTTAATATCTACTACACCCAGGTATAGGGGAGGGCGCTACTCCTTACTATGGATTACTCCCCTTTATTCTTGATCCTTACCTTATAATGCTGAGTATTAAGCAAGGCGATATCAAGTACCATTTTTTGAGTCTTTGGTATGATTGGGCCTGGGATTGAACCCCGTTCTTCCCGACCATTGGCAAACACTCTACCCATTAGGCCAATGGCCCGGAAGACTGGAAACGCCTAATTTTTCTTAAAAACGTAAGCCAATGCATTTAATGTTGAGTTCTAATCTACCTCAAATTTTGTGTACATTTTCTTTTTTAAGAAGAGGAATTATATTGTGAATAGAATTACCATGACCAGAAAATCTGACGAACACTTACAATTTGGCGTCGCTTAGGTGTGATGCGGATTGATGGCTCAGTGGTAGAGTTTCGGCTCTACATTCTGTGATCGTTGGTTCGATCTCCAATGAGGAAGATCTCGGTATACACTGCTGATGAGACCTAATAAGGTCGGAAAAGCTGTCCAGTGCTTCCGTATGTCACGTACAAGTATTCGCTGGATTTTCTTGTCATGTTAATTCAATTCACACTATTGTATAATGTTTGTCGTATTTTCAGTTATTTTTGTATAATTATTAATCTTTTTGCTTTTTCTTTGTCTAATGTAAAGATTAATATTTCACGTAGTTGTGGAATTCCTTAACATGCACACACACACACACACACACACATATATATATATATATATATATATATATATATATATATATATATCTTGTCAATATATGATATTTTTGTCAACTGTTTAAATTCTTAAATGTAGAATTAAATAAGGTTTTACAAAATTAGATGAAAAAAAATGAACAACAAACTCTGAAAAAAATTCATAAAATCAAGACTCAAAGATAATTTTACTCTTTCTTTGGAATTTTAGCTAATCTTTTTTGATTGGTTTTTTGGGCATGTCAACCATTCTAAGATAATTTTATTCCGAAGTCAGTTTAACAGTTTTGGTTTCCAATTATTTATGGTATAAAATTTTATATCAAAAATCATTTTGCAAAGGAAAACACTCCATACTTAGCAGCAATATCAGTGTTTTAAGAGCCAATTTATTAAAGATGTTCAAAGTTATTTTAAACATTATATCATATAGATTGAGTTTGGGTCAGAATAGCCCTGGAAATAATGGCAATAAATGTGAGACTCGACACTTTCCAGTGTTCCAGAACAGGAGTATCACCACCGGATGTAGTTTAGTGTTATACCCAAAATAAATAATTCCTAAATAATTTCCTTTGATAAGTTTTTTATTTATACAAAACGTGATATCCGGTTAAAATGATTTGACCGAAACATCTGATAATAAGGACAGATGTGAAGACAGATATTAGTTGTTCATATTAATACTAAAAATGAATGCTTATGAGTTATTCTATACTTTTTATTTGTCTATCTGTACCTTTAAAAAATTCTCCTTGCTGTGAGACATTTGTTATATTAAGAAAATGTATAAGTGTTTGCCGAAAATGCTAAACAATTATACTTATAGCATTTTCTTTTCAAAATGTTTTATACAATGTAAGGCGTATTTTCAATGATATTATTGAGTCAATACATTTACGTAGAGAATAATTTTTTATACGGGAGTTAGTAAACCTCAATAAATTGGAACTATCAGGCCATAAGAAACATCAATAAAAATGACAATTTATGTCTTCTGTGGCTATCATGGTTGTTTAAACGATACCTCTGAATTAGAAAAGTATTTTTAGAGGAATATTCACAGTTCGTAGACATTTAAAATTTCTAATAAACTAAACATTACAAAAATTGAAATTGACAACACTGCAAGACGTGAGTCACTCAATGTTTTAATGGAATGATTATTTTCTAAAAAATCCTATTAAAGGATCACATGGAGATTTTACTCGTACTCAACTAATGAAGCATTATAAAAAATCTATTATTTGTTTTTTAGTGCTCGGTATAAAATTTCTTTCTCTTAGGAAAGAATGAGAACTTATGATCGGGAATAGAACCTATTGATAAAAAGTTTTCTTTCTCCTCGGAAAGAATGAGAACTTGTGATCAGGAATAGAACCTATTGATAATAAGTTTTCTTTTTCCTCGGAAAGAATGAGAACTTGTGATGAGGTAAAGAACCTATTGATAATAAGTTTTCTTTCTCCTCGGAAAGAATGAGAACTTATGATAAGGAATAGAACCGTTTGATTATGAGTTTTCTTTTTCCTCGGAAAGAATGAGAACTTGTGATCAGGTATAGAATCTATTGATAATAAGTTTTCTTTTTCCTCGGAAAGAATAAGAACTTGTGATCAGGAATAGAACCGATTGATAAAAAGTTTACTTTTTCCTCGGAAAGAATGAAAACTTGTGATAAGGTATAGAACCGATTGATAATAAGTTTTCTTTCTCCTCGGAAAGAATGAGAACTTGTGATAAGGAATGGAACCGTTTGATAATAAGTTTTCTTTTTCCTCGGAAAGAATAAGAACTTGTGATCAGGAATAGAACCATTTGATTATAAGTTTTCTTTTTCCTTGGAAAGAATGGGAATTTGTGATCAGGAAAAGAACCTATTGATAGCAATTAAAATCTTTTACCGTTTTTGCGAACAACATGCAAAATAAAACTTTAGAGAATGCATAAAAAATTATATTTCACGATAATTTACCAAATGTCTTTTTCTCCTGCCTTTCCGTCGTCGCGTAACTGAGGACCCCTTAAATTTTTTATTCTTACCAACTTGGCAGCAAAGCATGTTTTTATTCATTTATCATTTTCAATTCTACTTTTTAGTAAGAGGCTCGACGTACAAAGTAAGTATAATGATAAACTGTTTTCTCTGTTTCCATCAGTTTATCTAAACCAAAACCTTTTATTTTTATTTAACCGTATAAAATAAGCATTCGCTGAAAATTTCCAATTCAGAAACTAAAGTTACGTTTTTTTTTTCCTGACATTTTTATGAATTTTTGGTAATCGGAAAATCAAAACTTGAAAAAAGTGTGTTGTGTTTATATTTGTAGTACGTGCAATGTTCAGTACGGGGGCATAAATTTTAATGTCTTCTCAATATTCATTAACTTATTAGTCTTCCACCAAAAAAAAAAAAAAGATTTGTGTTATGCTACAATAAAAGCAGAATACATAAATTTATGGTCAGTTTATGTAAGTTAAAATGCTACATATTAGGGTGGGTTTTCAGCTAATATGATTTTGAACTAGTTGTAAAAGTAAAAAGAAAATTCCTTTGTGTATTTTTGGTTGGTTATTATTGCGATAATTTTTGTTCATTGTGATGAAAAGTTTTCTTAATCTAAAATCTATAAAGAAAATTTAATCAGATCGTTATATTACTTCAATCATTTTCATTTATGACTTATTGAAATACAACAATGTTAGTGATGCTATTGTTTAATGTTTTGTCTAATGTAATTAGGATCAAATATCACATTATTCAGCTGCTTAGACAAAAGTAAGTAAAGTAAAGTTGGCGACCTAAAGGTTCCCTTTTCAATAGCTACCACACTGAGGTGTAAGGGAGGGCGCTACTTCATTCCCTGGATTGCTTCACTTTATCCTTAATCCTTACTCTACAATGCCGAGTGTTAAGCAAGGCGGCATCAAGTACCATTTTTTGAGTCTTTGGTATGACTCGAACTAGGATTGAACCCCAGTCTCTCGGGCCATTGGCTAACACTCTACTCATTAGCCCAATCTTGGCAGGAATTAGAGAAATGTCTTTGTTTGCTTATAGACAGCTGTACAGCTACCTTATTGATCAGGGATGATTATATGCTTTCTAAATCACAAGTAACCCGCAAAAAATATTACAGATTTTATCATTGTTACTCTAATGTTATGTAGTATTTCAAAGCATCTCTCTCCAATAGTACGTAAAGAACTTATTAAGGCTAAAACAGTTTCTTCCCGTGAAATTCTTACCTACAAGCCTTGAAAACAATTAAAAGAAAAATAGCTTCAGAAATCATTATAGACATTTCATTTTTTTATGTTCAAATTGTTTTTCCTTTTAATGTTTTAGCTTTATTACAATATAATCATTAAATAACTACATCCACAACCAACAGAGTGAATTGTTATTTTCCTAGTGGCAGTAACCGATTAGTTTCTGAATATCTTAATGTTGTGTAGGTGGTTATGTCAATGAAAGATGACGTCAGCTGTCACTCAAGCTCCAAAGTAAAAATGCGTGGAAGATATGTTACTTATTGCCACCAGTCTGTGTGTGCGCATGCCCATATGCCTGTTTATATGTAAGACAGACAAGAAATGAAAGTAAAGGGAAAGAGGATGAGGGAAGAGTTGTATTGCCAGCACGGAAAGACATTACAATACACGCTGAGATATTATTACGATTGACAATGCTTTATACTAAAGAAAGTTTTGTTTGAAATAAGTTTCTTTTAGCAATATATCTACTGACGCAAGTGAAAATACTAACCAACGATACTTATGGTTGACTGTATAATAAAATTGTGGCTAAGGTTAATGTGAATATTAGTAGACAAGTGAGTTGTGATAAAAAGCGAAAGAAAATTAAAATGACAGAATGCTATTCAAAATGAATAATGATAAAGAAAAACTGACGAGAATATTCCAATCTAAGACTAACCAACTGGAGGAACACTGTTAATTTGCGTTACAGTTAGGTTTGATTTGGTTGGATTTTATGGCATATCAACCATTGTTGGTAATTTAATGCCAAATCCTGCTTATACATATATATTGAATATATATGATTTGTAAACATATTTTGTTGCTAACATTCTTAAACGAGCCTGAGCTCTTTTTTGCACACAACTAAATGGTTTCAAGTCTTGCTACATAACAGCCACAATTTAACCTCCGTCAATTGTTCGCTCATAGATTATTCTAATTGACCTATAAATAGGACCCTATCAGTTGCAACCACTCCGGGTCAGAGGGGACCTGGGAGCCATGACAATGAAGGGGTACTCCACATTCCTTAAATATGAAAGGCCGAAGCCTCTCCATCAGATGGTTTAATGTCATATCAAGGACACTCATTGGGCGGAGGGCGTCTTACCCCTCTACAGAGGTGCAGTCGGTGTATTCTACGACCCCAGCCGACTGGGTTTGATTTACAGTTAGATATTTCTAAGCCTTAGATAACGAGTAAGACGCCAGATTTTATGGGGGAATCCTCGTTATGTAGTGGCTAACGTGCTAGACTGTGATATCGTACTAAGCGAGTTCGAATTCCACTCATGTTATTACGATCACTTTTGGTTTACTCGCCTTGGGAAAGGTATGAATTCGTTTATCCGCCTCAGCTTGGTGTTAAATACTACTACTACTACTACTACTACTACTGCTGTTTTTCTAGAAGGGTAGCTTTGGCATTAAATAACACACGAAGGTTCATATGCCATTAAATAAAGAAACTAAACCAAATCAACAAGACTTTATTTTACCACTATGCCATTTACTTTGGAACATATCCGTGGAATTGAAGTAAAAGAGATGCGATTATTTCATAAATAATTATCAATCTAACTCCTGATAGGTGGATACCAAATGTGATGGTAGGGTTGGATAACTGTCGTTTTATTAACTCAAAGATAGGCTCGAAGCTAAAGAATTAAGGTAAGTCATTCCCACAAAAGAAAAACAATTGTAGAGTCGCGGTGTAAAGAAGACTCTCGCCTTAAAATGACGTCAGAGAAATGCGGAGAGGACATGTATAGATTTAATTTTAATTAACAAAAATCTAAAAAGTGAACAAAACGTCAAAAGGCATGCTTCATGCAGTTTTGTTCTTGATAACAACCTGATACCTAAGATAGCTAATTAAAAGTTCCGTTTGGAAACTGGTAATAAAAGAAAAAAGAAAAAAAAGAAAATTATCCCAAGAAGATATTTTCTAGTTAAATATTTAGATAACCATTGTCAATAAAGAATTTGAGCGCAAAGAATTTGTCAGTAGATATTTTTTAAAAAAATTATTCAATTTTACTTTGCGTCGTTGGGATTATGTCGAAATCAAGATGATTGCCATAAAGTTCCGAGTTTTTACGTGTGACGCCGGCATTTTTGGTAACGTTATGGTGTCACCACTGGCGACAACTTTGAGAAAATGGGACGTTTCAACATTAGACGCCTCATGCCTACTTTTACCATCCATGAATCTCAACATTATCAATGATTGGATTGATTGATAGTGAGAAAGGATATTCTGAGTCATAGTTCCTTTAGAATGTTTAGTCCGAACCACTGAATTAGAGAATCTTACAAATCAAAACTATACTTTTACTTTTGAGGGGAAGCACCATCTTGGTTTTGTATATTGGTGCCATTTGTCAAAATGGAGACTTAAAACATTGCAATAACGTGGAACCGAATAAAACACCAAATTCGGAATGTGAACGTTATCAATTAATTAAGATTATTTTTAATTCGTTCTGTTAATTCGTATAGTAAGTCTATTTATTCGTAAAAGTTTTTAATATTTTGGTTATTACAAAACATATAAATTGAAAAGGGACATACATATTTCTGAAAATATTTTACCTTTAATTGCGTATATTTTGCCCAAGGGAACTGCTTTCTATCGAACTGATTGAACAGAATGTCATTTTGGTGTAGGATCGCAATTAAAAAGGCGAAAGAACGTGCTGCTATCCTCGGGCAAAACAAATTCCCATTATTGCGCGAACAGCAATCAGGAAACTACTTTCGAAAAATTGCTTTGATAGACATGTCTACTTAATACACTGCGAGCCACAAATGTAGATGTGAACATACGTTTATATAGACTTATGTGTAAAGATATATTTATAATGTGCTCATCTATATATACAAATATTTCATGATTATATCACACTTTGAAAAATTTAAATTGACATGAATGACTTAACGAAAACCCAATGATCCAAAAACAATTTTCAAATATAATGCTTGCAAGTCAAATCAGCAGCTTAACCTTGACACATTAATGCATACATGATTATAAAGTAAATATGGTCATTTTGTTTGATTTTAAATGGAATTTTTGTAATGTTATTAAAGAGAATTCACTCAAAATTGGGGCATATTTCAATTTTCCCCACCTACAGAAAATGTTATTTTTTTATTCTTATAGCATTTTTTAAAACTCTTGGTGAGATTATGAAGTTAGACAAAACAAATCCCAGACCGAAGAAAAATTAAGTAAATCATCTCTTTAAAGCATCAAACAGGTGTTGTATACCGACACATACAATTACATATGCATATGCAAATACATATACAGATACAGGTGGACTCTGTTGTTTCAGGTACGAACGGTTTATTAATTTCTTGACTTCGGTCCATGGCGACACGAGGAGAGAGACAAAATTCTTACTATGCTGACCCTAACCCCCGACGCGCGGCGCATCTGGTGATGTTTAAGATTTCAATTCATCTCCGCCAGTCGAGACCCAAAAAATTCAACCGCCACCGCCACGTACACAACTCAACTCTCTGCCTCAATGGCAGAAACTCAACTCTCTCCTCAATGGTCCTATCTCAACTGCCTCTTTTTTAAAATCCTCAAATTCTCAGGACCATCTCTTCCGGGCATGAAGTCATCCACACTCCGGCCCCATTTCCTGTCAATGATGATTGTCATATCCTTTGCGCGAGAGCGTAAACTGCACCGATTGACTATGCACCTGGGTTCTTAACCCGAATAGTTCAAAGCCTAACCAAACTGAATGATAAAATATAATTAACGAAAAATGATTAATATAAAAAAATCATTCCTTAATTATATGATACAGGAAACAGCACTAAAAAGTGAAGACAGTATTTTGTCGGAAAATACTATAACCATAATATGCGAGCCAAGTGTGGAGAGAAGTACAATAAAGGATAAAATACGCAACAAGTATATATATATATATATATATATAGTGTATCACAAAAGTAAGTACACTATATATATATATATATATATAGTGTATCACAAAAGTGAGTACACCCTTCACATTTCTGCAGATATTTAAGTATATCTCTACATGGGACAACACTGACAAAATGACACTTTGACGCAATGAAAAATAGTCTGTGTGCAGCTTATATAACAGAGTTAATTTATTTTCCCCTCAAAATAACTCAGAATATAGCCATTAAAAGCCAACCCCCTCCCAACAAAAGTGAGTACACCCCTTAGGGAAAGTTGTCAATATTAACATACACCATGTCAACTGTCAATATTTTGTGTGGTCACCATCATTATCCAGAACTGCCTTTACTGCATGAAGTTTACCAGAGCTTCACAGGTAGCCACCGGAATGCTCTTCCACTCCTCCATGATGACGTCGCGGAGCTGGCGGATATTTGAGACTCTACGCACCTCCACCTTCGGCTTGAGGATCCCCCAAAGATGTTCTATTGGGTTCAAGTCTGGAGACATGCTTGACCAGTCCATCACCTTTACCCTCAGCCTCTTCAGTAAAGCAGTGGTCGTCTTGGAGGTGTGTTTGGGGTCATTGTCATGCTGGAACACTGCCTTGCAACCCAGTTTCTGGAGCGAGGGGACCATGTTCTGCTGCAGTATTTCACAGTACATGTTGGAATTCATGTTTCCCTCAATGAAATATAACTCTCAAATACCTGCAGCACTCATGCAGCCCAGACCATGACATTCCCACCACCATGCTTGACTGTAGGCATGAAACACTTATCTTTGTACTCCTCACCTGGTCGCCGCCACACATGCTTGAAGCCATCGGAATCAAACAAATTAATCTTCATCTCATCAGACCATAGGACATGGTTCCAGTAATCCATGTGCTTTGTTGACATGTCTTCAGCAAACTGTTTGCGGGCTTTCTTGTGTATCGTCTTCAGAAGAGGTTTCCTCTGGGGTGACAGTTATGCACACCAATTTGATGTAGAGTGCGGCGTATGGTCTGAGCACTAACAGGCTCAACCTCTTCAATCTCCGCAGCAATGCTGACAGCACTCCTACGTCGATCTTTCAAAGAAAGCATTTGGATGTGACGCTCAACACGTGCGCTCAGCTTCTTTAGATGATCTACCCGAGGCCTGTTCTGAGTGGACCCCGCTCTTTTAAAACGCTGGATGATCTTAGCCACTATGCTGCAGTTCAGTTTCAGGGTGTTGGCAATCTTCTTGTAGCCTTGGCCATCTTCATGTACTTCAACAATACGTCTTTTAAGATCCTCAGAGAATTCTTTGCCATGGGGTGCCATGTTGGAACTTTCCGTGACCAGTATGAGGGAGTATGAGAGCTGCAGTACAAATTTGAACACACCTGCTCCCTATGCACACATGGGCCTAGTAATTCTAATGAGTCACATGACATTTTGGAGAGAAAAATGACAATCAGTACTTGATTTGGTCATTTAGGGGTGTAGTTTCTTAGGGGTGTATTCACTTTTGTTTGCAGGGATTTTGCTTTTAATGGCTGTATTTTGAGTTATTTTGAGGGGAAAATAAATTAACTCTGTTATATAAGCTGCACACAGACTACTTTTCATTGTGTCAAAGGGTCATTTCGTCAGTGTTGTCCCATGAAAAGATATACTTAAATATCTACAGAAATGTGCGGGGTATACTCACTTTTATGAATTACTGTATTATTATTGAATTGTTTTACTGTTTGAGGTTTCACATGGTTTACATAGCCGACCTTCAAAAATAAGGCTTGATCATATAGATTACATATAAGATACGTTTTTAATCCCCAGCCTGATGGAATATCAACATCTTCCCCCTCTCAACCTTTTGCTTTTCAACTTCTCATTCACAAATCGTTTCACTCTTTTTAAGACCGAACGTTTGTATTTACTTCTTATAATTGAAAGTTTTACCCAATCGTTTGTGTTAAGGTTTACAGATTTCAGGTTCTGCTTTGTGGTGTCACGAAAGCCTTTTTGTTTAGTTTTATACTTGGATCTTCTACCGTAAGTCAACTAACCATAGAACACTTGTTTTGGAGGCCTCTCATTCTTTAGGTGAATAATATTTACAACCCAATGCATATTATATTTAATAAATCTAGCCTTAATTCTGATCTGACGGTACAATTGTCCTCACCAAACACGAGGGTAATTCTACTTCCAGTCTGCTGATCGTTCTGCTGGTCGGATATATCTTTGGATGACACGATCGATTCGCTATCTGCCCATGTTGTGCTTCTTTTTTTTTTTTTTAGATCCAGACAATAGATTAATTGTTAGTTGGAGCCTCCGGTCGGTGAGTAAGTAAATAAGGCCGCACAATTAAGAAAGTAAAAAAAATAATCAAAGTCGACACCAAGAAACAGAGAACAAAACACGGCCTGCAAAAATAACAATATTTAGTAGGAACAAAATGTATTTTGAAAATGATACATATATTCACCCATTCCGGAAGTGGTAAAGTTTAGTCACTGACCAGTTCATGGATAAGCAGTCCATTAACTCTTCGCATAAGTTTTAGGCTTTTCTATCCTTACTGTCTATAGTCTAGCACAAGGCAGTCTTAAAATGTTCTTACGTTTGCTTTCCTCAATCCTCTTACTACTTCACAAGTGTTTATTACATTAAGCTTCTTTGCTTTTTTACAGCACTGTATTATTTTTGGCTTTCTTCGTTTTCTATAGGCAGAGCAATCAGGTACACGGTCAAAGACTCAGAGCTTCGGGGAAATTGCTCACCGACTCACGTGCTACACTTTCCTCTGTCTCTCGCTGGTATACTTGTCTTTTTGTCTCTCTAAAATATCATACCATCCCGATTTCGCCTCGCATCTTCATCTCGGCGAGTCTGGCATAAGGCTGCTTCGAGGCGTCGCATTATCTCACATTCTTTTTCGCTTTTTTATAAAGTTGTCTATCGGTAAGACTAAATCACATCCAAAAAGCAAGTAATATGCTTTATCTGCCTCTCTACTCGGGACAGTCTGATTCAAAGTCAGAGCCCGGAGAGCGTGAAATCTAGTTGCTGCATTCTGTTCGGTCCGGCTATTCTATTCGTGGAGGAAATCCCTTGCTTTATATATACATTTCATCTGATAGGTAAGGAGGTGAACCAAAAAAATCGATCTTCTAATTTGGATTTCAATAATTTTTGCTGACGTATATTAAATCGGGATTGTTTAAAAAATAAATTGCACATTATATTCAGGAAATAGGTTATTGAATTTTAGATCAGTGACTTTTCATGATCGACAGTTGGGCTTTTGATATGGATTCGCTTTTTTCCACTGCAAACCGCCCAGAACATAGCTACCTATCAAAACAATTTACTTAACTTCCGACAGCTTTATTATTACATTTGCTTTCCTTTTTTCAATAAGATTTCGCTTTTGTCAAATTCTTTTTTATAATAACACAATTTTTATTTTCCTTCTTTTCAAAACTCCATTACGCCATTTGTAATGTATAACACTATTTTTCCAAAATCCAATTTGTTTCTTTTTCCTCTGGTTAATAAAATTTAAGGGTTACACTGAAACATTGATCTTTTTCCAAAACTTCAGTGTCAAGTGTGTTGGACTTCCTCTTGATTTTCAGTATATGTCTCAGACACTTTTGATGGGAGCGTTCTGACGACTAAATGGGGTGACAGTATGGTGTCTTTACCTCTGGAATTATTCTTGGAAAGGGAAGTAACGAATATTACTAAAGAATTCATGACATCTAGAGTTTTAAACCGGAATGTGTATCTCAGTGCATTTTTCACCAGGAGCAGATGTAAACACGATCTCCCTTTAATAAATAGTTTGATAAAAATTTTTATAAAATATCACGCTAAGATGTACGGTTTTTATTGGGTTACTATTACACACATATACACACATCGATACACACACACGCTGATACAGTCATACACATACATATATTTCATCATTAACACGAAGTTACGCTGAGCACGGATTTCCCTGAATCTCTCTTTCTATCCACCCCTATCATTCAAGGTCCGCCACACTTCATTTCCTTTAGATTAATGGTTTAAAAATGCATTATATATGTTTATAATCTTTCGCATATCAACTTTGAAGTAAGCCACAAGATCAAAATTACCAGCGTCAAAAGATCTTGAAACAAAAGGAAAAGAGTCTTATTCTTTGAACGGAAATCAATTCAATTGAAAAATAACGATAACTCAATTTCAGATCTATCAAGATTCTTTTTGGTGTTACCAATGTTTGAATCAAAGGCTGGTCTTAGGAGTTCACAATAGAGAAGTAAATCAGAACTAAATGGTCAGTACAGCGTGAAAATGGTCATACTCTCTCTCTCTCCCTTTCCCTCTCTCTCTATATATATGTACACACTACAAGTCAAAATTATTTGGCCACCTTCAAAATTTTTTATTTCTCATCATAAAAATGTTGATTTTAATGAAACAAGTTAAGCAGCACAATGGTTTTTATTTATTATACTAAATACAAGTCTTCCTCAGTAACTTTGACCTTAGTATAATCAGATATCTTTTGAAAAATGGATTTGAGAGCATTTTTCTTCTATAGTAGTTAACAGGAATAAAACGTTTTCCAAAGGTTCAACACCCCACAAGGCACCAACTATACGGCCACCCTCCTCCCATCACGAAACCTATCCAAGTTAGACGAACCAGACATGCAAAACACTACTGGAGAAGCTGGGACGAGCTCATAAGTGATGAACTCCTATGGACCTCCACATATGGCTGAGCAAAAGCAGGATGACCAGCTCGAAAATACTTACAGCAGCTATGTGAGGATACGGGATGTAACTCTGAAGACCTGCCGGAGGCGATGAACGATAGGGAGAAGTGGCGAGAGAGGGTCAGGGATATCCGTGTTAACGACACGACATGATGATGATGATGATGATGTACTACCTGTTTTACCTATGCTGAGGACAATTTCATCAGAGTTACTAGCTTGCATGACTGAAGGCTGACTGCTCCAAATATCAGTGCGCAACTGAACCCATGTGAAAAAAAGGTGTCAACATCCACTGTGAGAAGACTGTGAAGCTCGCCTATAAATCTACTGTGGTCTACTTGGTGAACTTCATTTCACTGCAGATTTACATCTTTTAGAAGGAAATATTTCAGAAGCAGAATAACACAAAATAAAAATATATGCACAGATGTATGTGTGTATGAAACTCATTCAATAAATAAGGAGAATTAAAAAGAAAGCAAAGTAATTTTCCCATAAATGTAAACTCTGCATTGTGTTTGGAATTGGTTTCTAGCAGAAATTATTTCGCAAAAATATTTGTTTTGAATTGCCTTCGTATGTATGTGGGTGTATTTGTGTGGGTGTGTATACATGTATGTATGGGTGTGCATATATATATATACATATAGTGGCATGCACATGTATTTATGGGTGTTCGTTTATATATATATATATATATATATATATATAAGGAATAATTTTATCCACTAGATCAGAAGTCCTGTTATTTTTGGTGTTATTGATTCATATCAATACCCATAACAGGATGGAAAGAAACTTATAATCCTAATGTGACTGGTTTTTGTTTTTCTTAAAGAAAAAAAATGCATCGGTACGTATAAATGTATGTATAAGTTTACATTAATGTATATATAGGTGTGTGTATATACATTGGCCTAATGAGTAGAGTGTTCGCCAATGGTCCGGGAGACCGGGGTTCAGTACCAGGTCGAGTCATACCAAAGACTCAAAAAATGATACTTGATTCCGCCTTGCTTAGCATTTAGTATTATAAGGTAAAGATCAAGGGTAAAGTGGACCAATCCAGGGAAAGGAGTAGCGCCCTCCCCTACACCTCGGGGTGGTAACTATTGAAAGGGATCCTTTGGGTCACCCTCGACTCAGGTCGCCAATTTTACTTACTATATCTATATTTATGGGTGTTTATATGTTTATACATGAATGTGCCTTTATATATGTATTGATGTACATATATGAAAAAAAAATTATCAACTTATTCCCGTTTTACATTGTATTCACGACTTACGATATTAAATTCTTATTTCTTTCATTCGATCGTTTTCATTATTCCATACACTCAAGAAAACGAAGTCGGTCGTCAGAAAACGACAAAAATTCTAATTTATGTGTACTTGTTTCATTTATACGTATCAGCGCGACACCGTACATAAAATCTTTTTAATGTGACTGACTTGTAATAAGATTATGATATCGTTTGGTTGAAATAAGTTATTTTTTATAGATTCTTTTCAGTAAGTATAACATTCCATGTTTACTTCTGTTAATTCCCAATCTTTTTTCTTTGTGATTGTGTCGGCTGGTAATCCGGAACTGTGTCGAGAGGTTTAAAAGCACAACATTGTTCTTTCAAACTTGTTAAAATTCGTTCTATTTCCGAGCAAATTTTTAACATTATGTAAATCTGGTGGCATATCCTGCGTTTCATCTTTCAGCCAAGTTTTCAGATTGGTAATTTCATTTGTACAGTAAATGACACTGAGCTACAGAATACAAACATTTAGAGAATATATATTCTATGAATGTTTGTATTCTGTGGATCCATACCACTAACTGTATCGATGAAATCTTCAATCTGAAAACAGCCTCATCCTGGATTTAAACTCCAGTTGCCGTGTCCATTTCCTATAATGATCATCGTTACACCACTTACACCTTATATGAACATGTAACAATCTAAAAATAAGTATATTACTTATTCATACAATTTTATTTTTGATGACAGAGGTGATGAGTTTCTTAATTCTCACCGCAAACTTTCGATTTTCGAGAGTTTGGTAATAAATAATACCTAATGGTATCTCTTTTTGATTGCATCATATTACACTTGAAATAATGCAATTCTACTGTCTTTGGTTTAGGAGAAAATTAACTCTATAAAAATAGAAGTTTACTCATGTATGGATGTATGTATGGATGTATGTATGGATGGATGTGGGTGTATGTATGCTTGTAAATATTTGTAATAATGCAATATACACATATACACTAACTTCAAAATTTCAGTCTCTCTCTGACTTCTTTGGATTTAAAGCACTTACTGAAATTGATTTATCTGGCAGTTATACGTATGGAATTTCTATATTTATAGCCCTGTGAATCCTTTCCAAAAACAACAACAAAAAAAAAAAAAAACGAACGAAATGAAATGCATATTTATAGATTCTTGCATTTGAATTGTACCTTCAGTTTCGACGTGTTGTTACCGTTCCAAGTTTTCCATAAGTAAATGTTTGCATCTCTAGTTGATCAAATATCACCTGCTGAAATGGAGCTGGCAGATATCCAGTTTCTATTTGATGAGTTTTAATTCGATAAAGCAAAAAGAAAAAAAAAACTGCCACAATACAGCGAGGTGAAGTAGGTAGAATATTACTGATTTCGATCCGGGTATTATTGTGAATATTCATAAGGAATTTTATATTACAGTTACATAAATTAGCATTAGTTCCAAATACCTTAAATATCACGCTAGGAATTGTGACTGGCCAGGAAACTATTAATAAGATACTCAAGTTTATACTGTAATCCAACGACGTTTAATAAATTTTGTTATGAAATAATTATATATAACATTAGACGATTCGTTGGTTCTTCGTTTTGATAATACTAATTCTTTTATTTTAAAATAAATTAATGATCCTAATCAGCATTTCATAGTTATCTTCGTTATATCAAGAACTTGGATCATTTAAAGTGACGTTCAGAAATGACGTGCAGAACCAACAAAATTAAGTTAAAAAGACTGTAAATTGCTTTATTTTCTTTGAGCATTTTAAGCGTGTTGATTTAATAAAAATTATCCCTATGATGTACAATTTTTACTGGTTTACTATTACACACATATATACACATTCATGCACACACATACTGATACACACAGTCAAACACATATATACATGTCATCATCATCATCATCATCATGAAGTCACGCTGAGCACGGATTTCCCTCCATCTACCCCTATCATCCAAAATCTTCCACAATATATCCAGTGTCTGCACAAAGTTGATGTCAGTAAATTCTTGCTAGTCGGCCAACACTGGTACATCCATATACAGGGGTCCTTAGAAGATCGTCGTTTATGACTTCGTCCTTATTTCTCCAGGAATGCCTGGCACGTTTTGTTTTTAAGATAAGAAGTAAATTGCTAAATAGCCACGGTTTGTGGGGTGCTGCTTCCAAAATTTGTCCAAAACAGCACCTAAAATGCTTGCGTAGTTTCAATCTAGCCTTTTCCTTATGCATTTTGTTAGTGTCCCTATGGTGTATCCATACAAGAGTATCGACATAGATACAGCTTGGAAGAAGTATCGTTTTATTCTATCATATGCTCGATAACCTGTCGCTAGCACTTCACGCCTTCGACAGGCGTATGTGGACATCGCTTTCAGTTGATGAGATATTGCTGCTAAGGAATGTTTACTGGTCCTCTAATTCTAGAGTCGAGATGAACTCTGTTTTACTTACATTCACATTGCAGCCAATGCCTCCTACTGCTTACTCTAGGCTATGCAGTAGGGATTCGGCTCGAGATGGTGTATTTGCGAGAAGCGCTGTATATTCTGCATAGTCTGTGTTTGTTTCGACTGGATATTGTCTTCTTCAGTAACAGTGTCGAAGAAATCGTTGTACCATCAGGTAAACGAACCATTGGTTTTGTGTTTTAGTAAAGCATCATTATATCTTTGAGGAGACCATATGATAGTAATATTGTAACGTAATTGAACGGCTCTGGGAAAATTGAAATTGAATAAATAAATAGATAAATAAAGCAGAGTCTCCGAGTAGCCAGGCTAAAGCACTTGTGGTCATTAAAAATGACTAGAAAAATTCTCGTACAGACGTGTGAAATCGGCAGAAGCGGATGTTTCTGCTCCCGATGCGACTGGCGGAAGTGAGGGGGACAACTCATGTTTTGGAGCAGTTGGCGGCGAGACGGGATAAGATAAAGACGGACAGTTGAACAGGAGCCGCGAAGATGTAAGGAAAATAAAGTTTACGGGCCCCATTTCGGGGTGCGCTCCAAAGGGGGCCTTAGACCAAATACGATCCAGCGGACAAGGAAAAAATTCAAGGCCTGTGTCTGTTCTCTAACGCTGTCGTTTCAGTTTCTGTCGTCCGTGCCTGTGATTTAAAATGAGAAAAGAAGACTAAAGAAAAGTTAAATGAAGGAAGGAGGAAGGGGGAAATTATTGTCGTCAGAGGAAAGAGTGGGAAATGTAATATCTTTTTTTTAATGTGTTGGTCAATTTGCAGTTTTTTCGTTCAGTCCGGTCTGATTTCGAGCCTGACTGTCAAAATTTTCATTCACATTGTGTAAGGGATTGTTTATGACATACGGAAATGAAGTGGTTTTATAGAGAGGCCCACCGTTTCATTAAATGAAATCCCCGGTTTGGGAAGCAAACCATAGAAATTGGGCAAGACGATGGTTATCACAAGGCTTTGGAGTCTGCATTTTCCAGTTCCCACGAAATAAAGGGATGGATAGCGCCTAATCCGCTTGTTTTAATGTAGTGAATTTTGGGGTGGTGGTGGAGTTCAACGAGTAGGTAATATCTCCGTTTTTTTTTTTTTTGTTTTTTTGTTTTGGTCTCGGGTTATGTCATGGACTTGTGCGTTGACAATGAGGTAAATAAATAGATTTAGTGAAAAAAGACGTCACTACTGGCAGGGAAAGGTCCCCACAAAAAGATCTTATTGATTGTTGGGCAGGTAGAGGAGTCTTGATGGACAAAGAAAAAAACATTTTTGAAAGAAAACTCCCTGTTCTGCCGGCGGACTGAGGTTTGTATTTATACGGATAACTGTTAGAGTATATTATAAATTTACATTACGAAAATGTAGGCTTGAAGGAACAGAGGAAAGAGGAGACGAAAAGAGATAGAGATAGAAAGAAAGAAAATTTAGAGGAAGTAATTTACAAGCACAAAAAAAGGAAAAAAGAGAGAAAAGAATGATATTTAGCGAAGTAAAAAAGACATTGATTAAAGAAAAAAAAAAAAAAAAAAGAAAAAAAGAAAAAAAAAAAGAAAAAAAAAAGAAAAAACTTTGTTCGGAAAAAAAGGAAAACTGTATTGACTTTAGCAACAGTTAAAAAAAGAAAAGGAAAAGAAGAAAGAAACAGGGACAGAAAAGAACAAACATTAATGAACTGTGAACTATTTAACGTATTGCTTTATTCCTTTGTTCATTTTGTTCTTTTGAATTGTACAGTATTTTTTTCTATTCTTTATTTTATTGTTTTCAATGTATTCTTGTGGTTGTCGGGGAGAAATAACAACAACATCGGTTTGATAGGATTGCTGAGACGAACCCAGATTAACAACAAAGGTTAAATGGTTTGAAAATTACATATATTCGTGAGCTAACAATGCTAGGAACATAGTTTTTAAAATTTTGAAGACTAAAGATTTTGGAATTGTCGTGAGGAAGGTATTTAACGAAATTAAACGGCTCCTAGAAAACTGAAATTGAATAAATAAATTGATAAATAAATGAATAAAGCAGACAGTCTCCAAATATCCAGGCCAAAGCATTAATGGTAATTGAAAATGACTAGAAAGATTTTGTGCGCCTGTATGGAATCGACAGAAGCGGATGTTTCTGCCCCCGACGCGACAAGCGGAAGTGAGGGGAAAACTCGTGTTTGGGGGCAGTTGACGGCGAGACACGATAAGGTAAAGACGTACAGTTGAACACGAGCCACGAAGATGTAAGGAGACGAAAGTTTATGAGCCCCATTTTCGGGGTGCGCTCCAAAGGGGGCCTTAGACCAAATACGACCCAGCGGACAAGGAAAAAATTCAAGGCCTGTGTCTGCCCTCTAACGCTGTCGTTTCAGTTTCCAAAACTCTCTTTCTTTCTCCCGGCGACTACCTACAATTTGGAGTAGTCAATAAACCTTTCGGTAGTTTTACAGAATTTCTTGCGTTCGTCAACTTTCACCACAGCGTGGTTTAAATTTTCTATTTTGTACCGCAACGGTAAAATATATGCTCCATTTTCCCTCTGTATAGAATTAAATGCCTTAGAAAAATTAACGAATTAGTGTTGTTCCGAGATTTTTGTACGTACTCCTTCGATGATTCAGCGAATACTTAGAATCTGTGAAGTTGTGGAACAAATTCCCCGAAAACCATTTTGAATTTTTCTAAAAATTTTCTCGATTTCAGGTTGGATATGGTGAGAACCATGGCATTATAAACATTAGTAGCTATAGCAGTAATGGTTATGCATCTGTAATTTGTTAGTGATTCTGATGTCTCCTTTCTTGAGGAAGGGGAGGATTCAGTCATTTGTCCATTTCTTTGTTATATTTTGTTCATACACAGCGTTGCATAATCGAAGAAGTATCTTGTCAAATTTTCTTTGGGAGGTATTGAGTTGAGGGCTGTAGCTTTTATGCTTTTAATTTTTTTTTCGGTACTACCTCAACATCTTCCTCCGTAAACTAACCTAGTTTGATGAGTAGTTAGCTATTAATAATTTTTAGAAATGTTTATCAGTGATTTCAGAAGGGTTTCTCTGTAGATTTTTGGAATGTTCTTTCAACTTGTCAAGTTTTTATTCTTGGCTGCCAGCTTTTAGTTTTGCACTCAAGGTGCTTTTGCTTCCTCTTACTTCATTTACTCTCTGACATGTTAATCATGAATGTCTACCTTCTGCTGAGTTTTTGATATTATTGATTTGGTCTTGAATGTATTCTAATTGTTCTTTTTCGTATGTGTTAGTTCTCTGTATGCTTTCTTAAGGTCCTGTGTATTGGCATTTGTTGGATTTCTTTTATTAAGTAAACATTCCTTTTTAAAGATTAAATCGTATTTCCTTAATTGTTATTGTATCTATGGAACTGTACGTTTGGCTCTTGGTTTGATTGGAATGCACTCAGTTGCTGCTTCTCTATGAGCGGTAACAAGGTTTTCCTAATTATCATTTGGAGTATGACTTTTAGAAGTCTTCTGAAGAATATCAAACTTGTTTCTTACAGTTATTGTATTTTGGTTTCTCATATTACAACGGGTGAGTAAGGACTATTCATGTGAAGCTTTAACTATTTATTTGTTTCTGACTTCTGCATTGACTCTGGCGAATTTTTGCCAAGACGATTCCAAGATTGGAAAAGGCTCCTTCAAAAGAAGAGTATGTCTCACAGTTCAAAGCGCTTTTTATCTGCTTCTTGTTCATGAATAGATAATGTATCAGTGCTTCAGAGTTATTTGGGTTGGTGTAGGTCTTTGGCTTTCTTTCCATTTTTTGAATTTATTATTCAGGTATGCTAGCCTGTTCTCGAGTGAAAAATCTGCTAGCTAGTTATCATTTCTGTTTGGTGAGTTGTGTAGCAGAATTTTATATTTCTGTCTTTACCTCTATGAACATTCATGTCTCCACTGATGATGAGAACGTTGTGTTTGGGAATGTATCGGGCAAGGGAAGAGAAGTCATTGAAGATCGTGATGATATCCGTTTTATCGCTGGAATTGGTGGGACTCTAGTGGAAGACGATTGTCGTGCTGAGGTTGTCATTAAATCTAAAACTTAACATTCTCTGATGGATTCTATATTATTTAGTGTTTTTAAGGCACGGGGACTTTAAACACATCTTCTGACGACGTTGATGAAGATTTTCCATGAAAATGCCGAGACAAATTTCTTACCATTACCAGTATCATTGTATTTTATTTCTTGTTTGCTATGGTAGAGTGTCTATGTTCTTGTATGCACATAATGTCTATGTTATGCTCGGCTAAATTCAGGATATCGGTAGTGTGATGTCATCTCGCTAAATTATTGCGTCATTTCACTCATGTCCCCAATCACCGTGTTTTCATTTCTCCAATCAAAGCTGTGACAAGACATGAATCCATTTTGTCTATATTTGGCCTTCCTGTATTGGTCGCTGGTGCACTCACTTGAACTTTCCAATCTGATTTACATTTCCACCCAAAGATTTTAGCAAACTTAACAGCTAACTGAAAAACTCGCGGCCCAATCAAACCAGATAATAAAATAATCAATACAATCAACCGCTACGGCAACTGGGTTATACAGGTGTAATGTAATATAAACGAAAATTTATGAGATTAGAAATGGAATTTTCATTTATTAGTACAAATAGTAACGTAGAGTTTCTTGTTGAAAAGGAACATATTCATAATTCAAAAGAAACAATTTTCTCGGTGCATTTGAATGAGGATATAATATTTATAGCCATTACTATATGTTACAGTTTTTGATTCTGCTTTTTTTTTGTTGAAGCTCCGTATTCATATTCATGCATTATGTTTCATACGCACACAAATATGTATATCAATCTTGAGAATTTCCGTTTAAGAAAACATAATTCATTTTCTTACAAATGTAAGTAGAGATCACAAAATAAAACTCTTGATAGTCAGAACAATGTAAAATATCCTAAAGATTTCAGTCAACACATACACACAAAACCAAAAGGTTAAAAGGGGTGGGTAAATGATAGCTGGTTATGGAAATTAAATTATTATGGCAGAATTTTCGACAGAAAAGCAATTTCCTGCAAAATGCCACATCGGCTAAAAAGTTTTACATATTGATACGCATTTTCAAAGATTGAAATACGACGAACTTTCGCTTTAGGTCATCGGAAGTTACAGATGACTGGATTGTAGGAAACTTTCCGAAAAAATAATTATCAATGGATGCGAACGAATTTGAGGAAGTTAATTTATTACTTTTTATTTTATCAAAGAGATCGATAACCTGTCAGTAGCAGACCACGCCCTTTTCAGGCGTATGCTGACATCACTTTCAGTAGATGAAATATTGCTTCTAAGGTATGAGAGCTAGTCTTCTAATTACAGTGGCTTGCCACTGTGGAGATGGTTCCTCGTTTAAAACTCATGAACTCTGTTTTATTTGCATTCATGCAGAGGCTTATATATCATATGTTTTGCAAGAAGCATTAGATCATCTTCGTTGTCTGTGTCTGTCATAGTTTCTCCAGAAGAACGTCTCCTTCTTCTCTTTTAGTGTAAAACCATTTTAGTTCATCAGATTTATTGATTTTCATAGTACGTAATATTGGCAAGATTATGAACATATATTTATCTCCTTACAAAATTTCTACGACAAAGTCGAAGAATTTGGTGTCTCAATCAGCTGAGCGAATCATTGTTTTTGTGTTTTTGTTAAGCTTCATTATAGCGGTAACCATTTCTTTGAGGCGATCATATGCTTGTAATATATGTTCTATCTTCTCTCTGTATGAAAACAAATGCCTTGGAGAAATCAACGAATTAGTGTTGTTTCGAGACATTTTGTACGTACTCTTTCGACGATTCAATGGATAGTCAGAATCTTTGAAGTTGTAGATCAATGCTGATACCGCAACAAATGTCGAATGAGATGCCGAAACAAACTTCCATTCATTTTCTGTATTATAGTATTTTAGTTCTTATTGAAAATGGGATTTTATCCAAGCTATAGTTGTGTCGTTTCTACTGTATGGAATCAGCACATGGACGCTACCGAAACGATGAAGAAAAAGGTAGATATGAACTACGCAAGAATGGTACGTGATATTTTTATCAAAATCTTAGAAGCAGCACACCACAAAACAGCGGCTGTACAGTGAATTACCTCTCATCTCAAAAACAATCCAAGTAAGATGAATAAGATATGCTGGGCACCATTTGAGAAGTGAGGACGAATTTATTAGTGACGTTCTTCTATGGACTCCTACATATGGCCGCACCAGTGTTGGCCGACCAGCAAGGACTTACAAACATCAGTTCTGTGCTGACACTGGATGCTTTCTAAAAGACTGGCATAGAGCGATGGATGTTTAGAGAGTCAGGGAAATTCGTACTATCAGAAAGACTTGATAATGGTAATGACTTTATTATATGTCTAACAGTTTACAAACTTTATATAGATAGATATGAATAATAATATCAAACTAGATAAATATCAGGTTTTGATATTATAACATTAAATTTTGTTCCGTTATTTCTTGAATTTATGGTTTTCATCCCTCCGTAATTATTAATCGGTGATAGTTCCCAAATCAAATTGATCTGTAGCTTCCGGTAACTGAAAATAAAAGATCACTGGAAAAAACTTTAACCGCGAAAAGCGTAAGAAATCATTATTTAACCTCCTATTACGTTGACTAAAAACAATTAAAGAATGTTTCAGTTGGTTAAATGATAGAAATATACTGGTCAACAAATTTTGATTAAATTAGAATTAACTAAACAAAAAAAAACAAACATCGACATCAGATTCAATCGGCTAAATTCACGGCAATTGCAACATCAACGTTGGTCAAAATAAAATTTCTAAATTGGAAAATTAATTCTAACATAAATATTGAAAACTGCTCAAATATATTAGCAACGGCTGACGAAGTCGTGAGAGAGCCACTCTGATTCGTAAACATTTCAGTTTTCATCTATTATAAAGAAAAGAGTTATTGATCAAAGGGAAATAACCAGATCTAAAATTCAACAAATATATAGTAGCGGCCATAACTTAAGGAACGGAATAACAACAAATATTTAAATGGTGTTTACTTGAAAAAATTTGCATGTACATTTACGAAATTTTCCCAAAATATACTTGGAACATATATGTAGTTATTAAATATAAATTTTTCTAAATCTTTTTCAGTAAAGTGAACTAAAATAAAAACAAAAATATACATTTTGCTATGGTCAAAAGTTAAGGAACGCTGTTGAATTATAGCAATTTAGGTAATTTCTAAACAACTTGATTGCTAATTTCGATTTACAGTCAACTGTCATACATCGTTAGAACTATTTTTAACTAAGATGGGGGTGAAAGTACGTAATTGTTTAACTCGAGAAGAAAAAAAGCTAAATTTAGCAAATCATCAAAAAGGCAAATCGTATTCTGAAATTGCTGGCATCGTACGAAGGTCAAAAAGCGTTGTTTATCGTGTGATCAGTAGATTTTAGGCTGACAAGACACTTGAACCAAAACCGTGAACTGGCAGGCCTCCTATGACTACTAAACGGGAATATCGGGTGATTGTTAAAATGTCTTTAAAAAACCGTTTCGATACATCAACGTCTATTTCTCGTGAATTTTGTGAGCAAAAAGGAAAGCCAATCTTTAGAAAAAATGTTTCTCGTAGGTTAAATAAGGAAAAATTAGCGGCTCGAATTTCATGTCGCAAACCTTTGATTTCAAAGAAAAATCAAAAGGTTCGTCTTGACTTCGCCAGAGGACATATCCTATGGACAGAGGAACAATGGAATATGGTTAACTTTAGTGATGAATCTAAATTCAACTAGTTTGGATCTGATGGTAAGAAGTTTGTAAGTCGTAAAATGGGGAAGGATCATCTCCTCAATGCATAAAGAAAATTGTGAAATTTGGAGGGTTGAGCGTAAAGGTGTAGAGGATGAGATCCTCAACGGGAGTAGGACCCATTGTTCGTTTTCACGGTAATATTAATGCCAATGTTTATAAAGAACTTCTTCTCCTGCATACTCTTCCTCATTTACGAAAATGAACAGTTGAAACTCCAATATTTATGCAAGACAACGCGTCTTGCCACAAAGTTAAAACTGTGTAAAGTTTTCTTGAAGAGGAAGGAATAGCTGTTATGAAGTGGCCACCACAAAGCCCATATATGAATCCTCAAGAGAATGTATGGAAAATCATGGGAGAGAAAGCTCAGAACAGAAATCCTCAAAATATTGATGATTTATGGGGTTTTCTGAAAGAAGAATGGGAAAGTATCACTACCACCTTTTGTAAGAAGTTAATTGGCTCATGTGGTCGAAGATGCAATGAGGAAATCCAATGCAAAGGAAAATTCAGTAAATATTGAATTTTTCTTTAATTTATATATTGATCTAACAAGGATTTATGATGCGTTCCTTAA
The DNA here is from genome assembly GCA_963585895.1 of Sepioteuthis lessoniana. Lineage (NCBI taxonomy): Eukaryota > Metazoa > Mollusca > Cephalopoda > Myopsida > Loliginidae > Sepioteuthis > Sepioteuthis lessoniana. The sequence continues at coordinate 992,154 of OY757914.1, read as the reverse complement.
CTTTTGACCGGGTCAAAAATGTATATCTGTGTTTTTCAGTCGACTATTAATTTACTGTAAAAGAAAATTTACAAAAATTTATATGTAATAAAATGCATATATGTTCCAAGTATATTTTGGGAAAATATCGTAAACATACATGCATATTTTGCAAGTAAAAATCATTTAAATATTTGTTGTTGTTCCATTCCTTAAGTAATGGCCTCTACTGTATAGTTTTTAATTACGATAAAGTCTATCTTCAAATTCTGTATATAAGTTCGGTCTATTAAGTAATTTGATTGACAGTGTAAAAAGGATATGAATTATCAAATGAATTATAAATTAATTTTATCTCCTTCAAAATAATTCATTTGGAAAGCCACACGGAAGAAGAATAAAAAAATATTAATTATCAACTGAATTATAAATGAACTTTATCTCTTTCAGAATAGTTATTTTGGAAAGCCACAAAGAAGAAGAAGAAGAAGAAGAAGAAGAAGAAGAAGAAGAAGAAGAAGAAGAAGAAGAAGAAAAAGAAGAAGAAGAAGAAAATGATTTTTATCTCCTTCAAAAAATTCCTTTGGTTAATGCCAGATCCTCCTAAACATCGAGGTAATTAATTGGGAGAATTTCTTTGTCCTCTTTAGGAATCCTTGCAGTTTGATTTAAATATACCTAATTTGGTATGTATACTATGTGGATTTATTAGTTATGTATACACCTTGAATACTTTGTTCGCGCTATATTTCTCCGAGAGGCTTTAATGTAAAAATGTTCTTCATATGAAGGGGACTCTGAGGGAGACGGGGTCTCTAAGAAACAATAACCACCATGGAAACCATGTCACTGCACGACGTAATCAATCGTACAGAAATTAAATTTCCTAATTCAAACAGAAAAATCACGGGATATTTGTTTTACTTAAATAATTATCCACTAATTACGTTTATTGGCAGTTCTTCAAACTGGAAATATGAAATAATCACATCGTATTATTTATGCCAAACAATCCAGACTCAATATCTACAGTCGATTAATCTCTTGAATGTAACTCATTTGAATTTTTAGAAATATTTCTAATGGGACAATGTATTTCATAATATAAATAATATAATTGGTAAATATCATTTTAGCAATTCATTTATTTCACCTCGATATAAGAAGTTATGCAACAACATCACTATAATCTTAAAATTTATGAAATATTCATTGTCTGTAAATGCCATGTAAACTGTGCCTTGAATTTGAAGAATGCTGAAAAATGTATCGAAAATACATTGTTTGAATTGGCCGCCAGTGTATCTACAATGATCTTTTTGCAAGAATTCAGGGATTTTTCAGGACTATATGCAACAGGTTTACGTAACCTGACTGATGTAAAAATTCTATCAAAAGTGACTGACAACTCTAAATATTAAGGAATCGTTTTAAAGTAATTAAAAGCAGCTACAATCAAAGTTTTGATCTTTTACCCGGTGTAGCCGGCTATTTTAGCTGATGTGACTTAAAGTATAAAAAATCAAAAGGTTTCTGAATCTGTCTGAATCATATAAAAACATGAAACGCAGTTGTTTGTTCTCAGAAACAAATTTGAAGTATAATAGTTAAAAATGAACTAGGAATATTTTCCCTTTGTATAAATTAAGATTATAACTGACTACAGGGTTGATGTAGGGTGTATTTATTTTTCGCTGAATTGAGACGTATTTTTAGGCTCAATGTCACTAATGACATCAATTGTTATGGCAGTCGTGACTTTGAACGTAAATTGCTTTGACGGTCTGAAATATTCAAGTTTTCTATATGGATTGAATTATCAGTTTGCCAACTATAAATAATTTGACCCTCTAAGTGATTTTGCAATTTATCTACGTGAAACTATGAGTTATTAATATGAGAGAACTGAGTACAGATTTCACAAATATAGATTTTTTCAAAATCATAACTCTTTTTATTGCTATTTCGGTTAACCTGAATGAAACTTATTTCAATAATACATTTATATCACTGTTTTATTTGTTAGTTTTGATTGTTTGCGTTGAAGTGGTGTAAAGGCAGTAAAACTATTTTCTTAAAAACTCATGATGAAATAACTTACAAGTAAATCAAAAGATTCTGACGTTAAATATATCAACTGTTTCCGTAGAAATTGAAACGAAAACATTTAATCTAATAATTCAATTAATTCTAAAAGCAAGTTTGTCTGGCTTGTTTAACTTTAAATTTAAAATACTTCCCTTATTACAAAAATTTGCCTTTTATAATTATCCTCATTAAAATAAAAATGGCTAATATTGCTATCCGAAAATGTCTTAAGCTCATATCTTATAGTGATGCCAGCATAAATGGATGAACGGAAAATCTGCCATTCTAGAAAAAAACTGCTCGATTAGTTCCGACGTCGAAGTAAAAAATTATTTTGCCGAGCTGAAGTGCCAATCATGAACTACCTATTGGACGAAAGCAATCTTTCGTCCGAAAAGTAGCTTATACAATCGATATACTTGTCTGGAGTTGTATTTATTAATACAAACCTATTATTATATCGATGTAACATATATTGTATTGAATGTGATAAGTTGAACGCAGCAAGTTCACGTCTATTATGCTCAAAGAGTGGGCGGCCTATTTACAGATGGCTGATTAATTAGTGTTTGAAGTAAATAATTAAATTTTGAATGATTCATTACTGACCACTTATTCTAAAAAGACATACTTTTGGTATTTAATCAAATTGAAATGTATTTTAATGCACTGTAGTGAGTATTTCATAAGAAATAGCTAAAGGAAATTATTTACAGAGCTCTAAGTCATGTGATGGACCAGTGATAACTTTCAAAGTGATTGATTCTAGTAAAAAACTTCACTGAGTTGATCGTATTTAAGATAAACCAAATTAGTTTAACGAACACATTCGACGGAAGAAAACTATTTCAGAAACGCAGCAGTAAAAATTGGGCAAATAAAAATGTCAAAAATTCTATTTTTAACTTTTTGTCAAGTTTTATAGCATGATTTCATTTGAATATGTTGTTTGGTTATTCCTGTGGACCCTGTTTCTTTCTTTGAGTAAGATTTACTTTGATTAAAATACTGTGAACATGTTTCCTTTCGCTAGCTGTGATTACTCAAGTTTGAATACCAAGATTGAATACCTGACTGATGTTGGTATTATCATTGAGGCGTGTCTTTTAAATCCAGATAGGTTAAGCGAGATAAAGGATTATCTTTCTTCCGAATGCGACTGCAATAACCATATAAATTTCATAATTCTTGACGGGAGCATTTTAGGTTACATAATTAAATGTAATTTCAATATATTTCTTTGGGCCTTATTGATATACTGGATACAAATAAAACAATGATACAATCATAATTCAATTATAGGTTTCTCGCGGTCAAGTTCCCGCCATTTATCCATATTTCCAAATCTTCGATGTCTCTGTATGATAACAAGCACATAAACATAAAAGAAACCTAAAGCACCAAGGAAGTCTCTAATTTTGTTTCCACTTGATGCATTGGCTACAGATGTTCAATAAGATGTTCAATGATCTGATAATGATTATATGCAATTATCTTGATGCATTAAAGCCGGATTTTTGATCACAAAAAGTACTATGTACAGAACTTTGCAACTTGACAGCAAAAGGAAACAAAATAATACTCATCACTCCTTATGGCCATAACCTTATTTCCTAAGTCCCAAAACAAATATCTTTTTTAAAAACTCGTTGTTTGAAAATAGATCAAATTACAAATATTTTCAGAAAAACATGATGAAGACGAATTATGTAAACAGAAAATTAAAAGACAAGTTGTTTATATAAGCAATTAACTTACTGAAATACCAACCAACGCCAGATAAGAGGTAAAAACTTGGATCACAGCTGATTATAATCACAGTACAATCATACCTCAATATTGATGGTGAGCTGGTAAGTGATGCTTCCGTTAGAGTTAACTTATGTGAAACTCCTGAAAAGTCTTGTAATTTTTGTGAAAAATCATTGAAGACACTCTGAGGGTGTAATTTTTGATAAAATGTTCACATGGTAAATAGTAATTACAGTCAATGTGTTATCTTTTCAACAAGATAGTAATACAGTAGTTCGGCGTAATTTTTTAATACTTTGGTGAAATAAATGTTATAGCCTGTTTGTTCATTTGTTTCTTTAGTAATCCCACTTGTACCAATCTGATAATTAAAAATTTTGCATTGATGTATTTCTGTAAAAGTTGAATTCCACATAAAAGATTTATCAGTTAATACCTTTTATATTACATGGAGTTTGCAGATAAATGTCGTTGTTTTTATTCAAAAGAATGACATTTAAAAGATTTATCGATTTTAACGATTTTGTTCAACTTGTAATTCCATGTAATTCTAAATAAACTATCTATAAGCATAATTAGTAATATGAATATTTTACTGAGACAGATGATTCGTTAATTTTTTTCTTTTGAAGTTTAAATACTCTACCGTGAGTATTTACTGATACAATGTGGCTTCCAACTGATTGGTTATTAGAACTTCCCTCTCAATCGATGAGAATCCTAATTTCCACACGGACTGTTCTTGTGCCGTTAAAATATTCCCCCTGTGTCCAATAAGTATGCATACAAAATTTAGTAGCTCTAAACCAAATTGTTTTATCATCTATTGAGAACAAACAAACAAGAAAACTTCTCAATTGTTAATATTGATAAACAATGGTGGATGCGACTATAAGTCCGGAGCCTGGTATGTAGTTAAATGAAATTTTATCTAAAAGTTTTACAGCATGATATGCGAGATCTATGGGGGAAATATTCACTACTGAGTTAAGAGAATCGACAAAATCGAAGTTCGTATCGAAACAAATATTTGTTCCATGAAATAAACGACCTACACAGTTTACGCATTATAAGGTTACAGACTTAAAATCATTGTCCATAAAAAATAAGATAATATAAAAATAAAACAAAAATGATTCATTGTCTTTGTTAAAATAAAAGTAAAAAATTTACTCATTGTTAACTTGAAATATGTTTACGATAATGTTTAGCTTTTCAGTTGACTTTTTGAAATGCGTGACGACGAGAAAATATTTGATGGATCAGGTAAAAAATAAATAATATTCTATTGCTTTCTTTAACAATAATTTGGTAAAATATTAAGGAACGAAAAACATGCACTTTCTATATTTTATGTCAAATTACAGTTGCAAGAATAAAACCAAACACTTTATTTTTATGTTTACAATATTAATTATAAATTGTAAAATTATTTTTAGAAATTTCAAAACAATGCGACAATTTTAAAATCAATCAAAAATGAAAAATAAGGAAATTTTAATCAAAATGAGCCCAATATCAATCATCCAGAAATCGAATATTAAAGTAGAAAACTGAAGCGATACATTCCATTTATTTTTAAAGCAGATCAAGTAAGAAGACAAAAATAGATAAAAGAACGATCTTTTCTCGTTATTCATGGTTGGTTGGTTGGTTGGTATTCAAGAACATTACAAAATTCAGACATAATTACAACTGAAGTGAGTTCAATTCTTACTTGATGACCAAGACTTCAGGTAATTTACTAAGCTTTTTGCTTAGAAGTGGCACAAGGACGTCTGAATGGGGCACACAATGAGACTCGAACTCATTCGAATAGGTTTACTAGCTTGCTAATCTTGATACCACCAGAGGCGCTCTGACTAACTCTTGTATTGTGTCAAATTAAGCCTAATAAAGTCTGGTGAATTTGTTTCTTATTTCTTCTTACTAGTGTTCGGAATTGTTTTATTTTCATGCACGGTACGTATTCTTCATGGTTTTTTGTTTGTTTTAGGTCATATGAACCTTCGTGGTCTATTTTATTTTAAATCCATCCTTGTAGAAGAGCAGTAGCGTTACTATCTAATTCATAGCAGAGGGATAAAGGGGTTCACGCCTTTCCCAAGAGCATTTGTTCAAAAGTGATCGTAATAGTATAACTGGAGTTTGAAATCGCTTACTAGGATATCGCAGTCCAGAAAGTTAGCCACTACGCTAATAGATATGTCCGCTGACGAAGTTAATTTGAGTTGATTTTGTTTTTTGATATTGTTATATAGCTGTGATGAATGAAAAATGATGGACCATAATGAAAAGGCATAACACTTGGTTATAAAAATATAACTCTCTCTTTTATTTCTCGAAAGGTTTGAAGTAGACTGTTAATGTGAGAGAGAGAGACATGGAGACGAAAGATGCACACACAGACGGAGGACTGCTATATTGACCCTTTCTTCTAAGCCACTTTGTGCTTCTATATTCAGTGCCCCACTTAGTACTTCTTTTGCTTCTCGGTAGGGGGGAGGACACTGTCCCCCTCTTGGCACTCGCTGGTTGCTCTTCATGACTGACCGTCTGCGTGACTGACTGTTACTGCCCGTAACTGACCGTTTGATGTGGGTACCCATGTATATATAATTTTCCAACGCCCATGCATTTCCGGTTGTCAACTCCCTTGACCCCTTCCAGCGGCCAACCCGCATGAGCTGCTTACACACACGCATCGCTGTTTTTCTGTTTACACAGCTGGAATATGGCGGCTCTGTCAAAAGTCAATATGCAACGCACCTCTTTATGTTATTTTTCAAAATGACCACCTGTGGATATTTTCTGCTCGTTCTTCTCCATCTTGTTTCCCGTCCACCTCTTACAAAAATGCACAAGGAACACAACAGCAAGAAATTCAGCAATCATAATGCATTCGAAGGCCACCCGTTCTAGCTATTATCAAAATTATTTCTTTATTCTTTCTTGGTGCGGTTGGCTCTCCCACAAGCATACATCAAAACTATAAAAAAACACCAGAGAGCTTTCCTCTGGAATTCCTTGAAGAAACTAAAAACATCACAGGACTAAAATCCTGGTAACAAACCCCGTGACCCTGGTCATTCCAGAAACACACTTGGCGTGGATTCCTTATGACTACACACCAGTCATCCGCTCCACTGGTTCCTATCTGGAGTAACAGGGAGATTTTGCAAAAATTTAAAACACAATACCCTAAAATGGCATAAATTGACATACATGCAACAACAATCCAAATATTTCACGTCAAAACATCAATCAGCAATTGATTTTCTGCTTAATCAAATATTGCTTCTAATAGTTTCACTTTCCTAAATACATTTGTTCCAAGGTTCATTTTTCTCCGCGTTTTATCATATAAGTAGACATCTCGAAGCATAACCATACGATCACAGGCAGTAACCACGCCCCAATTTTCAAACTGACATCGAGTGAATGACCTTCGATTAACACCATGTGTGTCTCTGCTCGAGTTTAATGCCACTCATGCAACTTCTTAATTTCCAAACATACTACGTTTGAACACAGAAAACTGCCTTTATCTGCAGTGCATGTCATTCAAAATCTTGACCGAGAAAACAACACAAAACAAAACAAAAAACAATGAAAATTACCTCATCTTCCTAAAAAAACAAAACCAAAATTAAAATCTAATCAAAACTAAAATTAAAATCCCCATCAATAGCTGAGGAAATTTTTCATAGAGTGAATCGGGGAAAAATTCAGAAATGTCACTTTAAATTCGAACAATTATTCCCTTCCCGATCCCTCAGCGATTGGGAGAGAAGAAAAAAACTTTCCAAAAATACAGAACAAGTCAAAACACAATGTCCAACAAAAAAAAGTTTCCTACTAAAAAAAAAAGAAGAAAATGTCAAAAAAAGTTCAGAAAAAATGTTCACGTTTATGTCCGTTCTCTTTTAAAAAATGCTGCTTCCTCTCCCTTCTCTTCCTTATGCAAAGCTGCGGGGTCCGTGTATGTATCGACAGTTTCTTTCTCTTTTTTCTTTCTTTTTTCATCTTCAACTAACACAATAGTCTGGCCTCTTACCAACATCCCAAAATTTTCGATTCCATTCTAGGAGGACCTTTACAAAACCTGGCCAAAATCTCGATCCCATTCCTGGGAGACATCAACAACACGTCTGATCTCCACAGCTTTTCCTATCCATCTCCGGAACAACATCATCACAAACTTCGTTCCACTTACCTAACTATTGACCCAAAGGTACATGATCCTCTCCTTGACCATATACCATAGTCGCCAAGAACTTTTCGGATGCTCGGAATCAAAGGCAAACAGAAAAAGAAATCTCAATATCAAATTATTACGCGTTACGATGAACATTTACGAGTTACTACCAAATTTCATTTATAAAAAATTTGTTTATGTTATAAAAAATGTGCATCCCAAAGTCCTACAAATTTGAAGGTTCCTTATTACAAACTCGTCATATTTTTTGACATTTCACAGAAAGGTTATCGCTTACTGCTCACACGACAAACTGCCTGTCCATCTCTTACTTTATCTTTTTTCCCTTTCCTTGCCTTCTATTTCTCTGTTAAACCAAAGCATCGCAGTTTTCAGTATCCACTCTAATGTGAAAAAATGTGGACTTATAAAGATTTCCAACTTTTTTGCAATTATTAAAATTCTATCGGACGCGAACCCAAGAAAATTTAAAGATACACTGAGGGAAAAAATAGAATTTTTTTCTCAAAATGAGCAATACACCTTCCCCAAGATAGCAGTTTCTTTCTTTTCCCCCTTTTTTTTTTCAATTCTCTTGATGTGTTTCCTTTTATTCTCCAAGTTTGTTGTCTTTTCAAGCTTTTTTGTCTTTCATTTCCGTTGTTGCTTTTCCTCCATATCTCTTCTTTTAAATTTCTCTTCCTTCATCAGTCGCTTATTTGATCGTCCAGTGCCCAACCTTCAGGTTCCAAATGATTCCCTGTCTTTTTTTCTCAAAAAGAACACAGCAGGTAACAGCAAACCAATTCACTATATATGTTGTATAGCATGATGAAGCAATGAATGACCTTAACACTTGGATATAAAAATATAAGTCCCTTTATTCTTTCTTATGGTCGAAACTTCTGTAAACGTGTGAAAGAGGCAAGAAGACGAAGACAGACGGAGGACTGCTATATTGAACCTTCCTTCTTGGTCACGCTGTGCTTCCATATTCAGTGCCCCACTTAGTACATCTTCTGCTCTCAGCCGTGGTGAGCATCCCCCCCACTGGGCACTTGCAGGCCTCTCTGTATGACCGACGGTTCGCGTGACTGACCGTTACTGCCCGTGACTGATCTTCTGACGTGGGTGCCCATGTATATATAATCTAACGGCCATACATTTCCGGTTGCCAACCCACCTGACCCGCTCCGACAGTCAACCTGCGTGAGCTGCTTACACCCACGCATCGTTGTTTTCCTGTTTACACAGCTAGAACTTGACGGCTCTCTCAAAGGTCAATATGCAGCAGAATATCAACCTTTGTAGGTACTAGCACTCCTTGTAAGAGTGGACCTGGGAATAATGGAAATGAAGGGGTACTCCACATTCCCAAAAGCTCCAGGACTCACCATCAGATAGCTAAGTGTAATATCCAAGACATTATTTGAGCCGGAGGGTCTAACCCCTTTGCAGAGGTACTGTGAACATATTCTACAACCCTGTTAGACGACAGAACGGATATGTACTTCACTGAAATGCTTACTGCATAATGTTCGATTTATTGGATTAGATTTCATCCTTGAATTAAGTGTATTGACAAGAAGATCATGTTGAATTAAGTGCATTGACAAAGAGAATATGTTGAATTAAGTGCACTGACATTAGATTATGCTGAATCAATTTTTATGTAAAATTGCTTTTTTGATAAAGAGTTTGAAAAGAAAAGAAAACTAATCCTACTACGAACTCGAAAATGATAAAAGCCCCCAAGAACATTAAAAAGATTCTTTCATACGATTGCAACAATAAGATTTTTTTTTGTTAGTTTTCTCATTTGTCGGTGAATAAGGCTATTTGTACGTTTTTGACAGTTATATGTTTAATTGTTATATCAGTCTACAAATACAGTCACGTTTTCAATGTTATATTTTGTGTAGAACTTAACTTCATTTCTTGTAGCCAATTATGTTGTACGTTTTTCGCATGTTTGATCTGTTTGGAACAAAGACTTGTTAGTTGTACTTTGAGCTGCTAAGTTCATTCCTTATTCTCATAGCTTAGTTACAATGTTATAGTTGTCAATGTTCGACTCGCAAATCTCGTAGGGCGTGTTGTTTACATAAAACGACGTAGTCAACTAATTATCCAACAATCACCAATTCCCTGTTTGTTCTAAGTATTCGATTGCTTTATTTTAATTTAAAAAAGTGGCAACATTTTCTTTATCATATATTTTCGGATAATTTCAAACAGGAACATCCAAAGTACACGTCATTACCGGCTAATTGTTCCTTTAAGTTTTCTATCTAATAAAATGTGTTGATGTATATCTCTCTCATCTCATTCATCACAAAAAATTGAAATCTTTCAAAGTTCGTTTTCCCTTCTAACTAATCAGCTATATTGTTAGATACGATCATTTAATCAGTAAATATGCACACATATATAATGCGATAAGTTGTTGACATTTATACATGTGATAACATTAGTTCAGTTTAATTACTAATATTAAGTTTTGTATTCACAGAATTTAACAAACCACTAATGATACTCCTTACTGCAAAATGAGTAAGTTACTGAACATTTTTACGATTCACTAGATAGTAAAGTCTCCAGTGTTGACAAAATCACCTATGAACATTTGATTACTTCATAAATTACAAAGGCTAACATGATTAGAAGACAAAAACATTATTTGATTTCAGTTCCGAATTGTTCTGTATTTGGGGATACTAATTTAGAGTAATTGTTTGAAATCTGTTCATTCTTGTTTTCCATCAATAGTTTAATAAAATTTTCGATATCTTTCTTCCAAATATTCCGAATTAAAGGGATGAATAGCAGTTGAAAATGAAATTTCAATGTGAAAGCTTTCGACGACTTGTTCACCCTGCCGGCAAAATTCTCATAAACTTCAGCCTCCCTGATGTAAACGGATATCAAAATAAAAGTCGATACATCATTTTTTGAAAGTAACGAATTGTCATCGATAAAATCGCGATATAAAAGATGGTAAAAACTAGAAAAAAGATATCAATATTTATTGGATATATGCAACAAGAGATTGAATCAGTAGATTATACGAATAATATCTTTTTATCTTCTTTTCTTTACGACTTCATAATCATAAGGGAATGTAAATGCATGTAAATATTTTCAATTATTCCCGACTTTAACTACTATATTTAAAATTAAGTAAGTTTTCAGCTTCCAAACATTTGATTTAATAAAAAGTCATTTCAGAAGAAATAATTTGATCACCTAAAGGTAAGGCTTTAAATTTTATGAATATTAAAACAAAAAAAAAATTCAGTATCTGTTCTTTCTTGAGTTATATGCAAAAATAAATCCAATAGGGTGTAGAATGTCAGGAAAGTTTTAGAATTGTTAAATCGAAATGATTTGAACTGGACCAGAAAACATCAATTGAAACTCACTTATTCTGCATGGATAAAATGCAAACGGATAAGTTTAATCGTTCTCTTATATATTTGCATTTTTGATATAGATATCATTTAGTGAAAGTTGTTTTCAGTGGGTTAAAATAAGATTTTATTTGTTGCCTAATAAGTCATTGAATATCTAAAACTAATTGATACTTGTCGCAAAGCAAATGGATTGCAAATTAATTTTGCAAGCGATTCTCAAGTGTTTCTTTCTTATTGAGCATTCGATGAAAAAATAAACTAAAAAGAGCAACCCGAAAGCATAAATGTTGGGTTTTATTGTGGAAACAATTTTTGCGGAAAGTGAACATATAATTTTATGATATAGGAGACGAAACGAATAAAAATAAACTATATCCAAATGCTAATAAATGGACCAAATTTTGTAACATTGTGAAATCAAAGAGTTGTCTTATTTTGAGTTACGATATTTGAATTTAATAGAAAATGACTACAAAAATAAAATAAGACTTACTTTTGAGAACATATGATAGCAATTAATTGGAGAAAAATTCCTCCTTTTTTAAGAAACTAGTTCATTCAGGGCTTTATCAGTAAATTACTTTTTAAGTATAATAAAACGTATAAAAAATAGAATATTGCTTAATTTACGGTAGCGATAAATTCAAACTTTGAGAAAAAAATGTGACAAGAAATACAATATTATCTAAACTATGATAGCTGTAAATTTAAACAATCTGGAGGAAAATGAAAGAAATAAAATATTGTCTAATCTATGATAGCTGTAAATTCCAACACACAGAAGGAAAATAACAAGAAATAAAATATTGTCTATTGAATGGTATCTGCAAATTCCAACATCATCATCATCATCATGTCGCGCTGGTAGCACGGATATCCCTGACCCTCTCTCGACACTTTTCCCTATCGTTCATCGCCTCAGGCAGGTCTTCAGGACAACATCCTGTATCCTCACATAGTTGCTGAATGGTTGTTCGTGCTGGTCATCCTGCTTTTGCACGGCCATGTGTGGGGGTCCATAGGAGTACATCACTTATGAGTTCGTCCCTGCTTCTCCAGCAGTGACCTGCATGTCTGGTTCGTCTAACTTGTATAGTTTTCGTGGTAGGAGACAGGTGGCCGTACAGTTGGTGTCTTGTGGGGTGTTGCCGCCAGGACTTGTTCAAGATTGCTCGCAGCATTCTTGTGTAATTGCCGTCTAGCTTCTTCTCCAGCCGTTTTGTTAGAGTCCATGTAGTGCAGCCATATAGCAGTATCGATGTGACCGCTGCCTGGAAGAAACTGCGTTTCATTTTATCGGTTAGGTCTGATTTCCATATAATCGATAGCCTATTGATAGCTGTCCATGCTTTCGTTAACCTCGTGTCGATGTCCTTTTCGGTTGATGCGACGCTGCTTCCTAGGTAAGTGAATTTGTCTACTAGTTTAAGAGGGGTTCCGTCTAGAGTGGAGATGTCCCCCGTTTGATTATAGCACATATATTCCGTTTTGTGTGCATTGACATAGAGGCCTATGCCTGCGGTTGCTCGTTCCAAACTATGCAGTAGTGTTTCGGCTTGGTCAGGTGTATTTGCCAGTATCGCTATGTCATCGGCGTAGTCGGCGTCGGTAATTGTTTTTGCGGGGTACCTTCTGCTTCTTTTCTTTGTCAGCTCGAAGCCGTTCTCTCTGATTTAGTCAATCGATGTTCTAAGTACGTAGTCTAGACAAATGATAAAGAGGTATGGAGCTAACGTGTCCCCTTGCAGTACTCCTGCTACAATGTCGAAGTATTCTGTGTCTCCATCTGGTGATCGTACTTTTACTTTGGTGTTTCTATAGTGAATCGTTATTGCTGCTACGGTTTCTTTAGGTATGCCGTACGCTAGTAGGATTTGTTCCATATTTCTTCTGTGAATGGAATCGAAGGCCTTGGTAAAGTCGAGAAATATTAATGTCGCTTGTAGGTTTTTTGCCCGTACACCTTCAAGGATTCTACGGATGCTTAATATTTGTGAGGTCGTGGATCTATTTCTTCGGAAGCCATTTTGGTTTTTCCTAAGTATGTTGTCGATTTTGGGTTCTATGCGGTTTCGTAGTAGGGCATTGTAGATTAACACTTACATCCATAGCAGCCAAAATCTACAAATTCCAACATAGAGTAAGGAAATAACCAGAAATAAGATATTGTTTGATCTATGGTAGATGTAAATTCCGACATAGAGAACGGAAATAACAAGAAATAAAATATTGTCTAATCAATGGTAGCTGCAAATTCCAACTTAGGGGAAAAATGTAAAGAAATAAAATATTGTTTTATCTATTGTAGTTGTAAATTCCAATGTACAGGAGGAAAATGACTTGTAACAATATACTGAATAATCTCTAGTAGAAGTAAATTTCATCATAGAAAATGGAAATGATATGAAATGAAATATTGTCTAATCGATGGTAGCTGAAAATTTCAATATACAGAGGAAAAATGGCAAGTAATAAAATATTACCTAATCGATGGTAGTTGTAAAATTAAAAAATATATTGTTTAATATATGCATTCTAAGTAATTGAGAGTTATCTGTGTTATAAGTAATTGAGAGTAACCACACTTTTTATGATCACCGCCTCTTTCTGGGGAAATTCTAAGCTGTATTAGGCTTTCTCAAATCTTACTGTTGTTTATATTTGTCCTTACAATTTATTCTGCTTATAGAAAGAAGTGGAGGCTTTTAAAAATCTTAAGAAGGATATAGTCAACTCAGCAGTTACTCTATAGATCCTCCTATTACCCTGGTGGTGGAGAAAGATGCATTCAATTTTGCAATTGTTGCCTCTTTAAGGCAATCTGGATGTCTTGTTGCTTTTTTTTTTCAATTATCTTGTATTCAGAACAGCGACACTCAGCAATTGAAAAAGAGGCTTATTCAATAGTAGAGAAAATGGAGGCACAATTTGATCGGACGTCATTTTAGATTAATTACGGATTAAAACCTGTCGCATTCATGTTTAACACCAGGGCGACTAGTAAAATTAAAAATGTCAAAATAGCAAGATGGAGAATAGAACCCTTCTATTTTATTGATACGATCTACCGACTTGGTAAAGAGAATGCTGCAGTTGACGCACTATCGAGGATATGTAGCTCGATACCAAACACGGATGATCTTCGTATCTTACACAATGAACTGTGCCACCCAAACATAACAAGAATGACACACGTGATACAAACCAGAAATCTACCGTGTATAAAATGGACGACGTAAAAATGATAAAATCATGTAGAATATTGTCGGAACACAAACCACAAAATTCTTCAGACCTAAAACCGGGACGCTGATAAAGGACACTCAACCATTTGAGAGGTTAAACATTGAGTACCGTCAAAAAATGGAAATTGTCCTATGTTAACCGTCATTGACAAATATTCACGATTCCCATTTGCAATTCTTTATCCGGACATATCAGTTAATTGGGTGATTCAGTGCTTATTGCCATTTTTAGGGTTCCAGCTTACATTCATTCAGACCGTAGAACCTCTTTCATGTCTGAGCAGCTAAGATAATTTCTTCATGAACGAGGAGTGGCCACAAGCCGAACGACACCATACCACTCTCAGTGGCCAATGCGATCGTTACAACGGAATAATGTGGAAAAGCATACAACTGGTTGCTGCAAACCGTAAATGTCCAACAACCCACTGGGAGGATCTCATTCTCTAATCTTTGTACGCTATCAGAACTCTCTTATGTACTGACACAAAGGCTCCGCCTCACGAGAGGTTTCCCCAATTTCAACGAGGAAGCTCGGCTCTTTCATGGCCTCGAAACCTTGAACGGTTCTCCTAAGACGTTTTGTTCGTCATAGTAAGAATGACCCATTAACAAATGAAGTGGAATTAAATGAGTCGAATTCGCGTTAGGTCCTGGTGCAAAACTCTGATGGAAAAGAATCCAGTTTCCCTCAGAGACATTGCACCTGCAGGGAATGTACGTGCACCTAATATAGCTTACGAGGAGGTGCCTACATCTCAAGACCCTTCCATCTCAGGTGAAGGTCAACCTGTTGGCAGTGCACCATGTGATATATCTAAGGACTCACTGTGAGTATCAGATACGGAGTCCACATCATCGTTTGAATCCCAGATGACCCAGAGTGAACCATATGTGGACGATTGTCCAATTGCTCAGAAACGAGCCCATCTTTAAACTGATTCGGAACTCCTGTCTTCAGAATCACAACTACCTGCACACAGAAGGAAACGCACTCATACCAACTCAAGATGGAGAGAGGAAATCAATCAAAGTGTATTATTAGACCCGGAAACCTAGAGACTTGAGTCAACTCAGAATACTGAACTACCATGACGTTCCAACAGAACTTGCAAAAATCCTGATCGATGATTAAAAAAAAACGGGGAAGAATCAGTAATCGAGAGTAACCTCCCTTATTTTATGATTACCTCCCTTTCTGGGGAACGCTTTAGTTAAGTACCTTACGATAAAATCACACTCCACGTATATCAATTATTCTCAGCCGAATAAAGTTTTCTCAAGCCTAACTGTAATCTTACACTATGGTAGTTGTACATTCCAACACATAAAGAAGAAATGACAAGAAAAAATATTGTTTAATCTCTTGTAGCTGCAAATTCCAACATGCAGAAGGAAAATGACAAAAAATAAAACATGATTTAATCTATGGTAGCTGTAAATTCGAACACACAGTAGGAAAATGAGGAGGAATAGAATATTCTGTAATCTATGGAAGCTGTAAATTCCCAAATAGAAAATGGAAATGACACGCAATAGGATATTGTCTAATCTATGGTAGCTGTAAATTCCAACACAAAGAATGGAAAGGATAAGGATTAAATATCATCTAATCTATGGTAGCTGGAAATTGCAACAGAGAGAAGGAAAATAACAAGAATGGATATATCATCTACTCTATGGTAGCTGGAAATTCAGACATAGAAAAGGAAAAGGAGGAAAAAATATAGTTTAATCACTGGTAGCTGCAACTCCCACGTTGCAGAAGGAAAATGACAAAAATCAAAATATTATCTAATCTATAGTAGTTGCAAATTCCAGCATGGAGAATGGAAATAACAAGCAATAAAATATCATCTAACCTATAGTAACTACAAATTCCAAATTAGAGAAAGAAATTGACAAGGAAAACATATCATCTAATCTGTGGTAGCTGTAAAATTCAAACACATAGGATGGAAATGGCAAGGATGAAATACCATCTAATCTAAGGTAGCTGTAAATTTCAACAATCGGAAAAAAACAATGGAAGAAATAAAATATTGTCTAATCTTTTGTAGCTGTAAATACCTACATAGAAAAGGAACATAAATTCCAGAATACTGAAAAGAATTACAAAAAATGATCCAACATTGAAAAGGAGCATAAAAAGAAATAAAATATTATCTAATCTGTAGTAGCTGCAAATTCCAATATGCAGAAGGAAAATGATAAAAAAATTGAACATTGTCTAATCTATGGTTGCTGCAAATTCGAGCATACAGAATTAAATGACGGAAATATAAAAATATTGTCTAATCTATGGTAGCAGGAAATACCAACGTACAGAAGGAAAATGACAAGTAATAATATACCGTCTAATCTCTGGTAGCTGGAAATTTCAGCTTACAGAAAGGAAATGACAAGAAATAAAATATTATCTAATCTATTGAAGTTATAAATTCTAACATACTAGAGGAAAATGATAAGAAATAAAATGTTCTTTAATCTATGGTGGCAGGAAATCCAACATACGGAAGGAAAATGACAAGAAATAAAATGTTGTTTAATCTCTTGAATGTTGTTTAATAGCTTGAAATTCCAATGTGATACGATAATAAGTATTCATATATATATATATATATATATATGGATGTGTATGTGTGGGTCTACGTGTGTGTTCGTGGATAGGTGGCCAATGAGGGGATCTTATCTCTAACATTCTTGAAGCGGCACGGGAGTGTCCAGAAAACCTTTCTTTGGCGCGAAGACGACACAAAGAGCTGTGCCTGCGAAAACCTGCGAGACCAGAAGAGAAGGATGAAGAGAGTTAGTCTGTTAGGGGGGAGCCCCTGAAGCAGTCAGTCCAAAGCGAAGGGTCAGACAGAATGAAAAAAAAAAAAACAGAAAGAAAATGAAAAAAAAAAAAAATGAAAACGAGAATGAAAAAACTCAAAGAAAATGAAAAAAAAAAACCGGAAAAAGAAGGTGAAAAGAAAAAGAGAAAGAAAATGAAAAGAAAAAGAAGAAATGATAAAAGAAATAGACAAAGAGATGGCCAACGTTTGGAGTTTTTCTCACTTTACATCTATACCTGTCTCCTAGCTATAAAGTCTAAAAAAATTATAAACGAAAAAGAGGGAGAAGGGGCAATCACTCCTTTTATAATTTTTTTGAGTGAACAGGAGGAGGAGGGAGAAGGAGAGAGAAACGAGGGTCGGTAGAGGAAAGGCAATTGGAAGAGGCCAAGGAGAGAGCCTAGTGAAAAGTGGGAGAGAGAAAAAAAGAGCAGCAAGGAGTCAGTAGAGTAAAAGGCAGAATGAGGAGACGAGACAGAGATGATTTGACAGGAATTCCTTGAAATTGATTTTTTATGTTGTTGTTTCATTGTTTTATTTTTATATATAATGACTGTTCTTTTATTTAATGTTTGGATTGTTTTTTTTTAATTCTTTGTCTTACTTTGTTTTGGTTTAAGTTTTAGAATTGTAATTGCTTTGCCATTTGCTTTATTTTATTTTTGTCTTTATGGATTTTCTTTTTTCTTTTTTAAATTTAATTGAAATTAACGTACTGTTCTCACGTTCTTCTGATTATGTTCCCAGGTGGCCGGCTGCACCGCTTTCCACCGCTTCGACCTTGGGCATCGTGGGGTTAGCGAATTATGCAATTGATGTGTTGGACGGCTAGAAGCCCATGAAATGATGTTGTTAAAGGAGGAAGAAATGTATACGCTTGAAGAAATGGTCAATGTTGCGTTGGGAGCTCGATCTCTGAGCGCGCACGCGGGGCCCGGCTCCACCCCCACTCGGTTGGTCGTGGTGGGCCGATCTGGGAGACGATGTCAATTGTTTTTTGATATATATATAGCGTTCTTTTGAAAATCTATAGAGATTGGCAGCAAGATGTTGGAGACGGGCGAAAAGTGTTCCTGTGATTAACTGTTATCAGTTTGGGATGAGGGACCAGGAGCCACATATGTTGAGACACCCCTAAGATGGTATCTCCTGATGGAACATATAAACAACAGCTGAGATTTCTAATGCTCACAATTGCAGGGAGGAAGCCGTCAAGTCCTCGTGGATTGGTTGTTATACGAAATATGGAAGGTGGTTTAAAGTCCTTCTGGGTTGATTGTTGAGAAAGTGGATGAAATGTGGAAGGTGGTTCAAAGTCCTTCCTGGTTGAAATGGAGATAGATACCAAGAGGTGTTTAAAAGTCCTCTGGGATGAAATGCAGAGACAAGGTGATCCTATTTACCAACCCCTCCGCTCGGGCAGGATATGACACAAGGTCAATTTTTTAAGCGGAGTTCAACAGGTTTGAATTCAGAGTTGTCCTTCTCCTAGACTAGTTGCCTCGCCAAGAGTCAAGGTGATGAGGGTCAGATATGTTGAGGTTCCTGAAGGTGCTAAGTCATGATGTAGCATTTGGCCAACTGCATAGACCATAATGCTCCTGAACTATATGAAGAGATGTAGAAAGCAACTTGAGAGACGATTAGGAGCGGTCAGAAGCCCTCCTTATGATTTTGAGTAGTGCAACAACACGCCATCCCAGCACATTGCTGTGTGTCGTCTTGTAACTTTGTGGAGCAACCTCCTTGCATGTACTTTTGTTGAAGGAGGGTTATCGGCTCCTCTTGATTCGTGTAACATATTGCATGTTAAAAGTTATATCTATGTTTTATATTTTCTTTGTGATGCAATTTATTGTGAATAAATAACAAGAGTAAGGAAGAGAGGAGTGTGGCACGATAACGAGCATTCATCTGTATATATATATATATATAAATATATATATATATTGGGATGTGTATGTGTGGGTCTCTGTATGTGTTTGCGGATCGGTGGTCAAGAAGTAGGGGAACTTATCCCCGACATCCTTGAAGCGGAGTGCCCAGAAGACCTTTTTTGTCTACTTTGGCGCGAAGCCCACACAAAGAGCTATTTCTGCGAAAACCTGCGAGACCGGAAGAGTAGGATGAAGAGAATTAGTCAGTTAGGGGTGAGACCCCGAATCAGTCAGTCCTAAGTGAAGGCTCAGACATAGCAGAAGTCAGGAGTGAGACTCCGAAGTGATTAGTTGGGAGAGAAACTCCGGAGTATGAAGTCAAGATAAAGCGGTGAAGACGATGGACATATGAGTCAGCATTTTTGGTAGCTGTGTAGGACTTTCGCAGAGTTCTCGGGATAGCCATGAACATAAATACCTACTAGAATGCTTAAAGGCGCCAGACTTCACCTCCTGAGTTTTGTAGTTCTAAATCCATGTTTGTCTGTTTCTTCCCCGCCACTCTCTGCTGTTTAGTTTTCGTTTTTTTCGTACAACCTGTGAAATGCCCACATGACTGGGTGTGAAAGTTAACAACGGGGCCACACCGCTAGACGAACGGCCAGGCCAACAGATACCATTTGGGTATTGTTTCACACCAAGAGAGAATGAAAGTTACAAGAAATAAAATCTTAATCTATGGTAGCTGGAAATTCCAACAGAGAGAATGGAAACGACATGAAATAAAATATTGTCTAATCTATGGTTACTGTAAAATCCAACACATAGAAAGGAAATGACAAGAAATAAAATGTTGTTTAATCTATGGTAGCAGGAAATTCCAACAGAGAGAATGGAAACGACAAGAATTTAATTATCGTCTAACACTATGTTTGCTTTAAAATCCAACACGTAGAAAGGAAATGACAAGAAATAAAATGTTGTTTAATCTATAGTAGCAGGAAACTCTAACAGAGAAAATGGAAACGACATGAAATGAAATATTGTCTAATCTATGGTAGTTGTAATTCAACTGAGAGAATGGAAACGACAAGAAATAAATTATTGTCTCACTCTATGGTTGCTATAAAATCTTACACATAGAAAGTAAATGACAAGAAACAAATATTGTTTAATCTATGGTAGCTGGAAATCCCAACAGAGAGAACGGAAACGATAAGAAATGAAATACTGTCTAACTTTATGGTAGCTGTAAATTCCAACATACAGAAAGGAAATGATGAGAAAAATTTTAACATGGTACTTAAGCAATAACTTAATGAATCTGATTTGTAAAAGATTACTTTAAATAAAAAGTTTGCCAAAATATTTATAACAGCGTTATAAACATTTTTTCAGGAATGTCCTTGCATATAAAGATAGCAGGTGATGAGTAAGCTTAAATAGCTGAAATAGTTTGTCTTTTATACTTTTTCCCTTTCTGTCTACTTGCTGCCGTGCAGATGTCCTAACAAATGTGGCGTGTTGTAATCCGACCTTTGTGCCCGGTTCTTCCTTCTGCACGAATGGCCGTAGGAGTAACAATCTTTATTTGGTGCCAAATGTCAAAGTTCATTTGATTAAAATAGTAGACAGCGAAATATCACGTGATTTAAATAGACCAATGTTTTGATCAATTTCAATCAGAATAACAGAATAACTTCAAAATCAATGAAACTCCATTAAATTGTCTGAACCTACGAAAAGTAAACGACAGAATTTTGAGATATTAGAGAAAAAGTAATAAGATTAAAAAAGAAATGAACTTGAATATTTCTTTCGTGCAATTTCTTTTAATACAATCGTCTTTTACTTGTAAAACATATTGTTTAAAAGAGATCAGATTAATGTCTATTAAAAATCATAAATCAAATTCAGATAACATTGATATAGTCTGGAGTTTTATTTTCACAGATAATTCTATGTATTTTAGTTTTATAGATTGAATTTTTAAAAAATGGCTGAATGTGTAATTGTTAAAAATTTTCAGACCTTTTTAGAATTTGAATCAAAATTTCGCATGTTAATTTTTGGGAATATATTCCAATTTGTTAAAAAAAATAATCGTTAGTTCTTATTGCTCGCAAGAACCATTCATGAATTGCACTTTAGCGAATGATAAAAATTAGTTGCATTTCTAAACAACTCTTTATTTAGTTTCAGAAATCACAGAGAGAGAGAGAGAGAGAGAGAGAGAGAGAGAGAGAGAGAGAGAGAGATTTTCGTAAAAAGAAAGAGGTAAGCATTAACAAAATGTTAAAGCAAAAAATGTGTAAGCATATTTAAAACTTTGCATCGGTTTTATAATGAAATCGCTAAAATATTTGAAATCAATATTAAGAGAATATCACTTCGTATCTTGATTAATTTTTTCATTTGATTTTTTTACGTGATTTTTATATGATTCTTCATATTCAAATATGTATGCATTCACAGACACAAACATGTATGTGTAATAGTATATTCAAGTAAAGAAATGAAAAATAATTTTGATTATTTTACTTTTTAATGATAAATTGAATGTTTGCTAAAAACTTTTCGTTGTTGCACGTTTTCGAGTTGGAAAATTCAAAACAGGTAGATCTCGTTTTGCATATACATGTGTCAACTCCGGTTAAAATAAATTCTGAGAGGTTTTTTTAAATATTAAAAATAAACTTTTATATACATATCAGCTGATATTCAGTTATGACGTGTCACAAAAAAGTTTTAGTGATTCCGTGTCAATAAGGGATTAGTAGAGAGAATAATTAGAAGAAAATATACAAGATTTTTAAGACGCAGAGTCTGTTAGAGACGGCCAGTCGGAGAAGTCAAGAGTTGGGTTCGGTCGCTGTCAGAGACAGAGCTGGTACAGACGGCGGGGAGGACCCGGTCAGAGTTGGGTTGGGTCGGTAAAGAAGAAATATTTTAGTCTGTAGAGTCCGTTTCGTCTGTCACAGGTTATAGTTTCTGGCTATCTAATGAGCTCAAGTAATTCTCAGTTTCTGTCGCTCTCGTTTCACGACTACTACGAAAAAGGTAGTCATTTTCTCGTATTATGAAACTAACAGAGTTGTTTTGTATTTGTGCTGTGTAACAACTTTAACATGGCACAGGGTAATGTTACCCCTATATTCTATTTGGTGTTACCTCGTAGCGTTACAGAATAACAATACAAATAAATCGATATTAACAGCACAAAGATTAGTTTGTATAAAGCATTGATTAGAAAGTTGCCCGAATCTTCTTTCAATTGATAATCTTCTTTTTAAAATCAGTTTTCAAAATTCTTACTTCTACCTGGGTAAATGACCTTTTCCTTTGGTTGCAAAAATAATTTCGCCTTATAATGTAATCATTAAATTTATTAGTGAAAACATTCTCATTATTAGCAGCGATAAAAACGCACAACCAAATTAATGTTATTATTCTTTGTTAGAAAAGATTCTGAAAGAAACAAAACAAAATAAATAAATAAATAAAACTATCAACTAATAAAAGCTCATTTCAACGTTTAAAATTCCACCTAAGTCTTTGTAAACAGGCGATAGAATAAGGTTGGTTGGTTTTACGGCTTATGAATATTTTTTGGGTCATTTCATGCCGAGTTTAACAATTATAGTCTACAAAATTATACGCTACAAAAATCGCACACATTTTACATAGGTAACCATTTCCTCATCTCAAGCAGATCTCTTTTACTCATAAATGGGACCCTAACTGGTACTACTACTCTGGTAGAATATGATCGAATTCCTTTAATACAACTTGTTAGTACAAGGTAAGATAAGCACAGCAGATAATTATTGCGAAGAACGTTTGAAGATTGTAAAACCTGTCATTAATCGAAAGGATGTAAATATCTACAGTCTATAAATAAACCCAAGATGAAATCGTTGAGCTGGCATATTTTGCTTTTTAGGATCAACATGACATCTTCAGATTTCCATTTAATTAAATCAATGAAACAATTTCACAATGAGAAAAGTTTAATATAATAATCATTTAACCTATCGCCGAGTTCTTTTCGTTTAGAATTACAACTTTTTCAATAAACGATAAAATAATTCGTTTCGTTGTTGGGTTTTCTGATTGTTGAATATGTGTCAATCTGTATGACTATAAAATGGCACATGTAAACAAACTAATATTTTTGTCAGATAAAAAGGCATAATAGAAACTTATTTTATTCAGTTATGGTATCTAATAAAAATATGCCAACTGACAATTACTCATCTTGCGATAACAACTCAAGAGAAATCAGCTGCTTAATGGAAGTGATTTGTTGGTGAAAAAGAAGCTAAAATTATCCAACATTAAAATAAGGAATTTGACTTTCAGTTGTAATTCACATGATCATTGAATTTATTAATGAAGAAAAGGAAATCACTGCAATTCGTTTAACTTGACTTGGGGGAAAGAAATTTTCATATGATGAGAAGAGAAATTCTTTGCTGGACAGAAGATGTTGCAAAGAGCGAGGAAATTATTTCAAGAATGGTGATAACTGATTACATGCATTATGACAGAAGAACAACCAGAAAATAACCACTCCTTAACATACTTAATGTGACGTTGCATAGATATTTATCTTAGGATGAGAGTTTATTTTATGCACATGTGACGTCGGGGGCAGTCTGGCACTTGACCCTCCGCAAAATAAGTCCTAGTCAAGACTCCTATTTCAGCCATATGGTACTGGCAAATAATGTGTGTGTGTGTGGGGGGGTAATTTGTGGCTAGACCCATCTCCAACGCTGGCGCGGGGGTTTCCAATTTCAGTTTCACACCCCACCAAGTCCTTCGTTTTCCTACCCCTTCGGATAACGGAAAGCATGGACCTCTAGGTTAAAACAAAATATATTTCACTGTAGTCAAATTTCCAAAATTACCTTGTAATGTTTTTAAGGCGAATAAGACATTTAGCGAGAGTAAATGAAAGCGACACGAAGCTGAAA
Organism: Sepioteuthis lessoniana; assembly: GCA_963585895.1. NCBI lineage: Eukaryota > Metazoa > Mollusca > Cephalopoda > Myopsida > Loliginidae > Sepioteuthis > Sepioteuthis lessoniana. The sequence goes on along the minus strand of OY757914.1, from coordinate 967,786 downwards.
CAGGTATGTGCAAAAGAAGTCAATTCGATAGATAAAGAATATAACCAATAGATTTCAACACAAGGGAACATTTAAAATGTAACAAAGCTTTAATAAGCGACGACCAAACAAATAATTATGAGGTTTAAGAAAAAATTCCTTTCTCTTTTCTTTCTTTCTTTTTAAGGTACCGGCTATATTAAACCAGCAGACAGTCTTAAACACAAATGTCTCTCTTTCTTCTTTCTTCTTTTCTTTCTTTCTTCTTTTTTTCTTTTTTTTTCTTTTCTTTCTTTTACTTGAGAAAGTATCTAAGTCCACTCACTAATTTACGATTTATGAAACAAATCCTTTCAGTTTCTTTCTTTCCTTTTCTGAATGCATATAATTCCAATATTTAGGAAGGGTAGAAGGAAAAGCAGTTTAAGTTGTACTTATCTTTTCGAAGGCTAGTTCTCAGGTTCCTTTCTTTTATGGGCGAGTGGCATTTCTCTATCTTCTGTCCAAAGATTCCGTTTTACTCTTCCCCGGAGCTTGGCTAACTTGGCGTCCATCTCTTGCCAATCTCTTGCCAATGTCTGACCAGAACTAAAAATTCTTTTTGCGGGCGAGCGAACCCAGAGTTTTGGGCTATAAATCAGCACTTCTTTTCACGCCGACTTCTGTCCTAAAACTAAAGATCCTTTTCCAAATAACTTCTGACAAAAAGGTACTATTTTTGGCGCGAAAGGCTCTGGCCAATCATTTGGCCTCATTCTTTTTCCTCTCTATTTCATCCAGTCATGCTACTACAATGACCTACATTCCATTCTCTGTCCAACCGATTATAGGTCATAGAGTGCAGGCAGCTTTTGGCTTTCATTCTGACCTGGATTTGTTACAGATCATGGAGTGCTAGTAATTTGACTTTCGTTCATATCTCCCTTTCAACGGTCAGTCTTGGGACTTGTTAGTTCAAACACAGAGGGTCGGGGAATTTATCTTCCCTTTTCCTCTCTCGGTGGCATATCATGTCACACTTAATATTCTTCATTGAAAGCAGATGAATATAGATATAACCGATGAAACTTTTCAGGTGAGTCTTCATTTGCTTAAATTTTGATCAACAGATGAGAACAGGTTTAAAAACTGCCCAGCAAAGGATCTTAATCAGTTGCAGTAAACTGTTTAAAGTATTTTCCATAATGTTAACTAATATTTGACTTCCAAACATAATTCTTTTCATTAAATATATATATACCTCTTTTCTTCACGGAGAAATACTAGAGAATATAAAAAATGTCTCATGGCAAAATTCTTTTTCTTGATATTAAATCATATTGAACATAACTCAGTAATTTTTTAGATTGTGAAATAAATAATATTGAGAAAACCTACGAAAGATTTGCTAATTTTTTGAAAGCAGCATCATTGAATATTCCATATTTGATTTGATTTGATTTTGATGCTGGGAAAAAACACTCTTTAATATATGATAATATCAAGTTCAGCAAATTCGCGTAATAAGATATCTACTTTTGATCTTGGTTGAAATAGAGTTTTATATATTTTTTTCATATCTATTTTGCATTTATTTTATAATAAATACTATTATTGTGGAAAGTCTACAATACAAGACCAAAAGAATGTTCTTTTTTTGTCTTAGGGAATTATTGGCCAATCCTTTTATGAACAAAATCTCTTTATAATTCTATATTTTACATAAAAACATTATGAACAGATTTAAATTTCGACAAATTGCAGTGGAATTCTTGTAGCAACAAGTACGCTGGCGCTTTCCTTTATGATATCCGGATCATTCCAAAACATTTTTTGTGTATTTGGATCCTTAAATTACACACTGTAAAATCTGATATTCTAGATTCTTGTATTATGAACATGCATAAATTGTTTCTGAGAAGATGTACGATGATGTGTGCATATTGACGTTAGCAGAATAGCGAGGATAGATTTAATATTATATTAAAGAAAAATTCAAGAGTATTCTCGCTGTATAAATATAGATGATTGCAAGTTTTCATGATTTGTTTAGCATGTATACTTATTTGAAAGCGTTTTCCAATACATTTTTATATGCGTAAAAGTATAATTTCGTGTAGGCGTCCTATGTGTAATGCACAACCTCGTACATATGTGCGGGTATTTTCGTCTTACATGAATGTGTGCATATATGTGAGACAGAATCAGTTTGCTCAGTTGAGTAAATGAACTTAAGCGTTGAGTGTTTGCCTGTAAATGATATTTTGCAAGAAATGGCAGCTTTTAGTTCCTATGCATATCTCTGTGTATACTAGCAAATGTAAATATTCAAGATTTGAGCAATAGAATGCCAGTAAAGACGTGCATATGATTGTGTGTGCTGCAGTGTAGTCTGTAATTTTCTATTCCTCTTTGCGATGTATTGAATCCATCAAAATGCAGAGATGTTAAGAGTCAACATTCATCAAGTGAAAAAAAGTAAATATCTGTACTAAAAATAGAAACGAGCTGAAACAAAATAACTGAAGCTATTATTGAATTAGAAAATTAGAAATTAAATATTCATATGATTAGAAATAGAGTTTTTGACCATAGAACTTTACTCTCCTTGAATATATATATATATATATATATATATATATATATATGTGTGGAATTATACGCACATATGCATAAATATATTTACAAATTTGTAAAATTTAGCTTGCTACAATTGAAATAATTGTTTTTCATGTAGTAGACGAAGTAATTGATAAATAAAATCATCCATTCACCTGTACACAACATAACCAATGGCAGACAATATTCGAAAAAATAAAAACTTGAATTAGAATATTCAATATATAAACGTTTTATTGTGATTTGCACTTGAAAATTCGCTCGTATGCATGCGGAGGGAACTCTTTGCTTTGGGGTGAGGGAAGTGTTGTTGATTGGCACGAAATTTTACACACATGAAAGAATTAATATTTACTAAATTTCTTGAAAAAACAAAATTTCATGAATTTTATTTATCGAATCAGACAACATAGAGTTAAAAAGAAATATTGTTTTTTGCCTTTCCTAATAGCAAAAATACCAATTATTTGACGAATTATTTTTTCACACAAGCATATTTTGTATTAGATATTTAGTATTGCCACACTATTTAGTTACGTTCGACTCTTGTACTTCTTAAATATATCTTAATTCGTTTAAGACCGTTGACAAAACGTTCTACAGGACACTTACAGCAATTAGAAAATGTTGTCAAGATAGTCGCAATTTTGTTGAAGACATGACATAAAGAAAAAACGTTTAAAAAAATTAGTTTATTGTTTGTGACAGGGTAGATTGCATTTTATTCCTTTAGGAGATCAAGATGAACGCCATAATCTGATGCAACAAATTGTCCATCTGATGCATCAGAAATGAGGATCAATGTATATTTTAATCATTACCACCAGATCATGAAGTCATTTAAAAAATGGTAATACAAACTAGAATAATAAATAAATATGCAATGGCAACACTTGGCAATTTGATTTAGTAGTTTTCCTAACTAGGATTTGCAATCAACGACACATCATTTTTTCTCCTTTGAATTCTTGTTTCTAAGAATGAGAATTGTGTGTCCAGGATGATTTCTTAACACTTTCACTCGACATTTAATTTTATTTTCAAATGTTGTTTGTGTTTGATAACCTGACATGGTGGAGTTTACTGAAGCCCCTCAGTTCAAAATATTTGAGATGGTTGTCGTGTATGATGTCGACAGACAAGGCCCCACTAGTGTATATCAAAGTAATCAGTACCTTGCGCTCACAGACCTTTGAAGACTTTGTCCTTAGCAACCCCTTGGTTGATCTCGGCATCTATATTGAAAGAGGTTGTTTTCTGGTTAATTGAAATAGTTAACTACCTGAAGTTTCGACGCCTTCACAGTGATGTGTGGCCTTTGGTAGAGCCTTCCAAGTGCAGACTGGCACATAACCTCTGTTTTTTTGGGTGTTGATGGTGAAATTGATGTTTCTACAGTTCTGTAAGAAGTAGTATTTTTTTTTTGGTGTATCTTCTGCTCAGTACAGACATTGAGGTCACAGTTGTCAACAAACAAGAAGTTCCTAATCGCAATCTTTTTAACCTTATAAATAACCTGGAAGCGCCAGAAGTTTAATAGTCCGCTGTCATTCCTGTCAATCCTCTGTAGACCATTCCGGCAGTCCTGAAACACATCCTTCAGCATGACAGAGAAAATACTGTTGGGCTTCATGTCATTTATTATTAGGAAGGCTCTACAGTCGAGGCAACTATACAATATATATATATATATATATATATATATATATATAACAACAAACAAAACAAATAATAGTTTTTCCTTTCTTCTTTTTTTTCTTGTCTTGGAATATAAAATCGGGGTATTGTGTCCGTTTTGCCCTCCTTAAAACGTACCCCATGAAGTGTTTTTTTTTTTTGTTTTTTTTTTTTAGCTCATACACATCAGAAGGAAGTTCTGTAATGTTCAAAAGTTTGTTCTTTTCCGCGTTTGTATCATTTTAGTAGACATTCCGATGCACAACCATACGATCATAGGCAGTAACTACGCCCCAATTATTGACATAATGTTTTATCCACACCCACATGGCCACTGACATCAGGGTATTAAACCAGCACACTTTTTCTAAGGTGAGACGAAACATACAGCCTGATAAGAGGTTCATTGTCAAGCTAAGACAAGTAATACGCTATCTCACCCATTACTATGTACCTTTTCTGTTCTGCTTTGGTAGCCCTACCATTTCTTAATCTACTCTTCAGGTCTAGAATAACATTGCCCGACTCTTGCTCCCTAGTTATGTTTATTTCCTGCAATGTGGGAGTTTGGGCGTCACTGATGAATCGTCGACATTTCTATAGGATGCAAACTCTCTCGGTTCAATTAAATTTGAATTTATCGCACTAATCAAGTAATTCCTATCATCTATCTCAACTGGAGAATCAACATTGTCCTCCTTTGCATTCGTTAATACGAAACAGAATGTCTCGGAATGTAGTCCCTATCTTGCGGAGGTCTGTTTAAGTCCACGGTCATCATTCCTCACTTAGACCCACTAATTGTTCTTAATGTGTTACGTTAATTCTTATCTTCAGCTTGCTGGAACAATAGAGACGTAAGAGAATCTGGTTATCTCCGAATCTGGTGCAAGGAGCTCCTTCCTGCTTCGTGGCTAGCTTGAATCTGCTTCGATCTCGACTCCGCAACTAGTCGCTTTTCAGCCAAATCTGAGTCTATATAATTGTTTCTCTTATCTTCAAGTGGGTGTATCTCATCAACGGCCTTCTCGTTAATTAATCATCAGTAAATAATTCAATGTTACTCTCTGCTACTCCCACAGTGAATCCGTGTGCCTGTTGCCAAAGGGAGAGGTTGGCTGCCTCCATACAAATTTTACTACGACTGCTACAAAGAGTGTGTTGCCTACCATCATGAGGTCTCTCTGCGCCCTTCTCTCTGCATGGGGCGGTTCTCTCTCATCACGTGACCCATACATCTTGTCCAGCAAATTATTCACTTCCAAAATTAAGTCAAAAATTTCCATTTCTCAAAATTTGATTTTTTCCCCATAAAACGATCTGCACCAGGCTGACTCCTTCGTGGGCCCCAACTCCAGCTCTGCTATTGTTTTGGGTAGTTGACTTTCCGATGACTAAATAAATGATCGGCTTTCCTTTCTTTCTCTGGTTAGGAAAAACAATTTCATATATTTTTGTATTTTTTCTGCTAGCCAAAAATTAAACAATATTTTTAGCTTTTTAGAAAAACATTCTGTTTTTCCTATTTTCAATTCATTTCAAATAATAAAAAAAGACATTTATTCTCGATTTATCAACGTACTGACTCAATCTTCTGAAATTCATGTACTATGGTTGGCTGCTTGTTTGGGTTTTATGGCATATCAACCTTTGTAGGTTATTTGACGTCGAATCCATTTTTATACAAATTATCAATTCTATTTCAAACAATTCTATTTAGCATGAGTACACAGTTTAATTGCCAAAAAACATTTCTATCTCAAGCTATTCAGTTTAGCATAAGTACAGTTTCAATGTCAAAACAGTTCTATTTTAAACAATCAGTTTAGCATAAGTACGCAGTTTAGTTCTATTTGATCCATAGATAGGACCCTATCAGGTACTACCACTCCGGGTCAGAGTGGACCAGGGAGCGATGGCAATGAAGGGGTACTCTGCATTCTCCAAAGCTTCAGCATCATTGGAACTTCACTATCAGATTTAGTGTCCTATCCAGGACACTCATTGGGGGGGGGTCTTACCCCTCTGCAGAGGTGCAGTCGGTGTATTCTACAGCCTCAACCGACTGGGCAACCATATACTATGGTTATTCTTCTAAAATTCACGTCGAATATCTTTTTAATTCTATTAGGCTAGATTCCATAGCCCCAATCTGCTCTGTTATATTTGTTTGAGTAGTGTACGATACGGGCGCTTTCTTATGGGTTCATGCGTTTCAGTATCGATACGCGTCTCTACAATGTCAATCTTGCCTCGGTTTTTGTTTTCACTGACGAAAAAATCCTCAATTATTTTAGTCGTCCATCAATTTCGGGGTTGAATTCTTTCGGTGCATGTACCTGCTCGAAATCTACATCGGGACTTTTATTTTTTTGTCAATCGGACATAGTAATTTCAGTAATATTACCTACCCTTTTGAATTTAGCAATCGGATACCCCGCCTCAAGGGGGCACCTCTGGTGGTGTAACGGTTAGCAAGCTAGACTAGCAAACCTACACGAGTGAGTTCGAGTCTCATTGGGCGCCCCATTCATTCGGCCTTGTGCCACATCGAAGCAAAGAGCTTTGTAAATTACTACCCCGCCTCAAGGTAACCGTTTGGTTAGTGTTATTTATCATTAGCAACAGAAACCTACGAGACTTAGCAATTCTTATATATGCATTGACTACTGATATACCGCTGAAATTGCTAAAGTATCCACAACTCAGCTGTTCAATTTCAAATTCCTTGCCACCCTCGTTACTAAACTTGGTTTGTCCAATACAAGAATGCAGGTGTTAGGGTTTTAATGTTATCTTTTGTGCTAACCTAATAATAGAGGAAATATGGACATCTTCCTCTAATGTTACGAATTCATTCCCAATTCTCAAAGCCCCCAAATCAAAATACATTCTCACCCCGTTTTGCATCAGCCAATCACGGCCGAGTATTATGTTTCTATTAAAATTACTTACGACAAAGAAATCATGGGGGTGGGGGTAACTGATTTCCCGTTTGAACCTGAAAGCGAAAAAAGGTTTTCAATATGTAATGGGGACTCATTAATAGTTCGAAGTTTAATGTCCTTTTTTAGTTCAAATCTCGGTCGAAATCTTTTAAGACGCCTACAGCTTATGACTGACCTCCGCCTCCCGTATCTACCAAGACTGTATAGGTTCTATCTTCTATCCTAATGGAGACGGAATTTGGGGCGCCCATATTACTAACTATGTGCGTCGGTACCATCTTGTTTTGCTCGTTGACCGTCTCACAAACGGGCCTCTGCGGTTTCTTGGAGCTCGTCTACAAAATCTCTCCATATGGCCTTCTTCGTCTCTATTCCAGCACCTCATAACACGCTTGTTCCTTTTCTGCTCACGAGTTTTATATTTTGCCCCATTATCACTTCTAGTTTTATTGTTCTTACACCTACGCTTATTATTATTTTTAGATTTAGCAGGACTTATGACTTCTCTCGGGGGCAAATCTCCATAGGCTCATCTTCATATTCTGAGCATGCATCGAGTCGAATTTTCCATTTCAACTCGGATAGAGCTTTCTCTTCTATGGTTTGTGGCTCATCCTTCATCACTGCCATCTTTATATCTCGCTCCCTTAATCCTTCTATAAAAAGATCCAAGTTTTTGCTTGCAACGACTTCATTTATCTCGTCAAATCCCATGTATACACTCTATGCTTGCCGTACTACCTTCTATATGTAGTCCTCTATTCCTTCTTTTCTATCCTGCTTAATATCTACGAACTGAGCATTGGGCTTGGAAACCACCCCGTAATACTCTGCTAAAGAATTTTCAATTCATTCCACGTAAGTTTTGGCTTATTGGACATTAGCCTATATATATATATATATATATATATATATTGTCCAATTGTTCCTCTGGTTGACATTTGTCGTCTTCTGCCACGCGCACGACTCTGAAGTATCTCTCTATATCCTCCAACCAAATATTCTAACCACCATCTTCGTTACGTATGAACGGCTGTATGTTTTTTTTTAAAACTCTCCTATTAATGTGTTTGTCACCGAATAAGCCACGTTTTCCAACTCTACGGTCAGACTTTTAAGTTTTTTAAAACTTGCAACTTTTCTTTTATATGCACCAGAGCAGAATACACACTAGGTAAAACTAAAAGTTACCTACCTTTTGTTGATATCGTCTGTGATACCACGATCATCAAGTATTTTCGTTAGTAACCAGGTTCGTTAACAATCTACGTTTTCTTTTTTCTTTTTTCTTTTTTTCAAAAAACAAAAAATAAAAAACGACAAAGCAAGTCACTGCGCACCGAATCGGATATGTAATATACTACCACTAGATATTTACAAACAACGAGGGACACGTATATATAAAAATATAAAGTCATATTTTTTCGCCGATGCTGACGTTTATATGGAGCAGAAGGGCAATCGGATAGAGGGTTCGTGCACACGAAGGAGTTGTCGGAAGTCGGAACTGCCAGCGAGAACTGACTTCAGCCAAAATTCTCGATCATATATGATCTTAAAACTTCCACGTTACACAAACGCAATGCTTGTTTTCCACTGATCACGGCTTACACCCATGCATTCCTTGTTTCCGGTAATCATTTTTGTAGATTTTATCTACGGCAGGATGTATTTGTCAGTAATATCCGCCAGGTTCATCGTAGGTCCGGGTGATATATTACACTGCTACATTGTCACGAAGAAGTTGTGAGGACAGTCAAACTTCTCTATTATTCAATTCATACTTTTATATCGAAGGCCTTTGTCATATCAGCAAGGGTCATGAAGAGGTCATTGTGTTGCTCCTGGTACTTTTCCTGGAGCTTTCTTTCCATAGATATCATTACCGCCGTTCCTCCTTCGGTACAGAACTGGATTTTGGGGAAGAAGTCTCGCTCAAGGTCTTGAAGAAGATGAGCAGGACACGAGCCAAGATTTTCCCCGCAATGGACAAATGGGAGATACTCCAGTGACTGTCGCATGACTGACAGTTGCATTTCTACAGCAGTTATACCTTCCCTTTATTCCACATGTTCAGTTTTTGTTTCATGGGTTGACCTACAGGTTTAGACATTAGCAGGTATTGCATTTGATCTTGGCACCTTGGTAACTGAAAGCTGTTTGATTACCGTTCTTATTTCACTTTTTTTGTGGGAGTCTTTAAGGTCCAATTTTTTTCCTCTTAGGAAGGCGTGTGGTGTCTTCATTGTTGACGTTGGCCGCGCATTTGAGAACCTGGTTAAAGTGGTTTGCCAATCTCTCCAAAATCTGCTTTATCTCTATCAGCAATTGGGTTACATCTGCACTGAACAGAAGAAAAGGAGACAGAGAAATGCTGGATGTTGTGCCTGTTTGCAAAGCTAGATTTCATCGGTCTTTATACGGAATCATGCATTCTGTATCTTGTGAAGTTTCTTGGATCTTTTTGCCTTGCAGTGACAAGAGCATCTTTCTTCGTTTGTGATGAGTAGTTTTTCTGTTGTGCTCTGAAAAGCTGGAGTTTCTTATGCAGCAAGACCTGAATTTCTTCGATATTCTCGTTGAACCAATTTTGGTTTTAGCGCACAATAGTTCCGAGGTGTGAAGTGCGGTAGAATGAAATGCGTTTCTGAGAACTTCCCACAACTCATCAGGTCTCTGGGTGTATCGGGTAGTCAGCTGCCCTGATAAGTAACAAATTCCTTTGCAACTTTGCTGATCTTCAGGTTATAGACGTCTCGTCTCATTGCAGTATTCTTACCTTGAAATCTTCTCGTTTAGGATGCGAAGTTTTCACTTGGTCACAATAAGATAATAATCAGTCCAGCAGTTGGCGGAATAAATTGTTGGTGATGGAAAGATCATGAACAACACACATCTTGAGAAGCAATATTCCATTGATATCTAACTTCCTAGGGACATGTCTTCTTGTATTTCCCTCCCAGGTCTGGCGATAGGACCCTACTTACGTATTGAAGTCCTCGAAGACAAAGAACCTTTCTGAATGTGGCACTGCTGCAATGACAGTGTCGAGTTCTTCATAGAACTTGTTACTGATATCATCTGTGGTCATTGTAAAAGCATACATACTGATTGATATCATGTTATTGTTTCCGAATGAAAGCTGAACTGTAATTAGGCGATCGTTGATGACCTCGTGAAGTTTGGGTGGTTTCAGGGTGTGATGGGATCTGATAGCGAATCCAACGTTTGATTTTCGGCGTTTACTTGCTGCGACCATTCCAGAAGAATGTGTGTCCACCACCACGTTCCGTGAATAGGCCCCAGTCCGCTAGGGATGTTTCGCTGAGAACTTCTATGTCCATATTGTTGCAAGCTCGATCTCTGTCTGCCTTATCCAAAAGAGTTCATACATTCTAAGTACCAAGGTTGAGCACCTTCACCTACTTCTTTGCTGCTGATCCTTTACTGAGTGGGATCTCCGCCAGCAGCTATGTACTGGCCAGGGGAGGCGCGATGTGAAGCAAATAAAATTTAGAGCAACTTTTATAATTCCTTTCGCTGTGGAGGAAGTGAGCAGAGTGAATCTTTAAGATTCAGGGTGTCTGAGCAGGTGAACCTACAGTGGAGAGCAATACTATGCCTTAGTACGCCAGTGTAAATATACATGACTACTCTCAGTGAATCTGCCACTGCTACTTTGCCACTTGCTCATCACTACTAGACTTGGTTTGTTTGGCGGAAGTCATGATTTGCGCTTGACTTGGATTAAAATGAGGGACAGTTGCGTTATAAAGCGTCCTCTCTTGTTTCAGCCTCTCTGGATCCAGTGGTAAGACAGTTACAATGGCTGAAGATAGGTCAGAATGCAGTGGGAGGCTAGCAATGCCCCACATGTCTCACTGTACCCCGATCCTGCTCCACAGATGCTTTGCACAGGTTGCCTTCATGCCCTTTGAGTTGATCAGGCAGTCTCTTCCGCGTAATGTACCAAGACCAGACGTCGAATGCTGGATAGATAAGACTCTATCTCACCGAACGTTTGAGACCAGTCGGTTATCATCACTTGTTTTAGTTCATTCGTCGATGTAGTTTTGACAGAGTAAACTTGCTGTCACATAATAACAGTGTCTTGGGGGCGCAGGTGAGAGCTGGATGTCCGGTAGAAACCAAGGCAGGCGGACTGTTCAAAAAAGGAGACGATGTATTCTCCCATAGATGTGCTACTCCTCCTTGATACCCTTGATACCCCTGAACGTTGACCTATTACCTGAAACACAATCTCTATGATAATTCTTAAGTACTTTCGATTAAGTGCTTCTTTTTGCTTTATCTAATCTAGCACCGGAATTTTATACATTGAGATCACTCCAAGATATATCCACTTCCTCAAGGCATACGGATGACTGGCATTGTTCATATACTTTCTTAGCCGGACTGGGCGCCTCTGTTGGTTTAATGGTTAGCAAAGCTGGACTAGCAAACTTGCACGAGTGAATTCGAGTCTCATTGGGTGCCCCATTCATATGGCTTTTTGCCATATCTAAGAAGAAAAAAACTTAGTAAATTACTACTTTTTTTGGCTGGACTGTATTTTTTCGATTTTCAAAAGTAAAAGTGTTACCGTTCATGAACACTTTACATGGGTAGCAGGAGGTTTGATATTTGTCACTGTCTTATGTAAGCCAATGATAAAGTTTAAATCATTTTTTGAAATTCATCAAGCTAAACTCCTTCCAAAATTTATTTGGTTTATATTGTGTCATAATTGACTGATTCAGTCCAGTTTCAGTGATATTGTCCGGCTGAATCAGTGCAAATTTGTAAGTCTCGTTCAATTTGTAATTTTCATCATTTGAGATATTTTCAGATTGGGAAGAGCTTGGATCTGTAGATTCAACGTCTTGTTTCAATATTCTGATACGCGAGTTATTAATAATATTATGATTATATCATCATCACTCCTTTCTTTATCTGAAAGATTTGACCTTGAGGGTTTTTAAAGCGTTATATCTGCTGCAGAATTTCAAGCATTATTGTAAAAAAAATCTAAAATATCAATTTTAAGTATTTTCTTGTCTTAACTTGAAAGAAAAAAACAAACCCTAAATTCACATTAAAAAGATGAAAATAACTTTCATTAATTTGACTTTGAATTAGACCAGATTGAAGTCATTGTACATCCGAACTTTCCTGACGGTTGTGCTCAAATTGGTGGGGTAGGGAAAGACAAATATCTTCCCTGACTCTCTGAGTCATACTCCCATGAGTGTATATCAGTTGCAATCAATTTCCCTTGATTGAGCTTTAAAAGGCAACAAGATTTTTTCTTGCATTAATTTTACCGTAAAATTAAATTCTTTCAAAAGTTTTCACCATTTTGTTACAAATAAAAAGAAAATTTAGGATTTAGAATTTTTGTATAATGTTGAAACTTTCCAGAGAATTATCAGATCTTAACTGATAATTAGTTGTTGCATCATAGATTTCTTGTAGTCAATGAATCATCAAATAGAGACAAGTTGATTTGAGTTTAATTGAATTGATTTTCTCGTAACACAAGATTGCAGTTAGTATTGATTATTTTTGTTTTAAGATATCTACCTCGACATACGAGAAGCAAAATCTGATGTAAGATCTCGTTTTTAGATATCTATGGGAAAATTTATTTTCTTCAGAAGGCTTCTTTTGTCGGTCAGCATTTATTCCAGCGAGTTTTCACTTTGTCAAAGCACCAATGAAGTTTATCTTTTGTTTTTCTTTTTGTGGTGGTTAACTAGCTAGAGTAACAGACTTAGTTAGTGAGTTGGACTCTCTTCGGATCTTTTAAAGCTGAGCGAATTGCTACTATTATGCAATATATATATACATATATATAGGGTATAAAAATGTAAACAAAGGCTGATGCTGCTGTTGCTAAATAAATACCTTAAAAAATTCCCTTAGCCAACGTGGTCCGCTTGGTGGCCGAGAGGTCTGAAACTTAGTATAACGTAAAGTTGGACGGGTTTTGATCCCGGCTTCGAGCGTCCTGCATGTCTAGCCACACTGAAGAGTTCTGATAGAACGAAACAGTCTGTCTGTGGATGACAATATATATATCATCATCATCATATCGCGCTGGTAGCACGGATATCCCTGACCCTCTCTCGCCACTCCTCCCTATCGTTCATCGCCCTAGGTAGGTCTTCAGGACAACATCCTGTATCCTCACATAGCTGCTGAATGTACGTTCGAGCTGGTCGTCCTGCTTTTGCGCGGCCATGTGTGGGGATCCATAAGAGTACATCTCTTGTGAGTTCATCTCTGCTTCTCCAGCAGTGTCCTGCATGTCTGGTTCGTCTAACTTGAATAGTTTTCGTGATAGGGGGCAGGTGGCCGTACAGTTGGTGTCTTGTGGGGTGTTGCTGCCTGGACTTGTTCAGGATTGCACGCAGCATTCTTGTGTAATTGCCATCTAGCTTCTTCTCCAGCCGTTTTGTTAGCGTCCATGTAGTGCATGCATATAGCAGTATCGATGTGACCGCTGCCTGGAAGAAACTGCGTTTCATTTTATCGGTTAGGTCTGATTTCCATATAATCGATAGCCTATTGATAGCTGTCCATGCTTTCGTTAACCTCGTTTCGATGTCCTTTTCGGTTGATTCGACGCTGCTTCCTAGGTACGTGAATTTGTCTACTAGTTTAAGTGGGGTTCCTTCTAGAGTGGAGATGTCCCCCGTTTGATTATAGCACATATATTCCGTTTTGTGTGCATTAACATAGAGGCCTATGCTTGCTGCTGCTCGTTCCAAACTATGCAGAAGTGTTTCGGCTTGGTCAGGTGTATTTGCCAGTATCGCTACGTCATCGGCGTAGTCGGCGTCGGTAATTGTTGTTGCGGGGTATCTTCTGCTTCTTTTCTTCGTCAGTTCGAGGCCATTCTCTTTGATTTTGTCAATCGATGTTCTAAGTACGTAGTCTAGACAAATGATAAAGAGGTACGGGGCCAGCGTGTCCCCTTGTAGTACTCCTGCTACAATGTCAAACTATTCTGTGTCTCCATCCGGTGATCGTACTTTTACTTTAGTGTTTCTATAGAGAATCGTTACTGCCGCTACGGTTTCTTTAGGTATGCCGTACGCTAGTAGGATTTGTTCCATCTTTCCTCTGTGAATGGAGTCGAAAGCCTTGGTAAAGTCGACAAATATTAATGTCGCTTGTAGGTTCTTTGCCCGTACACCTTCAAGGATTCTGCGGATGGTTAATATTTGTGAGGTCGTGGATCTATTTCTTCGGAAGCCATTTTGGTTTTTTCTAAGTATGTTGTCGATTTTGGGTTCTATTCGGTTTCGTAGTAGGGCATTGTAGATTTTGGCAGCTATGGATGTAAGTGTTATGCCTCGGTAGTTTTTGGCTAATCCGAGGTCCCCCTTTTTAGGGAAGGGGAGTATGCATCCCTTCATCCATCTATCTATCGGATTTTGATTGTATACTGCGTTGCAGTGTCGGAGCAGTATGTCGTCGAATTGTCTGGTCTTCCATACTTCCGGGGGAATTTCGTCCAGCCCTGCAGCTTTCCTATTTTTAATTTTTCTGAGAACCGAGTCGAGTTCTTCTTGTGTGAACGGTCCTAGTTTAATGTCTAATTGTTTGCTAATTATTCAGGTGATTGGTTCATGCGTTATTTTTGGTGGGTTTCCAAGTAAGTTTTCGAAGTGCTGTTTCCACAGTTTTATTCTTTCTTCTTGGTTTGCTGCTTTACGTTTTGCTTTGGCTGTGTTCTTTCTTCTGCTCACTTCGTTTATTGTTTGCCAGGCAATTCTAGATTGTCTATCTTCCACCGAGTCTCTAATCTTATCTATCTGATTTTGAATGTATTCCGTCTGTTCCTTTATATATATGCCTGCTAATTGATATTGTGCCGTTTTTAGTTTTAAGGCATTTGTGTTTGTTGGGTTTTTTCGATAGTTTTTGGAGGCTGTTTTCACTAGTGCACGTTTTTCTCTCACCGCTAAAGTTTCCCATGGGACTCTATATTTAGTTTTAATTTTTGTTGGAATGTATTTTGCTGCTGCCTCGAGGTGTGCATTGACGAAATTTTCATATTCGTCGTTTGGCGTACTTTTTTCCGTCTTTTCTTGTAGTGTTTCGAATCTGTTTCTTAATTCTAATACGTATTTATCTCTTATATCTTTGTTGTTTAATAGGGCCCAGTCATAGTGTTTGGTGGTCGCCGTTCGTTTGGCGTTTTTTCGTAGGCTTAACCGTATTTTCGCCGTGACTATTCGGTGATCGGTGGACACACCCTCAAAAGAGGAATATGCCTCGCAATTCAATGCACTATTTTTCCATTTCTTGTTTATAAGGACGTAGTCTATCTGAGCTTTAGTATTGTTTGCGTACGTGTATGTCCATAGTTTGCCCTCTCTTTTTTGGTAGTTTGTATTGAGGCATGCTAATCTATTTTCTATCATGAAATCTGTTAGATGTTGCCCATTCCGATTTGACGTGTTGTGGAGGCTGTATTTGTTGTTTCCGTTTTTCCCTATTTGGGCATTCATGTCTCCGCCAATGACTAACATGTTGTGTTTCGGGATGCTATGCACTAATGAGGATAACTCATCGTAGAAGGTGACTAGTTCAGTTTCTTCACTAACATTGGTGGGGCTGTAGCATGAGATGATTGTTGCTCTGGGGTTTCCGTTAAATGTAGCTGCCATCATTCTAGGTTGTATTTTCTCAACGCTATTAAGCGTTTTTAATGCTCTAGGTCCTATAAGTAATCCTACCCCTCCTACTGCGGCGTTGACAGAGTTTTTCCATGCGGATACAGTGGTGAGCGACCAGCCATTGCCAGTTTCGTGATATTTGATATCTTCGGTGTGCGTGTATCTGTGTTCTTGTATGCATATTATGTCTATCTTATGTTCTTCGGCCGATGCGATTAGCTCTGGGAGTTGTCCTATTCTATTTAAGTTTCTTACATTAAATGTGGCTATTTGTAGTGTTTGCTTGCATTTTAGTAGTTTTGATTGTAGCTGATTTTTCGAACACTGAGGCCAGGGCTCCAACCTCAGCAGGACGCGCCCCTTTTTTTACCCGCGTGAAGAGCGATGCGGTTTGTGTATGTGGTTTGAGTGTGGGTCATGGTTATCTTTCGATGGCTGTTTTATTCTCTTCTATAGAAGCCACTCTTATAGAGGAGCAGCAGTAGTTCCCCGATCGAACAAACGATCCTGAGCGTAAAGTCGTCAAACTCACGTCCAGGACCCGTTTAGGTATTGAGTTTGGTCGTCCATGGGTTTATTCAAATACCTTTACGTACATCATGCTGCTTCCCATGTGTACGCAAAAAAAAAAGGGGGGGGTAATTTTGGTTTAAGTTTTCTTAAGTTTTAACTAAAAGTCCAAGATTAAGGTACTTTCGTCTGACTTTCACTTTTTTTTTTGCGCTGTATTGGGACTTTTCCTAGGCTTTTTATTTATTTTTTTATTTATTTTTTACTACAGTTGGGAACCTAGCAGGCTTCAGGAATTATAGAGCTTAAAAAATTTTTTTTTCTTTTTTTTTTCTTTTTCCTTTTCTCTTGGGGGGGGGCTGTGGTAGCATTAAGTGTTTTAGGCTTTTTCTTTTTCTTCTAAACTACTGTTAGGGCTTTCTTTACGAATTTTTAAATTATATTATAGAAGAGATTCAAAAACATTCTGCCTTGTTCGCTGACATTTGGAAAGACTAACATCAATTTGGCTTTATAGTAGAGTAAGCGTGTCTTTACATTTAAAACGCATAGTTTAAGCATTATTTCACAAACAAAATACAGCATAACATTTTGTAAAATTCAGCATTTTAAATTGATAGGACTTAAAGACATACTGACCAATATTGATATATTTCTTCCAGTTGGCTCCTGAGTTCAAATGCTTCTTCTTCGTTTTGACTTTTATTTACTACTGAATTTTAGGTAGTTTTGGAGGCGGTCTACTGGGGGAGGGATTAATTTTTTTTTTCTTTTTCCCTTTCTCTTGGGGGGGGGCTGTGGTAGCATTAGGTGTTTTAGGCTTTTTCTTTTTCTTCTAAACTACTGTTAGGGCTTTCTTTACGAATTTTAAAATTATATTATAGAAGAGATTCAAAAAACATTCTGCCTTGTTCGCTGACATTTGGAAAGAGTTTATATAGGTTACTTATTTGTAGAACAAAACATTTCAGAATTCAATTACCCCTCCATATATATGGAGGGGTAATTGAATTCTGAATTGTTTTCTTCTACAAATGAGTAACCTATATAAAATCATCTTTACACAGGTTGATTAAAGTTTGCTCAAAGAAATGACTATTTCATTTGTAGGTTGAAATAAATTTGATATAGACCATGGCAAACCGTCAGTATGGTCCTTTTTTAGGAAAAAAATTGATATTCGAATTTGAAATCACAGCCAATTAAGATTGCTGCTCAGTGTTGTGAATGAATATTTTTTTATTAAGTCGGTTACTGACACTTCAGAGTCATTTGAAAATCATGGATCTTTTATCGCCGAAATAATTCTTCAACTTTTCAATATGACTTGTTTTGTTCAGTTGAAATTCATGAATGAGAGGGATCATTTTTTTCCTACCGTAATCTAAAGCGTCGGCTTCTGTAATTATTTTTAGATCTAGATGGAAATTTTAGCAAATCAAGAGTTATTTCGTTCAATAGGTTTCAGGCAACGATTATATTTGATATATTTGACGCAATTCTATTTTACTACATTTCAAACTGAATAGATAAAATAATTCCACAGAGAAAGTTTTTCAAGTCAGTCGCTATTCAAAAAATTTATAATATAATTCAATTATCCTCAGTTGACAAAAGGAAAATATATAAGTTCATGTATAATTTTTACTTCAATTTCTGTAAATTTTGGCTGAAATAATTTCTTTGAATTTGGACGAAATGTTTTACATGTGCCAGAACATAAAACAGACAGTCAACATACTGTGAGAGGTTTTTAATTGCTGCTTTTTGGCAAAAGTTTCTGACATACTTTCTTCGTTAATAATATTCACCCTTGAAGGATTTTCTGAATTTTCAAATTAGATTTATTTGGCTCTGACACTTGTTGGTCGTTAATTGTAAAGAGATTTTGGGAGCTTAATCAATATTTCAGAATGTTTTGGTAGTAATATATGCATTTTTTGTTGTCTCAAATCTTAAAACGGGAAAGAGGGATTTGAATTGATTTTCCATTAAGTCTCAATTAGAAACATTCACATTGTTTATAAAAGTTTTACAAGTTACAAAGTAATCGTTGTTTACAAACTGCAAATATTGGTCTCTTGAAGTGTGATTTTCTCCTCCAAATTCTGGTGAAATTACGAAGCTTTTGAAAGAGAATCGAATTGGAAAACGTTTTGTGCTCCTTTATATTTTATTATATTAATAACAGGCTGACTTTCTGGACTTCGTTTTGGTATTTTCGTTCATCTTATAAACATTTTTTTCATAACGCCATAATCCTATCTCGGGTGATACTACATTTTCCTGATTTTATTTGAATTAATTTCAACGATTCGCTAGAGATTTTTTTAATTGTAATTTCGTCTGGCTGTTGGTGCTTTATTTTTAATTGTGTAGATCCGAACGTTTGTCCCTATATGTATTGTAGATTCGTCGAATCGAGACTTGAATTAGTTTTCCTTTCATACAGACGACTAAATAGGATATCGATCATTAGAAATATAAACAACAGCAAATTAGAAGATTGGATTAGGTCTCAAAATTTAATTCTTAAGATTGAAAAATATAACAAAAGAAAATGGGTTACACAACGAAAAAGGAATATGAAGATTAGGAGGTGTTAATCTTAATCCCTAAGATTTAACTTGTCGCATTTATTGATCCTATTAAATAACTTATTCCGTTCTCAATATTCATATCAAATATTGTTCACACATAACTTCATAAAGATCCAAACTCGCTCAAAAAGATAATATGTGCAATTGAAAAATGCAGTCAGAAACAATTTTACCTACTAATTTGTAAAGCGAATTCAGTTGCTTTGATAGGAAGACAGTTTCAACGAATGTCTCTGTGTAGTAAAAAAAAAAATCCGTTGTCGGGCGCCAGCGGCCGATTTAATCTGCATTTACTCAAAACTACCGGAAAAGAGAATCGCTAGTTTAGCACAACACTATTGTGTGTGTACGTCAATCAGTGTCTTTTCTAAATTCTGTGCTTCCATGGAAACCTGATTATTTCTCAATGTGCCTTTCTAATCATCGGCCTTTAACACACTTCAATAAGCACTGATCCGGTTTGGTTGAATACACGATGAAATTCCATCACTTTTCTATAGGCTTTCACACATTTCACCATTTCTTTCTAGTTTCCGATCATTCTTTCTAAAGATCAAAATCGAATATTTTATCCAAAAATTTTACTTTGTTTCTGACACAAAAATACGTTACAATAACACTCAATGACTAATGATAATCTATTAATTTGATTATTTTCTTAGAATTATGTGAAAGTCAAGTGCAAAATTAATGATATATAGTTTCATTGAGAGACCAAACTATTGGTTTATAACCTCTCCCATCCTCACGAAAAAAAAGTTGATGAGAAAATGATAAAGGTAGTAACGATCTGACTAAGTACTATTGATAGATGTACTAAGATCAAACTGTTCTATCGATTAAGAACATAAGTAGATGGAAATATTGACTGACACAAGAAATAAAGTTAATCTAAAATATTCCAAGTAGATTTTAGTCTTTCAAATACTAATGTGTTGAGAGAGAGAGAGAGAGAGAGAGAGAGAGAGAGAGAGAGAGAGAGAGAGAGAGAGAGAGAGAGAACAAAATTGGAAAAAGGGAAAAGATGGAAAAATAAGATAAAAAAGGATTGGGAAAATAAGAATAGATCTTGCGACTGCAGAAAGATTTTAAAAAATAATTAGCAAAAAACCTTATCAAATAAGATAAATTCGAACTTGTACGCATTCTTATTCACTGAAGAATTCTCAGAAATCCTCAAGATATTGAGTTGTGCTGATGTGAGTGAAAGTGGAGTGAATCGAAATCCTTCAAGTGCTTTCTTAGTGGTAAAGCCACAGCTTTTCAAAATTATTAACATTACCCTATTTACGTAGATGTACTATATACGTGCACCTATTTACCCATGTCTATATCCCAAATTTTGAACAAAATCTTTTAATGAAGTACTTAAGATATTGATGGAAATTTCCCGAAAAAAATTAAGAAATAAGTATTTTAGTTTAAAATAGCCCTTTAAAGTCTATGTTGTAACATTTGAGAGTTTAATTAATTTTTTTCAAATAAACGCCTTTAGATACGATTCAACGTTACGTCGTTTAAAGTTTACCGGAAGAATAAAAAAATAGATGAAATTTGATATAAAATCTTCACAAAATCTTGGATGAAGAGTGGGAATCATCGCATTTAATGTTACAGTTTTACTCTAATTAAAGACACCAAACAGAGATCCAAAGAAATGATTGAAATTCATGTTCTCGCATGAAAGCGCGTGTTGCCAGTTATGATAATTGATAATTATACGTATTCAAAAGAAAAAAAAAAAAGAAAAAAAGAAGATTCTAACGACCTACAATGCACATTGTAAAAAAATTTCTGAACATGTTCTTTGTAGAGGGTTACAGCATACTGAAGAATTTATATCCCAATAAACAAAGTAGATAATAGTGAAAACTTTATTCACAAATCACATGGTAGATAAAATAGAAATAAGTGACAAAGAATTTGTTAATGTGAAGCTTTATTGCCTGTGCGTAGATTATTCATGTAAAAAGTGGGTGGCTAGATATTCAGTGATTAACAGAGCCTAATAAATAGATAACAGAATCGACGAAATGAGCCAAATCCTATTCATTTTACACTAACTCCCATGAGAAAAGCATGAATGAGACTTCTCTCTACCGTCTATCAGATTGCCAGATATATCAACAAATTGTCTTCTTACTAGAATGCCTCGATTTCTAAGAGGGAAGAGAGTGGTTTGGTGAGCACATGAACCTTTTTACAAATGTTGAAAAGAAGACTCAGTCCAGTCACGAATTAGTAAGTTTCTTGATTGCACATACGAGGTGCGTTAAATAAGTTTCCAGACCTTTTTTGTACAGGCATTTAAAATTGTCGTAAAGTCTTGAAAATTCAATATCTTATTGCTATACATGTTATGAGATGACTGACCCATTTTTAGGATTTCAGGTTCAAATAAACAGCTACAGCAGCAATTGGAATACACCCTACTAAAACCTGATTGTCACAGCTGGTGAATTTCAAAAATGCAATCTGGACGTGAGGACACTTTAGAAGAACGATATGCAATACAATTCTATTTTAAACATGGAAAAATGCCACAGAAACGTATGGAATACTTCAGACTGCTTTTCGACCATCTTGCATGAATTGAGCATCAGGTTTTGATTGGCATAAGAGATTCAAGGAAGGCACAGAGTCTGTGAGGGATGATGAGAGGTGTGGGAAGAGTAAGGAAGTCAGAACACCAGAGTTGATTGGTCAAATAAAGAATTTCATGGATAAGGACCGTCGTGTGTCTATAGAGACAATAAGTGCACAGTTTGGTGTCAGTGTGGGAACTGTACACAATTATTAGCGAGGAACTGAAGATGCGGAAGATTTGCGCGAAGTTTGTCCCAAAGGTGCTCAGAGAAGATCAGAAAGAAAGACGTTGTCATGACAGCAGGGAAATGGTCGAGCTGATTAATACAGATCCCGCAGTTCTTGATGCTCTGGTGACCTGCGATGAAAGCTGGATCTACTGCTATGACCTAGAGACCAAGAGACAGAGTTCCCAGTGGAAGCATGTTGGCTCTCCCAGACCCAAGAAGACCATACAGAACAAATTCACCCTCAAACTTTTGATGATCCCTTCTTTGACAGCACTGGCATGATCTACATGCAGTGGGTTCCCACTGGACAGACAGTCAACAAGGAATACTATGTTGAGGTTTTAAGGGAGTTCAGGAAGAGATTCCGTTGGAAGAGGCTAGCATTCTTCAAATCGGGCCAGTGGCATTTCCACCAGGACAATGCACCAGTCCACAACTCCATCCTTGTCACAGACTATTTGACCAAGATGGGCATCAAGATAGTTCCTCAGCCTCCCTATAGTCCAGACCATGCTCCCCGTGACTTTTGGTTATTCCCTAAACTCAAGGAAAACCTTAGAGGCTGTCGTTATGAGACAATTAAGGAGATGAAAGAGGCTCTGACGAAGTTCATTGACACGCTCACACAAGAGGACTTCCATGGGGCCTTACAGAAGTTATTGTAACGGCACAAGTGCATTGCAGCCGGAAGAGCTTACTTCGTAGGGGACTAGAGTTTCATGTGTGTACTATCAATAAAAGTGCCCATACTAAAAAAAGTCTGGAAACTTATTTAATGAGCCTTATAATATAAAAATATTTCACTCACTTACCTATTGGCATATAGGCAGTTACTAACAGTTATTATCGCTGTATTAAGTATACAAAAAGTAATAGTACTGATGGTCTGTTAAATAGTTTATAATTGATTGCTTCTTAGTCATGGGGAAGTCCCCGTGACGTAGTGGCTAACGTGCTGGACTACGACATCGTAGTAAGTGAGTTCGATCTCCAGTCACGCTGTTACGTTCACTTTCGGACTAATGCCCTCTGGAAATATACAACTAGGGATTAAATAGTACCACTACTGTTCTTCTATAAGGATGGATTTAGCATTAAATAACTCACGAATATTGATACGTCATTAAACAAAGAAATGAAACCAAACTAATTAGTGAAGAAACTAAAGAATAAACATGGTAGCATGGTAATATATTATTTAAATATATTGCCATGATACCATATATTACAACGAGTGAAAGCACGTGCTATACCCTGTACCTCATCAGCCACCAACTTGGGGTAATGCCAGTTTCGGTGGTAAAACGGTATTATCTAAAAGTCACGACTGTGTTTAAAGAGGGAAGTTGTCAGAAAATAATAATCAACTGTTATTTTTTAAACTTTATTTATTTGCTTGGTCTCTTTGTTATCAATGTATGCGAATGAAAATGTCTTATAATATCATGCAATTTGCCTAAAATTTTTGATAAGATATGAAATAGTGTTAAATTTATAACGTTGAGTTAAATTCAAAAAGTAATATTGTAACATAACGCAATGAATATGAAAGATACTGCAGTGTGAAAAATCAGTAAGCTTCATACATTTATGAAGAACGTATTCTATTTTATCTTTAGCAATAAAAATCGATCATCGTAACTCCAACATAAATGATAGTTTCGTGACAAACAGATTTTTAGCCAAATATTGAAAGAACGTGTATTCCTACAACTGACGAAAAGATTTATAACAGCAGGGAAAAAGAGTTTTAAGTAACCATTTGAAAACCTACCAAATTTCTGAAATAAGGAACTGAGATACACTGTAATACGTAGCTTTTGTTATAATCAAAGTATTTCGACCCTTATATTCTTCCATCCCATTCAAGTGTGTTGGTGTCTGAGAAATCTAAAAAATCTGTGTTCATTTCTCTGTCCATGCTTAGAGAATATCTTATATCAATTAATCTTCCTCAGTAAATGGTCTTGTCTTTTGTCTAGATATACTTTAACCAACACTTTTATTCACTAGGACAAAGAACACTTGAAGAATATGGGAGTATACAACAGCCGAAACGTAACTATAACAACCAAGATGAGGACACTAGTTCTGTTACATCTGTGTATAATTAGGAAAATCAATGATCATACCTTTGCTCTTTAATTATTACAAACGTCATTAACGGTTACCCACTGACTGGATTAAAAGACAGCAATCGATATGACGTAGATGAAGCGATTCCAGAGAAATGAATATACTTTTCTTCCACAATTCTATTCGTAGTTCTGACGCATATAATTGTACTTTACGAACTATTATAATAAATTTCTCGCTACTCAACAGAATTTAGTCATAAATGTTATAATATGAAAAAAATCACCGGTTAACAAACATTTTTTTAAAAATGGTGTCGAGGTATTAAACATCTTTTTAAACTAATTTGAGGACGCTGAATCTGAAAACGACCTTAGTTTTTCTTGGTTAGCTACCATTTTTGCGATACAGAAATGCCTCATTAAAAAAAGCATTTTTTCTTTTGTTTTCTCTCAATATAAACTTTCTAATTCTTTATTATCTGTCATATTCAATGTTATTTAAAACCCTTTTGATACTCCAGCATTATTCAGCCATCATTCTTTTGTCCCACTATCCCTGATAGCGCTCTTCCATTGTTTTCCTTACTCATCACTCACATCGTCGCAAGTAACCGGAAATTTATCTAGATGGCTATATAAAAATTAATCTTAATACTCATATTAGCACCTATCACAAACTCCTTGTAGTTTTCGACCCAGCGATTGTCTCAGAAGTTTTTCATCACGTCAACAAAAGATGTCCAAGCGCGTAATTTCAAGTCTTTCATTGAATTAACAAATTCATCCTCCTTAATGAGTTTCTTGATATTATGGTGAAACCATTTTCATGATGAACATCTTTTTTAAGTAGAGGAATTATATTGCGAATTGAATTACCACGACCAGAAAATCCAGCGAACACTTGCACGTGACATACGGAAACGCTGGACAGCTATATCGACCTTATTAGGTCACATCAGCAGTGTATACCGTGATACCCCCTACTGGAGATCGAACCAGCGACCACGGAATGCAAAGCTGAAAATCTACCACTCAACCACAGTCCACATCGAACACAAGTGATGCCAAATCAACTAGTTATGGTAATTGCGCAGCCAATTAACCTGAATGTGTCTTGCAAGTTACATCCGTACTCTTTATAGAGGCAAGTGTTCGCCGGATTTTCTGGTCGTGGTAATTCAAATCACAATATAATTCCTCTACTTCAAAAAAGAAGAAAAATAGAAAAAAGAAAAATGTACATCTATATCCTTGCCCTTGAGGTAATAAAAATGACACGGATGCGTATTTCCGATCCTCCCGGTAATAACTTGGTTGATATCAAGAAATACATTAGGGAATTGCTTACAAGCAGAATCGGGGGCTAATTGTGTGTCCAGTTATAAAAAATAGATTGATGAAAATATATTTAAAATTTGATAAAGTCTGAATTGTTAGATGAGGCCCGAATTTCGTCTTTAATTAAGTTTATTTTTTATCAAAATGTAAATAGTTTTGCAAAATAAAAAAAAAAAAAAAAAAAACTTTAAAAATTTCAATTTAACTGGGATACACTACCAGGTTTTCGTTTCTTCAATTCAAACATTTATAAAAAGTATTTTTCGTTCATTACAGGTAAATCATTTTCAAAGAGTCCAAAAATAAATTTCCTGTTTCTTTTGAAGGAATGTTTATGAATATTTTCGAATTCCAAACGCTGAATTAGCTCCCTTATATTCACCTTCCCTCATAATCTGATCATGTATTTGCCTTTAAATGATTATTTTAAACGGGTTAAGAGCATCTTATCTAAGAAAAGTGTGGTTAGAATATGAGGCGAAGTATATATATATACAGTAGCGTCCAAAACTAAGGGACAAAATTTTAAAACTTAATATTTGTTAGAAATAACAACTGTGAAAAGCTGAAATTTTGACAACTGGCAGTCGTTATCATCCATAATAACATACTAAAATTTGAATCATTTGAAAATGATAGAAAAAGAATTATAACAATTATTTATTTATTTTCAAATTTGGAACGTCTAAAAGTAAGGGACAAAATTGAGAAAAACAATGTAAACAGTCAAAAAACAATAAAAATACATGTACAATCAATATTTAGTAAATGAGCCCTTGCTCTCAATGACAGCTGCACATCTTCGACTACAAGAACGAATCAGTTCTTGACAATCCCCTATACTAATTTTAGACCATTCTTCTTGAAGCTTCATCCACAAATCCTCCGTGTTTGTGGGATTTCTTTCCATAACTTTCACTCCTAAGGTCTTCCAAAGATTTTCTATTGGATTTAAGTCAGGACTTTGCGGTGGCCAATCCATAATTTCGAAATATTGCTCGCTAAGGTAACTCATTACCACCTTTGCCTTGTTACATGGGGCATTATCTTGCATAAAGGTAGCCCGATCGAAACCGGAATTCTGTATGATTGGCACAACATGATCTTGAACAATGTTTTTATAGATCTGCGCGTTTACACGAGTTTGTAACCGGACAAGGGGCGTTTTACCTTGGCTAGAAAACATTCCAAATACCATGACGCTTCCGCCCCCAAACTTGACAGTTTTCTTAGTACACTTTGCACTTAATCTTTCACCAATACGTCTCTTTACATTGTTTTTTCCATCATTTCCAAATAAATTAAACTTGCTTTCATCACTGAAAAATACTTTTGCCCAATTTTCATATGTCCAAATTACATACCTGTTTGCAAACTCTAATCTCTTCTTATTCTTCGAACTAACAAGTGGTTTCTTCCTTGAGGTTCGATTAAACAGCCCTCTTTCTTGCAGTCGTCTAGAAACAGTCTGTCTTGACACATTAACACATGAGGTACTATTCATAACCCTTTTAATTTCTGTGCAAGACTTAAAACGGTTCTTTAATGACATACGCTGCATTATTCGATCTTCTCTTGCCGAAGTTTTGCGGGGTCTGCCGGTTTTAAAAGCACTAAATACTTTGCCAGTATCATTGTAGGATTTAACAACCCTACCTACAACACTCTTGGAACGTTTCACTTTCTCTGAAATCCCTCTAATGGTGTGCTTTTCCTTGTGTAGCTTCACAATAGCTTGTCTCACAGAGCAATCAAGTTTTTGGCGTTTCGCCATGGTGTCGGCTGATGCAACGTTTACAAATGACAAAGTAAGACTTATTCTTTAGAGGAAATAAAAAAAATTGAATATGGCATACTGTTTACATTGTTTTTCTCAATTTTGTCCCTTACTTTTGGACGATCCTATTTGGAAAATAAATAAATAAATAATTGTTATAATTCTTTTTCTATCCTTTGCAAAGGATTCAGATTTTAGTATGTTATTATGAATGATAACGACTACCAGTTGTCAAAATTTCAGCTTTTCACAGTTGTTATTTCTAACAAATATTAGGTTTTAAAATTTTGTCCCTTAGTTTTGGACGCTACTGTATATATATATATATATATATATATATATATATATATATATATATATATATATATAATATTATTCAATCAAGTAAATCTGGAATTGGGAATAATTCCAATCAGGACAAATAAAATATTCAAAAATAGAATATTAAATTAAATAATCCCGGTAAAGAGCTCAATGTAAATAAATTCCACAAAGCAAATTATTTTTTTCGTCATGTCATAATTTTTGATACTTATTGTTACTTGAAGATTTAGGCTAGCTTTAATACATAGGTGAAATAGTTTTTTCTCTTTGTGTTTGGTTGTAAATTTATTTTATTTCTTGTTGGATCTGAAGATGTCCTGTTAATTTTTTAGAGCATTAATTTATATCGATACTTTTATGGAAATAAATCTATCATCTTAATATGACCGATTGTTGTTTTTTTTTTCAATATATATATATATATATATATATAGATGGAAGGTAATTCCCTCTCTGAATGAGAATTTTGTTCCGGGCACGAAAGAAAATGTTTAGCAACTTCCTGAGCTAAGGGTAATTCTATGGCCGATTCAAATTAGCCTTAAGTACCTGCCAGGCAACATTGACTTATTACGGATGGACCATTCCGATAAAAGAGAGACGTAGAGAGGACATATTGAATGCAAAGAGGATACAGATTTCGTTTGCTGTTGTTTGAGGAATATGACAATACAATGAAGAGCCTACTGTAACTGAAGAGTACATGTTATTTTGTTACATTGAAAGCGACTTAAGCGACTCGAAATAGATCTTTTCGGTGATCGAAAATTCCGAAGAGTAAATTACTCAAAACATAGGCTCATTCTTGTAGGGGATTATATGCTGCCCAGGGCTTATATACTTCAGGGACGTGTGCTTTATCCCCAGGATCCAACAGGAGAAGATTTAGTTGGAGGCGTTGACTGTGACAGCAGTTCAACTGTAGTATCAAAGGCAGTTTTCCTATAAGAGGAAGGCCGAGTAGTGTACCTCGTACATAAATCTCCTCATCTTTTTGGTACTTACTCTTCTGTGCATTTATCTGCTCAGTCTACAAAGTGCCCCATTTCATTTTCTTTGGGACCTCGCAATCCATTAGTGTATCGCGAAATCTGTTACCGTCTTCCGTCTGAAGCTGGCCTTGGATTGTCGAATATTGAGACACGTCAAACAATGTTACATATAAGCTTCCTAGGTCGGATATGTGGAAAGAAGACACCAAGATAGTCTTTATAGGATCGAAAAGTGTGCACTCAGATAATGGAGAGGTTTATTGATTGTCCAGAAATGAGCGTTCCTTCTATCGTGAATGTCGGCAAGCTCTGAGAGTCTTCTATCGGGTCAAAACTAGTCTCTTCGACACTCGGCCATTGCAGAGAAAAACATTATATCAAATGATGATTCTCGAGTGGGAATGTGCCAGACGACTTAATTGAGGAGCTCAGAATGAAACAGTAATAACTATGAGGCATCACTCATCTGGCCGGTGATCTGTAATGCCCCCTGCGTCGGCAAAAAGCTTTTCGTTGCAGGATTGGTCACTCTGACAGAACGCGTCCGGTGTTTATTAACATTGGAGGAGAGTCTATTGAACACGGCTTGCAATGAAAGGAGGCGTGATTTAAGCTAGTTAAAGGCTCCGTTGTTAGCATGCCAGGCGAGAATTTATTTGACCTGTCCTGTGTGGAGTAATGTGTCACTGCCGTTGGAGGGGAAGATACAAATTTGTTTCTGTACTTGGCATTCTAAAAGTTGTGATATGGACAAGACAAAAAGAGTTGATTTCGAATTTAGTCGGGAAGTTGCCGGTTAAGACAATTGTTTTCGAATTTATCATTTTTTCAAGTTCATTTATTTATTCATTTATTTTTTTACATTTTCTTGCATCATTTTATTTTTCGACGGGTTAACTTGCTTTTTTCTAACTTATTAGCCTGTTGGGATCAGAGAGGATTCCATCCGATAATATCATTTTAAAATGTCTCTTTAAAATATTTTAAATTTCATTCACACGTCATTGGGGATTTAATTTTGTGAATGAAAATTCAACCATCATATCTTACAATATATATATATATATATATATAGTATCGACAATTAGGTACCCTGATGAGCCGCTTAGGCGAAACTATAGTAGGTTAGTTTCTGACTCACTGAGTAATTATCGCTACTATTTTGTTCTACTTAGTATTGAGCACTTTTTGCATTGTAGCTTAGCAGCCCTAACGGTGGTTTTTTCTTTTGACCAACCGATTGCGTGTCTTTTGATTTTTTTCAATTGATATGACAAGGTTGGCCTTTTCTTTTTTTTTCCAATGTATATTTTCCCCCTTGACAGTGATTCGTTGTATATTTTCATCTTCGAATCAGTTGGCGTTTTTTTTACCGTAAGGGCTATAATTTAATATATATATATATATATATATATATATATATATATATATATGAGACTAATTAGGAACCTCATTGGGATTAACCCGTTTTCGTGATTGTAACTTGAAAATCTTTAGAAAAAAATGAGACATTATAGTGTAAGGAATAATAAAGCATGAGTGGGTCAATGAATGAGACTAGTTAAGTTAAAATAGGATTCGGAATACTAGCTCTTTCCCACCAATTTTTGATCCTGTTCCACTTTTGTGTATACTTTTTATGTAATAGATACTGTTGTATACAGGGAAGAAGAACAACAACGCTAATGTATAAAAATATGAACTGTTTCTTTTCTTTTCTTTTTTTTTATTACCCAAAATGTACGAAATGAGAGAGAGAGAGAGAGAGAGAGAGAGAGAGAGAAAGAGAGAGAGAAAGAGAGAGAAAGAGAGAGTTGGCTGAGATGTAGACACAGGGCAAGATACGAATCTTCAGTGAACCGCTTCTTTTTCATTCTGCTTTTGCGAGACTGGTACAGAGCCATATCCAGGCACCGAATCATCTTAGTTTCTTCTTGCTTCTCGACTTTCATGAGTCTCATACAAAGCCATCTCAAAGCACTGAATCATTTTCATTCTCTACTTTTGCGAGCCTCGTCGGAGCCACCTAAAGGCACCGAAACATCTTAGATTCTCTTCGCTTTTCAACTTTTGCGAGTCTCGTCAGCTCATGTTTTTCTTTACTTCTCAACCCTGGGAAGTCTAGCGCAAGGCCAGCGCTCATAGTAGCGTAACGTCAAGTATCTCTACTGTCGGTCTTCTTCGTTTTTTGCTCGTCTATCCTGAAGTTAAAATCTTCCCTGTCATATAATTTCCCAGATGGTCCTACAACCTCGTGATCACACCTCTTTCCTACGCGCTGCGTATGGACACGCCTCCTGTCTACGCGGCACTTCCGCTGAGGAAGCAGGTACACATCCTGTTATGCTACCCACGCAACTTAATGGACATTGCCTCTGGGGCATCGTCTTCTTTAGTTTAGGACACAGGTGTGCATCCTATTATGCCATCCATGCAACTTATGCAGCATGTTAAAAGGATCTTTCTAGTCAATATTCAACAATTCTAATGCAATGAGGATACAGGAAATACAACGAGGATAAGACAGGAATACGATCAATCGTAATATCAATTGAAAACAACTGATTTTAATAACTGACAACGAGGATTTAAAAATATCTTAACAAACGAAACTCATATCTCAGAATATATCCGTAGCTACATTTATTAATAGCGAATCGACTAACACAGCCACAATTTTGACAATTGCCGGCACCATTTCTGTGCTCCAATTTTGACCCGGCATCCAACTTTCGAAACATTGTTCAGACGTGACTAGGATATTTTTCGAATTGAATTTTCTGACGTAAGATGATTTCTGCTTCTGTTGATTATTACAGTAAATTTATCTTCCTTCAAATTTTGCCCAAATTCTCTTTGTACTGAAACAATCAGTAAGTTAAACACCTTTGTTTGAATATGTATTTCCATTGTTTAAAAATTTACCGAGGCTGATACAGGTGACTTTATCCCTTATTCTGGCAATGTTAAGAGTGATTGTGAATATTTTAAGATCAGTTAAATCGTCGACTCATAGTTTAAGTGCCCAATTTTCGTGAGCTGTCTACACTTGTTAACGGACTCCAATATTAGTACGAGAATTTTTTGCAAAAACCGATAAAAACTTTCACATTACACTTCACTAAGTTGCAGTTAAATGCCAATAGCTCATTAGCATCAAATCAGACGCCTACATTGTACAACAGTTGTCTGTGGTGATAACTAGTGGTGTCATCGCAGCATAAAACCAAATCAAAAACAATATAGAGTAAAGAAAAGACAAAACACGCATTATCTGCACATTGGAATTGCAGAATTTGATAATTCTTATGCCATTGCCATTTCAAATGAATTTGCTGCTGGAGGTATAATAAAACTGGATATAAACATTAGTTTTGTCGCCCACTTCAGTCAAAGACAAAGTATGGTATTGACACCTTTCAAACAATAGTTTGGCTGCTTCTTTTGTAGCAGGTTTAACCAAATCGCAAGTACGTTACTCTTTTTATCAGTGCTAAACAAGCTCAACTGCAGATTAACAATATTAAACTATAGTCGCACAAAGTAGGGAACACTACAGTTCGCCCCACTGTCTGGTTCCTTGTCCATCGAGACACGGTGCTCGGAATCTTTCAGGTGACTCACAGGTAAAGTAGTTTACATGTTTACATTCAATAGCATGAGTGTATCTGATCGAATATCAATCGTGATATTCTTGGCCAGAATTACATCACTGATTTGAAACCTTTTGATGTGCTTTTAAAATCTGTATATAATCTCGTAGTTGGAGATATTGTTACCACGCGATGTTACTCACTATAAAACAAAACTAGTGGAACACTGTGGGTCGGTATTCAGTAAAAATCTCTGCTCGTTACTCAAGTAATGGCTGCATTGACACTGATACTTTTTACTGTGCCAATCCCCTATTCTAAGCTAACAGTTCCTTGTGCCATATTACTATTGTTTGATAGAGAGTTCAAACGTTTGGAAGAATTAGATGTATTCACACCGGTTTCTTTATGCCAATGGGCAGCACCAATTGTGGTGATTAAATAAGCCAACGGCTCAGTTCGGCTGTGTACTGATTTTTAACAATTATCTTATGATGGCTGATATATAAATTGATGTTACACAAATATCAAGAGAGTTTATAACAACAAATAAATCATCTATTTTGATCAAGTGAAGCAATGAACTCACAGAATGGACCAACAAAGTCTTGAATGGTGTTAAAGAGTTCTGCTTTTAGTTTTCTTCTTAAAAGTATCAATTTCAAAAAATCTATTGAGTAATAAGGTTCGTCTTTTACTGTCAAATGGATATTTTTAGCTTTGGTTCATATCTCAATCTAATAAGTCACTATGGTGCTTTCTTTTAGGTGTTACATGTACTAAAGGAACCATTCAGTTCACTGTGGGTAAAAGTTCCTAAATAGTCATTTTTCAAGGACTGTCAACGGTCCTGTGAGAAGATCAAATTGCAATTTCATCCAGACCAACTCTTAACCTATTTTGATCTGACCCAGAAAATAGTTACAACTTTTGACACCTCTAAACACACAGTTGGAGCTGCTATTTGGCATTTGTATTGTTGACGGTAAGGAAAAGACTACTATGTATGCAGCCAAGTCTCTTATATTGACAGAGTGTAACTATGATCAAATCAAGGAGTCATTAGCACAGATTTTTGCTACTGACCATATTGGGCAAAAAATGTGTTCCAGTACACTCTGCCTGTTGGTTGCAGTGCTGGGTATCAAATCATTGCAGGTGATGTTAAACGAGGGACTCACAAAAATCCTTGCATCTAATAAGTCAGTCGATTTTTCTGAACCTCTTGGCCAACTAACCTCAACAGTGATTTTCGAAAATACAAACAGAACTATCTGTTATTGACAGATCCCTAATATTTGTTAACCACGTCGCCTCTGCAAGATCAGTTATTTTCGAACAGCTTCTTTCAGGGCACCCAGATATTTATTGCAAGAAAATTGCTTATTTTGCCATAAAAAAGTTTTGATTTTTATTGGCAAAAACGTAAATTAAGTTGTAAACTCTCAAAATCTTTTGTTCTAATTTATTAAATTGGAGCAAAACTCTATTTCTCGTACGAATACATCGACCCAGATATGTGATTAAAAATCATCTAATGAGTTCGAACAAAAAACAGGGTAAGTTTCACATAATTAGATTATTCCTTTCATAAATTAGTTCAATAGCATTCAAATTTTAAAATTCATTGACTAATAATTCTTTTACTGCAGACAATAACTGGGTTACACAGAAGTATAGCCCAGGTAATTGTATACCACAAACATTATTAATTTTCGGTTCGGGTGAATTAAAATAAAAACAATCGAACAGAAAAAAATTGTAACTTTTGTCAAATCTTAAGCACAATGGATAATTTTGTAAATTACAAGAGATTAATAAACTACGTCTAAGTTAGTGAGATTTAATTCTGAGGGATTTTTTCATGGGGTATTCTACTGCATACTCCGAGAAAATTCGACACGCTACGACATTTAATTATGAATTTTTTCAATATATCCGTTATTAAAGAAACAAATATTTTCTCCTTTTTCTCGTTATTGCAGTTAACAACAAGTTAAATATATACTAAATTTCAGCCTATCTTTATCCATTCTTCAAATCCCAAATCAAAGGGTTATATCCAAAGAAGGTAGACTAAGAATTTACTTTGCCATACTGAAACACTTTCCTCCTGAAAGCTTCTTTTATGGCCCTGGAGATAAAGACTTGGTTATACAAAACAAAAGAATTCACCATTTTACCGGTGTGCCGCTTGAAATATCCATTCAGTTGTATTTCATCCATTTAAAGTTTTTCTAGTTTTTGTTGTTGGTCTGTTTGTCCTTTTCTTGTTCTTATTCTAACATTGCTGTTACTGACTGCTGTAATTAGTCTTTCTTTGTTCTCTTTTATATAGTCATCCAGTTGATTTATCTGCAGAATCCTCAATTCCCCTTCTTCTTTTCTTGACACATATTCTCTGTCAATCTCATATCTTAGATGTAAGGTCGTGTGCACTGTCATCAATTTTCTTTCTATTCCAATCCATTTGTCTGAACTACTCAGTTGTTTATTTTAAGAATGGTCCCGAGTATCTTACAAGTGTGAACCTTTAGTGTGGTAGTATACAGAGTTAAACATATGTGTGTGCATATGTATGTGCATATGCATATCATGGTAAACATATTATGAGTAGGTGTTTGTACACGTAAGTAGGTATGTACATGCGTGTATGGTTGCGAACTGACCATAGGTATGTATATATGTATGTATGTGGACATATGAGTATATCCATACAAGGGCCTGGATATATTTGCGTGGGTGCGTTCCATGTGTGTGTAGCTGTAAGCATTTTGTGCATGAACCACTCATCCACTTCTCTTAAGTGGAGATAGTCTGATGAAGCTGAGCCGCGACTTAATCCTTAGAACCCAAAGGTACCGCTATTCTGGTACTAATTTTGTTTGGAATATGAACTTAGGTAAAAACAATCATGCATAGTAGTAGAAATCATAGTGATGAGAGAACATTAAGTTTAATGAGTCCCAAAAATTCATTCTGAATTGTCCAGCAGGGCACATAGCATAACGGTTATAGGCGTTGGTTACCAAAGCTTCTAAAAGAGGTTGCAGGTTCAATCTTGACTGCAAGCGAGTAACAATACAGGAATACTTAACACTTATACCAGGATACGGTTAACGGAATCAGAGCAAGTGAACCACGTGGATTAAACAAAGGACATAGTTCAAAGTTCCGTAAAGGCACCCAAGTTCGACAAACACATGAAGAAGTCCAGAGGACATATCGGCCGAAACGTGAGAAATATATAAAGATGAAGACAATAGTCCCAAAACCCTGAATTATCTAATTTTATTATCACACTTTTTCGAATATCCTGAAGACATACAGTATGGTAATATTTTTTATGTCTAATCTATTTATGGCCCAAGTCCCGAAAGTAGCAAATATTCACCACTGCATATATACAAGTGTAGTCAGAGATACAAAAGTGAGTTAGAGGAATCGGTTTGAGTGAATTGGTCAGAGAAAGCGGCTGGAGTTAGAGATATATTCAGACTTTACTGATGCCTCTAGAGCTAGGGTAATCAGCTTGGATATAGCTTGGTAGAATTAGCGCCAGGCACATGGGGGGCACAGCCAAAGGGAAATCCGAAGTGACACCCCACCTCCGGCTATGAACGAATCTAGTTCTTCAAGCCTTGAGTTCGTCTTTTCTTTTTTCCTTTGACTTTTGTAATACCACCACGGGCTCTGAGCAATAAAAACAGTATCTGGTCACAAAAACCATTAAGCAGATGCACTGTTGATCCGAGGTGTGCCGTCACACAAGGCGAACTGCTCAAATGTTTATGTATTTAATTAGATTTCTGATGCAGACCTTGATTTCCAGAAGTTTTCTCGTTCATCTGAAGTACTCTTTTATTTTTCTGTTATCTCTGTTTGTTTGATGGTGTTTGTTTCTAATCTTCCCTAGTACCTGTAAATTTCCTTCCCTCCAAGCATTCTGATTCTTTCCTCATTAGGCAGTTCTATTCCTTCCGTTTTTGAAGGTACATTTTCCAATGGCAAATTCTATTCCGATATCCTGGTTGTATATTCTTATTGTTTCAGTTGTTCTTTATTTGGGTCAAATATCTTCATATCATTCATATACATAAGGTATTAATCTTTTCTTGTGATTTTGTAAATGTCTAGCCACCTGTGTAACTGAGTGACATCATTGCAATAACAAATAGTCTTGGCCGTATTGAGTGTCCCTGGAGGACGCCTCTTTGGATCTTAAACTCTCTGACGATTTGTTCTTCCGCTGTTGATTCTACTTACCAGGTTTTTAAGCTTTTTTCAAATGAAGTTCATGACTTTGTCGGATATTCGTACATTTTAAGACAATCTTATTATCCAAGTTTGTAGGACCATATCATCGGTCTATCATCATTATTATTATTTTACACGTTGTGAGTTTTTTCCACCAGGGTTAACTGATAATCTCTCACGAGAGTCTGTATGACAGCAGGTATTTGGCTTGTATTTATTATTACTATTATTTTACTCTTTTGGGAGTTTTCACACCCGCATCAGTTGATGGTCTTTCACTGGAGTTTGAGTGAGAGCAAGTATCCTTAAGTCTCCGGAACTCTTCTCAGTATTATGGCCGATCTCAACAATGCTATTGTTTGGATGGTTCCCATTCGTGTTCTTATTTCCAATTCTTCCAGTCTCTTTACAAATCTTTTGGTAACTGAACCGAGCATACCGATTACAATTTATATCACCGTCACTTTCATGTTCCATAGTTTTTTCAATTCCCAAGCAAGATCCAGGTACTTATCTCTCTTTTCGCCTCCTTTCAATTTTACTCTGTGATCTGTGGGACAGCAAATTCCACAATTCGACAAATTCTCTTTTTTTATTGACAGTCTCTAGGTCTAGTCGTCTGGCAGAGATTAGGTGATCAGTCTACATCTTAAAACCCCAGAGAATTTTGTGTATCTCATTCTCCAGGATGGATTCGAGGTTGTGTATATACCACTTGTTGGCATGGTCAAATTTAAGCTTCTTGTACAGTTCCCAGTGGATCACCTTGTCCACCCAGTCATGCGTAGTCTTATACGCTCTTTGCGTTAATTTTCTGCATTAGCGTATCATATGATTGATCGTTTCATCTCTATTACCACATAACTAACATTTGCTATTTTGCTGCATCTTATCTATTCTTGCCTTGATATAGCTAGTCTTTATGTCCTTGTTCTGTCTGTGCTGCTATCAGAAGGGATTCAGTTTCTCTCTTAAGGTTTCCCTTTTCTTTGCTATGTCCAAGTTTTTTTTATGTCATATTTCATCTATTCGTGGCTTGAAATGTCCATAGAGTTGTTTTACTTCCCATTTTTGTTTTCTGCTTATTTCTGTTCTGTTGATGCTTGTGTTGTTTCTATTATTTCTGATGATTGTAATCAGTCTTCCACCACGCTTGCTTATGTCATCTTTGAGTTATTGTATCGATGCTTCAATGCTATCTAGAATGCTAGTAAGTCCTCTTCCTTCTTCTTTTCTTGACACATACAATCTGTCTGTGTCGTCTCTAGGATGTAAAGCCATATGTATTATCACGAGTTTTCTTGCTCTCTGGTTCATTTGTTGAAGTTCTTCTGAGGTCCACTTTAAGAATGGTACCGAATATCTAACAAAGGGGAACATACCAGGTAATTATCTCTTTGATGATATTCCTGCTATGTAGTTTGGTTTCGAATAGTTTCCTCTTTCTGTGGATGTATTCTTTTGTATTTTTTTTCTTTCATCTCTACTTGTTTGATGGTGTCTGCTTCCAATATTCCAAAGTGTTTGTAAGTTTTCATTTCTCAAAGCGTTCTGATTTTTTCTCTATATTTCTATTCCTTCTCTCATTTGTCGTTTTCTGCTTCTCATTATTAGCATGGCACATTTTTCTATGCCAAATTCCATCCCTATATCCTGAATATATATCATCAGTATCTGTAATAGGAATTCCAATTCTTTTTCATTTTTTGAAAACGATTTGATGTCGTCCCTGTACATAAAGTGTTTGATTTTTTCCTTTGATTTATGAATCTTGTGTCCGCCTGTGCATTTCCTAAGTATTTGATTGAGTTGCATCATCGCTATCACAAATAGTAATGATGATAGTGCGTTTCAGTGGAATATACCTCTCTGGATTTTCCTTTCAGTTAAGCTTTTTCTTCCTGCAATCAGTTTGACTCACCAGTTTTCCATGGTATTTTCGACAAACTTATACATTTTGAGACAGTCTATTATCCAGCTTTGCGGAACCATATCGTATGCATTTTGTAGTCAATCCACGCCGTAGCTAGATTTTTCCGTCTCGCCTTGCTGTCCTTGAGGATGTGTTGATCAATTTATAGTAACTCTCCTATACCTCTGGTCCACTTATGGCATCCTTTCTCTTCCTTGGAGAGCAGTCCGCAGCTTATTAGTTAATCGTAGATCTCTTCACTTATTTGTACCGTTCGTATTTTTCATATTATCGGTACGCACGTAATAGGTCTGTTGTTGTCGGGGGAGGTTCCTTTTTGGGGTGTCTTTTTGGACCAGGGTGGTCTTTCCTTTTGTCATCCAGTTGGTTATATCTGTTTCTTGTTGGTACCTATTCATGTCGATAGCCAGTCTGTCACTGATAGAAGTGAATTTTTTAAACCAGTATCCATGCATGTCATCATGGTCTGTTGTTTTTCGGTTTGGTACTTTTTCGGGTGTTGCTCTGAGTGAATCGAGGTGTATTTTCGCTTTCGATGCTTATTCGTGTCTTTCAGACTCTTTCCCCATGTTGGTTATCCATTCGGCTTTTCTGTTATGTTCCCTTCGTTCCCACATTTTGCTCTAAAATAGTTTTGTTTCCTTATCATCCAGTTGTTGGTATGTGTTGGTGCGTTCAACCCTTTTTTGCTGGCAGTATTTTTTGCTATTTTTTAATTATTATTATTATTATTATTTTAATCTTCTGATAGTTTTTTCATGCCAGCATTAGCTGATGATTTCTCACTGGAGTTTGAGTGACAGCAAGTCCCCTCAAGTCTCCAGAACTCTTCTCGGTATTTTGGACGATCTTAATAATGCTGCACTTTGGATGGTTTCGACTCGTCCTCTTATTTCCAAGTCCTCCTGTCCCTATATAAATTCTTTGATGACTGTACCGAGCGCACTAATTACAACTGGTACCATCATCATTTTTATGTATTATTATTATTGTACTAACCGGGCTATTGGTCTAATGAGAAGAGTGTTTCATTGGTCCGGGAGACCGGAGTTCAATCCCAGGTCGAGTCATACTAAAGACTCAAAAAACGGTACATGATGCTGCCTTGCTTAATACTCAGCATTATAAGGTAAGGATCAAGAGTAAGTGGAGAAATCCAGGGTATCGCCCTCCCCTACACCTCAGTATGGTAGCTATTGAAAATGGTGCCTTCGGATCACCCTCGACTAAGGTTGCCAACTTACTTATTGTACTCCCTTGTGAATTTTTCGCATCAGAGTTAGCTGGAATCTGAGTGGCAGCAAGTCTCCCCAGGTCTTCAGGACTCTTCTCACTATTCTGGCTGATTTTACTAATGATCTCGATTCGCATTTTAATTTCTGATTCTTCCGGTTCTCTTTCCAAGCCTTTAGAAACCGTTCCAAGCGCACCAACTACAATCAGTCAACATCATGTTCTACGGCTCCTTAGTTATCTGGCAAGGTCTAAGTACTTGTCTCTCTTTTCGCGTTTTTGATTTTCACTCTGTGGTCCGCAAATACGGAAAAATCCATTTGACGGCAAGTTCTCTTTTTTTCGTTAATTAACACTGTCTGGTCTTCAGACCGAGATTACTTGATATGATAGTATTTAAAAATCTCAGAGAATTTTAAATGTCTCATTCTCTGGGACGGGTTATGGTTTGTGCATATACCATTTAGTATTATAGTCAAATTTCAATTTTTGCACAGTTCCCAGTGGATCACCATCATGGTTTGGTCATGTCTGATACTACTTTTGCGTTAGTTTGCTACATTCATTTATAATGCAATTAAGAGTTTCACCACACAACCTAGACTCACTATTCTGTTGAGTATTATGGATTTTTGTTTTAATATAATTGCTCTTTATGGTGTCGTTTTGTGCTGTTATTAGAAGAGATTTCTCTCAAGATTTCCTTTACGTAGCTATGTCCAGGCATTCTTGTGTGAGATTTCGCTTGTTTGTCGCTTGAAATATTCATACAGTTGTTTTTTCCCCAATTTTTGTTTTCTAGTTTTTATTGCTGTTCTCTTTATCCCTATTTTATCAATGCTGCTACTGGTCGCAGCAATTAGTCTTTCTTTTCTCTTTTTAATATAATCCTGGAGTTCTCATATTGATGCATCCATGCAATCTTCAAAGCTGGCGAGTCCTCTTCCTCCTTCTTTTCTTGACTCATATAATCTGTTTATGTCATCTCTCGGATGTAGAGCCTGGTGCATCGTCATCAACTTTCCCTGTTCTCTGGTCAATTTGTCTGTGTTCCTCTCTGTTGTAGAGTGGCTAAACACCCCTTCAGCATCTCTACCAGAAGGATTGGCTCATAGCCATAAATAGCCTATGATTAAAGACTTCGAGGGTTGATTAATAAGCTGATTAATATTTGGACTGATCTTACTTGATTGGCTATACAACATTTGACCCTCCTCAATTTCTTGTGAGTCCTCTTGTTAATTGTAACTTATTGTACTGTGTCTTTTTTGTATGTATCCGTTAGCAACGGATGTTGGTGCTGACTAAATATATCAAGCTCTCATTTTTCTCATTTGTATCATTCACCTCGACTGATACAACAGTTGGCGACGAAGATTCGGGAAATTACACAGATTAGCGAATAGGATTCGAAAAATCACAATTGAAACAACAGATTGACTACGATAGCAGAAAAGGACGCACATGCACGCAGAAACATTTATTGGAAGTACAAAAGTGACAAGTACTACTTACTCACAAAAATGGAGGATTTTAAAAACTGCTGCTGGAACTCTTGAAACAAGAAATTTTATGCAAACAGGACATGAAGAAACTTCAGAAGACTTAGAAAGGTTTTCAAAATTACTGGAAACTTTCTCAAAAAGAGAAAATGATCCAGGCAATTCTAATATCTTTTCTCAAGATTCTGTAATCAACTCGATTGGTGAATTCGTATACAAACCAGACGAAGAAGTCACATTCGGAAAATACTTTCGAAGGTGTGAAGAAATATTCCAAAAAGACTGTGAAACATGGTCAGATGGAAAAAAGGTACAATTATTACTGGGTAAGTTCAGCGATGTGGAACACGAAAAGTACGCAAATTTCATACTCCCAAGACATTCCAGAGAAATTTCTTTCCTGAAACTAATACAAATATTAACAAAAATATTTAGGGAGAGGTGTTTACTTTTCAACACACGCAGGCAGTTTTTGAATCTTACAAAGAAAGAAAATGAGGATTACTCGACTTTTGCCAGAATAGTCAACAGAGAATGTGAAAAATTTAGATTGAGCCAAATAACACCAAACATGTTTAAATGTTTAATTTTCGTTCAAGGTCTGACCGCACCAACTGATGCAGAAATAAGATCGATATTGCTAACAAAATTAGAACAAAACCAAAAGATAATACTTCAAAATCTTGTAGATAAGTGCTAACGTATTTTAAATTTAAGGCTAGACACAGCGAAAATTGAGGAACAAGACATTTTTCATATTCATACAGTCCGGAATAAGCCAAAAGGTAGGAAAAAAGAATACTCTTTTAAAAATAATCCCTGTTTTGGTTGTGGCGAATTACATTTATTTTAAAATTGTCCTTTTAAGAACAATGAGTATAAAAATTGTGGAAACAAAGGACATAAAGTTTCCCATTGCGAAAAAAAGCCCAAAAGTAAAATGAAAAATAAGAATTTGGTCCCTTGTACTATTGAACAATAAGAAGTTGAGACAATAGAAATTAAATTGGGATCGGATATTTTCAAAGTTGGATTTATCGGAGTCTTACCTTCAAATACCAGTCGATGAAAAGTGTGCTGAAATACTAACGATTTAACACACACAAAGGGCTTTTTAAATTCCTCAGATTACCTTTTGGAATAAAGGTAGCACCAGCGATATTCCACCAGGTGATGTACACCATGCTCAGTGGGCTAGACTTTGCAATAGCATATCTAGATGATATATTAATAAAAAGTAAAATCTGAGAAGAACATGCAATACATGTAAAGGAAGTTTTTTAAAAAAGTTTGGATTTAACCTGAGTATTGAAAAATGTGAATTCTTTTTACCAAAAACCAAGTATTTGGGACAGATCATAAACGAAAAAGGTAGGAGGCTTGATCCTAGTCATGCAAACGCAATAAAGAACATGCCCGCTCCTACAAACGAATCGTCCCTACAATCATTTTTGGGATCAGCTATCATAGCAATTACATTACAAATATGCACACACTAAGAACACCTTTAAACAAAATTCTTAAAAAATACGTAAAGTGAAAATGGCCGGTTGATTGTTAAAAAGCTTTCGATAATTTAAAGATAGCATTGACGTCTGACTCAGCTCACACACATTACGACCCTAATAAGGAGATTTATGTAGGAAGCGATGCTAGTAATCTGGGTTTAGGGGCCATACTCTTACACAAAGATAAAGATGGTTTAGGGGCCATACTCTTACACAAAGATAAAGATGGTTTAGGGGCCGTACTCTTACACAAAGATAAAGATGGTTTAGGGACCGTACTCTTACACAAAGATAAAGATGGTTTAGGGGCCATACTCTTACACAAAGATAAAGATGGTTTAGGGGCCATAC
This sequence comes from Sepioteuthis lessoniana, assembly GCA_963585895.1. Taxonomy (NCBI): domain Eukaryota; kingdom Metazoa; phylum Mollusca; class Cephalopoda; order Myopsida; family Loliginidae; genus Sepioteuthis; species Sepioteuthis lessoniana. Next base: position 925,082 of record OY757914.1, on the reverse strand, counting down.
TCTTACACAAAGATAAAGATGGTTTAGGGGCCATACTCTTACACAAAGATAAAGATGGTTTAGGTGCCATACTCTTACACAAAGATAAAGATGGTTTAGGGGCCATACTCTTACACAAAGATAAAGATGGTTTAGGGGCCATACTCTTACACAAAGATAAAGATGGTTTAGCGGCCATACTCTTACACAAAGATGGTTTAGGGACCATACTCTTACACAAAGATAAAGATGGTTTAGCGGCCATACTCTTACACAAAGATAAAGATGGTTTAGGGGCCATACTCTTACACAAAGATAAAGATGGTTTAGGGGCCATACTCTTACACAATGATAAAGATGGTTTAGGGGCCATACTCTTACACAAAGATAAAGATGGTTTAGGGGCCATACTCTTACACAAAGATAAAGAGGGTCAGTTAAAGGCCGTACATCATGCTTCGAGGTCTTTTTATTCCCGGCAGAAATTAATTATTCACAAATTGAAAAAGAGGAGCTAGGCCTGATATTTGCTGTTAAGAAATTTCACAAATATATATATGGGAGAGAGTTCATTCTTCAAACTGACCACTGCCCTCGACTGTCCATATTCAGCTAAAAAAACAAACAAACAAACAAACAAATAAAAACTCCTACATATTCAGCTTATCGCTTACAAGATGGGGAACCACCTTGTTAAATTTTTCTTTTAAAATGGGGTTTCTACCATCTGAAAAAATACCACACGCTGATAGTTTGTCTTGGTTAATCCCCAAAGTAAGAGAACCATTAGAAGAGAATTATTGCTTCATTGGGTTCCGAAATGGATATTAAAAATCTGTATAACACAATAAAAGAACTACCAGTTACTTTGGAAGAAATAAGGTCCAAAGCAAAATTTGATAAATTCATTACAGAGAAAAAGAAGGAAATAATGGACCAGAAGAAAAATAAAGGAAATAATATTTTTTCTATATGTAACAGTATATTGTTATATTATTTACTACATTATTTCTATGTATTCAGACTCATAATATACACAAATCATTCAGAAATTACAAAAACATGTAATGCTTTTCGATAGTGTAGCCAGAGACATTAAAGAATTCGTATTTACATGACCATTTTTTGTTGTCTCTTCCGAACGTTATCATTGATAGTAGGTCGGGGTTTGTTTTTGTTTTTCTGCTGTTGAGAGTTTTTCACATCAGCGTTAGCTGATGGATTCCCATTGGAATTTGAATGATAGCAAGTCTTCTCAAGTCTCCAGGACTCTTCTTAGTATTCTAGCTGATATTAATAATGCAGTAGTTTGGATGGTCTCCACTCGTCTTCTTATTTCTAAGTCCTCCAGTCTCTGTACCAATTCTTTGGAGACTGTACCGAGCGCACCAATTACAATTGATTATTTTTATCCTGGGAATAAACCACTTCTCTCCAAAGATGAAAAGAAAATGTTGCGAACGTGAGAAAGAAAATAAAACTTTACTTAAACCTGAGACTGACTAGCTGATTTAGAAAAACAATTTTAATGACTAATTCTAAATTTTAAAACTCAAAGAAATTGGATTTGAAGAGGATTTTATAATAAGATTGTAGCTGCGTCCAATGAAAATCAGAAGACTCCAAGAAATAATAAAGTCTTAACTTGTAATCATCATCATCATCATCATATCGTGCTGGCAGCACGGATATCCCTGACCCTCTCTCGTCACTCCTCCCTATCGTTCATCGTCCTAGGTAGGTCTTCAGGACAACAACCTGTATCCTCACATAGCTGCTGAATGTACGTTCGTGCTGTTCGTCCTGCTTTTGCGCGGCCGTGTGTGGGGATTCATAAGAGTACATCTCTTATGAGTTCATCTCTGCTTCTCCAGCAATGTCCTGCATGTCTGGTTCGCCAAACTTGAATAGTTTTCGTGATAGGGGGCAGGTGGCCGTACAGTTGGTGTCTTGTGGGGTGTTGCTGCCAGGACTTGTTCAGGATTGCACGCAGCATTCTTGTGTAATTGCCATCTAGTTTCTTCTCCAGCCGTTTTGTTAGCGTCCATGTAGTGCATCCATATAGCAGTATCGATGTGACCGCTGCCTGGAAGAAACTGCGTTTCATTTTATCGGTTAGGTCTGATTTCCATATAGTCGATAGCCTATTGATAGCTGTCCATGCTTTCGTTAACCTCGTTTCGATGTCCTTTTCGGTTGATTCGACGCTGCTTCCTAGGTACGTGAATTTGTCTACTAGTTTAAGAGGGGTTCCTTCTAGAGTGGAGATGTCCCCCGTTTGGTTATAGCACATATATTCCGTTTTGTGTGCATTAACATGGAGGCCTATGCTTGCTGCTGCTCGTTCCAAACTATGCAGAAGTGTTTCGGCTTGGTCAGGTGTATTTGCCAGTATCGCTATGTCATCGGCGTAGTCGGCGTCGGTAATTGTTGTTGCGGGGTATCTTCTGCTTCTTTTCTTCGTCAGTTCGAAGCCATTCTCTTTGATTTTGTCAATCGATGTTCTAAGTACGTAGTCTAGACAAATGATAAAGAGATACGGAGCCAGCATGTCCCCTTGTAGCACTCCTGCTACAATGTCGAAGTATTCTGTGTCTCCATCTGGACATCGTACTTTTACTTTAGTGTTTCTATAGAGAATCGTTATTGCCGCTACGGTTTCTTTAGGTATGCCGTACGCTAGTAGGATTTGTTCCATCTTTCCTCTGTGAATGGAGTCGAAAGCCTTGGTAAAGTCGACAAATATTAATGTCGCTTGTAGGTTCTTTGCCCGTACACCTTCAAGGATTCTGCGGATGGTTAATATTTGTGAGGTCATAGATCTATTTCTTCGGAAGCCATTTTGGTTTTTTCTAAGTATGTTGTCGATTTTGGGTTCTATTCGGTTTCGTAGTAGGGCATTGTAGATTTTGGCAGCTATGGATGTAAGTGTTATGCCTCGGTAGTTTTTGGCTAATCCGAGGTCCCCCTTTTTAGGGAAGGGGAGTATGCATCCCTTCATCCATCTATCTATCGGATTTTGATTGTATACTGCGTTGCAGTGTCGGAGCAGTATGTCGTCGAATTGTCTGGTCTTCCATACTTCCGGGGGAATTTCGTCCAGCCCTGCAGCTTTTTTATTTTTAATTTTTCTGAGAACCGAGTCGAGTTCTTCTTGTGTGAACGGTCCTAGTTTAATGTCTAATTGTTTGCTAATTATTCAGGTGATTGGTTCATGCGTTATTTTTGGTGGGTTTCCAAGTAAGTTTTCGAAGTGCTGTTTCCACAGTTTTATTCTTTCTTCTTGGTTTGCTGCTTTACGTTTTGCTTTGGCTGTGTTCTTTCTTCTGCTCACTTCGTTTATTGTTTGCCAGGCAATTCTAGATTGTCTATCTTCCACCGAGTCTCTAATCTTATCTATCTGATTTTGAATGTATTCTGTCTGTTCCTTTATATATATGCCTGCTAATTGATATTGTGCCGTTTTTAGTTTTAAGGCATTTGTGTTTGTTGGGTTTTTTCGATAGTTTTTGGAGGCTGTTTTCACTAGTGCACGTTTTTCTCTCACCGCTAAAGTTTCCCATGGGACTCTATATTTAGTTTTAATTTTTGTTGGAATGTATTTTGCTGCTGCCTCAAGGTGTGCATTGACGAAATTTTCGTATTCGTCGTTTGGTGTACTTTTTTCCGTCTTTTCTTGTAGTGTTTCGAATCTGTTTCTTAATTCTAATACGTATTTATCTCTTACATCTTTGTTGTTTAATAGGGCCCAGTTATAGTGTTTGGTGGTCGCTGTTCGTTTGTCGTTTTTTCGTAGGCTTAACCGTATTTTCGCTGTGACTATTCGGTGATCGGTGGACACACCCTCAAAAGAGGAATATGCCTCGCAATTCAATGCACTATTTTTCCATTTCTTGTTTATAAGGACGTAGTCTATCTGAGCTTTAGTATTGTTTGCGTACGTGTATGTCCATAGTTTGCCCTCTCTTTTTTGGTAGTTTGTATTGAGGCATGCTAATCTATTTTCTATCATGAAATCTGTTAGATGTTGCCCATTTCTATTTGACGTGTTGTGGAGGCTGTATTTGTTGTTTCCGTTTTTCCCGATTTGTGCATTCATGTCTCCGCCAATGACTAACATGTTGTGTTTCGGGATGCTACGCACTAATGAGGATAACTCATCGTAGAAGGTGACTATTTCATTTTCTTCACTAACATTGGTGGGGCTGTAGCATGAGACGATTGTTGCTCTGGGGTTTCCGTTAAATGTAGCTACCATCATTCTTGGTTGTATTTTCTCTATGCTATTAAGCGTTTTTAGTGCTCTAGGTCCTATAAGCAATCCTACCCCTCCTACTGCGGCGTTGACAGAGTTTTTCCATGCGGATACAAGAGAAAGAAAACTACGAAATATATTAAGTAAATAGATAATAAAAAATATATTGCAATGATCTACGAAATAAAAATATATACTTCTATAAAGTAGTTCACTCATTTTGTTTATACGGTTTTTTAGCCTAATGATGATCCATCAATATTTTCAATATAAATTATCATTGATATTAACTTTTTAAAAAGAGTTTGTCAACAATTGCTCTACGGCCGTTGAGAGACACTAAGTATTTAAATATCATTTTAATAAATGTATTGATAACTTCACTGAATTATTGTATAGTAGAACTGATAAACCGTTTAATATATTTTAGCTGGACATGGTACTTGGAAAAATAACCAGTAAAGAATGACACTTAAAGTGAATGGAAAGTGAGACTAATCAAGTAAGTAAAATGTGTTCAATGATACTTAATTACCAAAAATTAGTTGTAATTCTAAGAAAGAGCTAAATGACTAATTGCTAAATTTAAATACATTCAACTGAACACAAATGAACACCAAAGTTTATACGTGAATATGACATAATTCCTAAAACCTGAGTTCTAGAATGTTTACAAATACATGAGTTCACAAGAAATATACAATTCATAACTAACAGGATGAATAACTGGAAAGTAAAATTGACTTTAACAAAAAGATTCTCTATTCGAGATCAATATAAAGATATCATTTCCGGGAGGACTTCTCACTACCATGTAACATAGCCAAGATGCCATTCATTGTGGTTTTGAAGAAATTGCAAAGTAATTCAGTAATAACTAGTGAAGTATTTTGAAAATCAATAGGAAATCACAAAAGCTCTTCCAACTCATTGTGTGTGTGTGTGTGTGTGTGTGTGTGTGTGTGTGTGTGTGTGTGTGTGTGTGTGTGTGTGTGTGTGTGTGTGTGTGTGCACTTAAGCCTTCAATACACACTCATGAAAACGCAAATATATCACTGAATTGCAGTTACCAACTATGGATATCAATAATAACAATAATCTATCTAACGGTAAACTGTAGGAATAACTGATTTGTGGCAATGAGACTGCATGAAAAGATTATTAATACTGCAACGTTTCCTTCGTTGAACCTTCCTGCTTTCTTTTCAGTATATAATAATGATAATTCTTTATCTCTGAAATTTAGAAAAATGTAAGGAAGATATCAAATTTTAAAATCTAAGTTAATTAATAAATATTAGAATAGATTCAACAGAATTTTTTAAAAAAAGGAAAGAAAAAACCAAGAAATTTACTCCAGGAAAGAATGCAAAACCAGAAGTATAATCAAATGAATGTGAGTTTTAAGATAAAAAGAAACGAGGTATAAATACAAATCAGAAACGGTCTTGGAGAATGTGATTAGAGTTAATACTGACAATTAATTGCTCTATTTAGATTTTAAAAGATAAGTGTTGGTTATTGTTAAGAAGAAAATTATTTTAAAAAATTGACGTAGCTGTTTCTGCATTAACTGACAGTTGATAAATATCAAAAACTTGCATTAAATCAGACAAAATTGTTAAACTATAAAGATTATGATTGCGCATATGATCATAGAAGCACTGGGAACCATATAATCTGTACAAAAACTCGGACTATTGAGCATCCGGCGAAGAATTATGATAATGAAGCTAAAAATTTACCTTAGATTATTTCCCAGCCCAGGACAACAAAAATCTATTGTCTTCATCATCATTAGCTTCGTCAGCGACACTATTATCAATAACAATGAGATGAACGCCAATACCAGTAATACTGTCACCCTCGTAATTAGCGAGTGTAAAATGAAGAAAAAGAACTTTCACCAGAAAGAGAGGAGTGTTAGTTCTAGGAAGGAGGCTGAATGAAAAGCTACAAAGAAAGGAAACGCGTGCACTTGATCGTGGGTAACGTAATGTTCATTGTAATCTTGGTTAGATAAATAAAATAAAATGGACTTGGTGACTTAAATTGTTACTTGCGGTTTGTATTGAGATCCATTTCTGGAAAACATATTTTATCTTCTCATTTTAATGATCTGTAAAACTCTTCAATGCAGAAAGAATTTTCTTTAAAAACTCAATACATGAATATAAATATACTTCACCGAAAATTTTTGGTGAATTACGTGAGGAATAGAGTAAATTTTACTTCAGCTGCTTATATATATATATATATATATATATAATAATATGTCTCAAGAAAATTTAAATAATTTGTACTAAAATCGGACTGTATTTTCTGAACAACCTATATATATATATATATATATATATATATATATATATATATATATATATATATATTAGGTTGTTCAGAAAATACAGTCCGATTTTAGTACAAATTATTTAAATTTTCTTGAGACATATTATTTTGATAGTGATTGTATAAAAATTCACATTCCAAGTGATTAGTGAATCCTCTTTGTTAATTTTCTATCACTTCTTTCGGAATTTAATTTTGAAGGTTATATGTTCCTAATTATGTACATGAAAAAAGTAATGCGTTCAAGTTTGGTCATAATTCCTCTGAAAACACCTTCCATTATCAATAGAGTATAGGATGAAGGATTCATTTGTGATCGGACAGTGCGGCGTTGGCTATAGAAGTTCAGTAGTGGGGATAAGAATCTTGAAGATCAAGAAGTTTGAGGACGTGTATCCACAATTGACGACCAACGTTTGAGAACATTTGTTGCACAAAATATGTGTCAGAGTTTCAGATAAATTTCTTAGGCAATTAGCTTCAACAATATCGGACCATAATAAGAAAATTAGCAAGGTGAAGAACTTCAATAAATGGGTTTCACATGAACTCAATGAGCTTGACGTTTTAAAGTGTGTTTGATACTGTTTTGCAATACTCGAATGATCTACTTGCTGATCTAATAGCGACTTGTGATGAAAAATGGATTCTTTATGACAATTGTAAACAATTGGCTCCATGGTTTTATCATAACAAAGTACCAAAACACTTTTCAAAACTGACATTGCATGAACAGAAAATTATGGCAACTGTCTGTTGGTCTTCCTCTGGCGTTGTCCATAACAGCTTTCTGGAATCTAACCAGAGCATCATCGCCGACGTTTACTGCTAGTAACTAGATGGAATGTTCAGTTAAGCAAAATGGGACCGGAACTGTTTAATCGACAAAGTCCAATTTTGTTCATGACATTGCTCTGCTATATTTCTCCAGAAGGAGACTGCAGAACCTCACTGACTTGGCATATGAGACTTTGCCATATTCACTATATTCACCGATTGTTTTTCAAGCACATGGACACTTTTTACGCCAAAAACATTCCGTTCCAAAGGAGAATCAGAAATTACATTTAAAGATTTCTTGATATCAAAACCTTTTGAGTTTTATCGTACAGGCATATATAACCTTGTTAATCGATGGAAAGAATGCACAGTTATTCAGGGATCATAAAATTTATTAATTCAGCCGTAAAAGTTTATTCTGAAATCAATCGTTATTTTCTGATCAACCAAATTGAAGAGTTGTGATACAACGAAAGAGTCTGTGGATGACTATATATATATATATATATATATATATATATAGCTATCACGGTGCAATTGAAATATTGCAACATATTTTTCATCAATAATAGTTAGCAAAGGCTAATCGTACTATTTTTGAGACATTCAACGGTATACTCCCATCCTCCTAAAAATCTCATCATCAAAATCCGTTTACCGCAAGTTTCACTATAGCATTAAATTTTCTTTGAAATTATCTGTAGCATTTATATTCAGTATATTGATTGTGATTCAATAATTACTTATTTGAAAATTTTTAGTAACTGTTTCGAAGAGAAGGAAAATTAATTTTACACAAAGACAGATTATGAAGGCACTTGTATATTTTTCATTTTCATTGAACCAGAGTATATGATCTTTTTACACTACGCAACAGAGGGATTGAACTCATGATTACTTGCTAACAATATACACTAGGCAATGTGTCCGATACGATATGATATCGGTAATAACTTGAAGCTAATGTCACGAGTCAGCCTCTTCAAATCAACCCTATCTTTGATGAGAACATTAAATCAAATACATCAGTAGATAATAATAATTATCCATAATAATAATCCAGAAAATCTTTTTAAAAGTATCTTGATATGAAAGTTGCTGTTGGGGCTTTGTAATCGTTTACAAGTCTGTTAGGCTTCAAAACTCGGTTTTCAGTGGTAAGTCGATGTTATATATAATCACAAATTCGATGTGATTCGAATTATATCAAATAGACACTTCCCTCTTGTTGGTCTATAGAAAATATGCGTTAACTACAGGATGAACGGAGTCTATATTAAATATATAATTTTTCACTCTGACACACACACACACACACACACACACACACACACACACACACACACACACACACACACACACACACACACACACACACATACACACACACACACACACACACACACACACACACACACACACACACATATATATATACATTGATAATATAGTTTGCTATATTTATGAATAAAAAGTGATGAATATCACTGATAAAGTGCAGAATATCTTGGATGAATTTCTCTATATAATTGATAATGAGTCTGTATTTTTAAGTTAGGATAGAGTAGTCTCAGTTGACGGTGCTTGGTAACTGCCATTTTTTTTACCAATGCGTTCATCAGACCGAGTCTGATTAATTCATAGTCAAGATACTGACAGCTACCACAATTGACTCGATCCTATAATATCCTAACTTATATATATATATATATATATATATATATATATATATATACAGAACTGGAGATTTTGTGGCCTCTTTGCCAAAAATATTCATCAGTTGTTACTGAATAGCAGTGTTCAATCAGGAAATTAGACAATGGACTACTAAAAGCTCTATTAATAATAAATAAATGAATGAATGAACAGATAAATAAATAAATCAATAAATAAATAAACGAACAAAAGTAAATTTAGACAAACCAATATGTCTGAATATTTATTTGCGAGAAATAAAAGCAACGATATAAGATAAAAACAAAAGTAGTCTGAATGACGGAGGATTGTCCTTCGCAACATAAGATTTTCTTTATTTTTTCCTAATGTTCCATAACTGAATTCCTAAAACATCTGTGTGTTTGTTGTTAGTAAATCGCCATGCTGATCATCAAGAGATATCCGTTGCTGCAGCTGCGAGATCGTCTCTAATACGAAGGCAGGAAAAACAAAAAAGAGGATTGAATTTACTGAGTGTTCGGTTGGGTTGGATTAAGAATTAATTAGAAATTAATCAGGTAATAAGGATACGTAGGTGGTCGCTATTAATTACAAATGATTTGTTTCATTATTTGAGTAAACTTCATGCATAGACAAACATTTGCATACGGGGATGAGATTAAAAGGATGTCAATGTAAGCAGAAGGAATTTGTGTTTGCTTATAATTTTTCAATGTTAAAAGTATATAAACATCAAACACACACACACACACATACACACACGCACAGAGTATTTTTTGTGAATAAATCTTTTATTATCTTCCTTCTGTGTGAGTGTTTGTGTGTGTTTCGTCAATGATCCGGGAGATCGAAGTTCAATCTCTGGTTTAGTCTTGCCAAAGGCTCAAAAATGGTACTTAATGCCTCCATGCTTAACACTCAGCATTATAAGGTACGGATTAAGAGTAAAGTGGAGCAATCCAGGGAAGGAATAGTACCCTCCCATAGACCTCGGTGTAGTAGCTATTGAAAGGGGAGCCTTCGGGTTACCTTCGTCTTCGGTCGGCCAACAACTATATATAATCTACTTTCGGTTGCCGTCAAGTACAGTGTCAAGTAACTTCACTTTTTTAATGTAGTCATCATCGACAATGCATTTTTATATCCCAGTAAACATTCATTCATACATATGCGCTTTCATGTTTTTTGATACAAGTCTCCTAACATTGAAAAGATTCACGATTGAATGCTTAAGTAATTGTTCTCGAATTAAATCGCAATAGTGCAAATCGCAATTTATGTGATCCAAAAAAAACAAAAACAAAAACAAAAAAACAAAAAAAAAAACAAAACCGTAGAATCTTTGTCTATTTTATGTCAATTGTCTTTTCCAGTAAATTTTCACTATCGATATTGACTTGAACATATTAGTTTTTGTGTTGATATTTTCTATAACTTTTATCACTATGTTTTTGAACAAGATTGAAATATTAATGGTTTTATCTTTGTGACACTATTATATTTGAAATAGGTTTGGAGTAAAAAGAGGAAAAAAAAATTGAAGGTACAATCATCAAGAATTTTATAGTTATTTTACAATATTCCATCTGCCTCTATAATATAGCTTGGAGAATGCGTTCAGTTCAAATATTAGCAAATAATTAGTGCTATAGATCAAGTGACATAATTTGTTAATCTAATCGTAGATAGATAGATTGAGAGTGAGCTGGCTACTTAAATCCCCGAGAGAATTGACTTTGTAGCCATGAAAAACTGTTGTAATGACGTTTACAATGGCTGATACAGGTAACAGTACACAACCAGTTTTTTTCTCTGGAAAATTCATCAAATCATCTATGAACGTGCAGTTTAGTTTTTTTTCTTTAAATTCTTTATTTTCATTCTATTTTCGTTCACTCCAAAGCTTATTTTATTTTATATACACATCTAAAGTCTATTTATGACACCACCACCACCACCACCACCACCAACATCACTACTACTACAACTACTACTACTACTACTACTACTATGATTCTGCTGTACAGAAGTGGAATATAAATATTTATGCACTGTTTTTAATTGTGCATAGCAGTCGGAATAGTACACTCTTATAAGGCAAAAGACGAAATCTATCTAGAAGAGTATATTAAGGAAATCCAAAACATTAAACTTATGAAGAAATTATGTAACATCAACCAAATTATTTCGTAGATCTAAAGGGCATGGCTTTGTTTTACATTCATAATTTTCAAAACAATATGGAAGGCGTTCGTTTATAAAAGGACTAATCCAACTTTATAAAGAGAGATAATGAAAGCGCATATGCTGATATATCCCCAACCTATAAGAGTCAATTTATTGTATGTATAGAATTTTTTCGAGAATCACGACATACTTAGATAAACGTCTAACATTATCAGATAGAAAATAATGTTTTTTGGTATTTTTAATACTTTGGATAAACTTTTGAAAAAAAAAGTTTCCAGCTTAGCCATGTAAATGATTTGAATACAAGACGGATATTTACATAGGCATAGATGCCCTTCAGATGATCCAATATTTGTATACAAAATTATTGATAACATCATATCTGAATCACGACAATATTTCAATCAAATATATTTGTCCTGAAACTGATGCGCCAAGACAAATATTTCATTATACATAAAATACAATTACGAAGCTTCTAATAAGATCGATCAAAGAACATTGCTGGGACAAATATTACACACTTTTCCTTTTTAATTTGCTTAGGTTTTTGCTTATTCTGTTTTGTGAAATGCGAGTCGTCGCAAAGAAAGAGCTATTGTATTCGCTAGTTAATTAGGATGTAGTAGACATGTTTCGAATACACGCTTCTATTCGTATGAGAAATAATGTCCAATTCTGATGCAAGTCGTTCGAAGACAGTCTAATCTATCAGTTGATCTCAATTATCTTCATACGATTCAGTGTCTTTCACCTCTAATAACGTTTCTATCAATAGGGGCACATGCTAGGCCGGTTCTGCGTCTGGATAGAGTCATCATGTAAAGAGGTGAAAACAAAATCTGTTATTGTATAACCGTTGTAGAGACTGTTATTTCTTTCGCTAACTGCATAAAGGAAGTTTTACTGTTTCTGGAAGACACACGAGTGATTTATGAAAAATGAGGGCAGTATAACAAATGGTGTGTGTGTGTGTGTGTGTGTGTGTGTGTGTGTGTGTGTGTGTGTGTGTGTGTGTGTGTGTGAGAGAGAGAGAGAGAGACAGACAGACAGACATATATATTGTTACGTTATGCTGAATTTATTTTAAATAAAAATGAATTAAAACCTTATAGATTTTAAAAAATTTAATATCCTAAATATTTGAGACGAGGTATGAAGAAGAAGGAAAGAAAAACTAGGAATCGTATTCTTTTCTTCAAATGCAATTTGTAAATACATTTCATTTTACTAAGAAGTCAATCAGCCCACATGAAAATATCCTTCCCATCCACACACCCTGTTTGGCTTTGAGACTAAAAGTCAGAGAATCGCTGCACTCTTAAAGTCCAGATGACCCATCAAGAGTTTCAACCGTCGACACCCACCCACTGTGACCTCATCGCTTGATCTAATTCCTGAGACTACTTTTGCTTTTAGCGTGTTCATACGAAGAAAAGTCTGTAGCCGCTTTGCTTCAAAAGTGATAACAAGTGTCACAGATTCTCCGTGGTTTTAGAAAGAAGAGAAAATCAACTTGCCGGTTTAGAAGAAAGAAATTTGAATTATAATGTCGACAAGACACCAAATGAGTGCACCCGTCTAATCAACCCGAAGATTTTGTAGCGTCAACCCATCCTATCATAAAAAAAGAAAAACAAGAGAGAACTAAACAAGATCCAATATTTATTCAGAAACGAAGACTTTAACTCATACCATACTTTGCAAGTTCTGTTTCACTTTTTGGTTATTTTACAAATTGCTATTATTGTAAATTTTCATACATTGTCTCAAGTATTAGTTGCATAGCCAGTTATTAATAATCCATCCCTTATAACAATATTCTTTTTGTTTCTTTTCTTTCACCCTATTTTATGTATATTCCCGAATAAATTGTTTTGTTAAATTTTCTGTTTGTCTTCTGTCGTTCTGTGTCTGCCTATTGTCAATTTTTCAGTGTTCACTGCCGTCTCGAACTGGAGAATTCCCATCCCCATTATTCTTTTACGTTTTACATATCGAACTTTGGGATTCTCGCTAATTACTTTTTTTTTTATATCATTCTCGTTATGTCTCGGTTATCGTGGTCTCAACGAGACTCCGGGTCGTAACAATATATATATATATATATATATAGAGAGAGAGAGAGAGAATTTCCCATGACGAAAGTTAAGAATCTTCCTTTTTGTTCTTTAAAATTTTCAGGTCTGAAAGAGATTTTTAGATGATTAGAACTATATGCTCTTGCTTTGATATCCGTGGTGCGTCAATTTTCTTGAGAGCAGCAAAAAACAAAACAAAACAAAACAAAAAAAAACAAACAAACAAAAAACAAACAAACAAACAAACAAAACAAATTAATGAATATAATAAAAATAAAAAGGAGAAATAGAAATAGTTAAATGAAACGAAATTCTGAAGTTACCAGAAAGACTACTGAACAAAAGTTTAAAAAAGCAAAATTAATATAAAAAATATCTAAATAAATGAAACAAACTTTTTGGCCCAACTGAGCAATTTGGTGGATTCAGACTCCCAAGATTTTAACATAACATATTCATGTACAAGACATTTGAGCCATAGCATCTTAACGTCATTGCCAAAAGTACCCCTAGACACTTGAGCCGTAGCATCTTGACATCATAGCAAAAAGAACCCCCAGACACTTGATAAATCTAGATACAAAAGACACTGACAGTGTTGCATCCCACTGGTCATTATTCTCTAATAATTCAAGTGTTTCTCTATAAGAGCAAATATTGCAGCATCAGAACCATTTTTGACACATTTGCAAAGATATTTTGAAGGTTTTCTACTGTTAAATAATTCAGTATTGAGGTGTGCTTGAAATGTCATGGTCTGGATAACGAAGAAGTTAGTATCCACCTACAGTCTATTTTATCCATCTTCACTATTGACCTAAAGAAGAGGACATTATAGCATTTATGTGAAACATTTAAAAAACTTTCTTGGCATTGCTTTCTCTGCCTTTAACATTAATGTAACTCTTCACTCATGATGGCAACAATCCCGTTGTATTCAGGTGCATTAAAACAACGTGTACCTTCTAAGAATATGTTGTCTGCATTAATGACAATATCAAAGTAGCTACAGTCTCCATTGTATCACTTAAAACTCCTAGTATTTTTTTGCACCATCTCTTAAAGTTTAAGAATCAATTCACTCTCATGTACTTGGGGAGATGGTATTTCTATATGAGCCTGTCTCTGCAAGACACTAACAAACAAGAGATGAATATCATGAATCTTCATTCGAGAGGGACTAAAATGATCGAACCTCTTGGTGTATTTGCATTTGTATTATAAAAGTCGGCATACAATTTCATTTTCTGATGTTATATTTCTGCATAGTGGTTTTTAAAAGTGTCTGGATTTATCAGTAGCGATGTTTAGAAACTGTCTTGGAAGCTCTGGTAAGGATTGGTAGATGAATATTTCCATAAGAGCATCACTCTGCAAATGTTTCTGGTTTCCATTTCTTGGCACCACACATGTCAGAAATACTGGATATGGTCCGAATCAAAACCATTAAAAACATAATGTTAGAAAAAAATTGCGTATTTAAAACAGTTTTGAAAATGACGGGAATATAAGTTTAATTTTATAGAAAAAAAAGTATCATTTTATATTGCGTTTTTAATTTTTTATTTCATTTAAAAAAATTGTATAAAATTTTAAAAAATGCTGAACATAAGAGATGCATTTTAGTTTATATTGCGTTTCATATTCAGAGAATAAATCAATTTTCATTGGATGAATTCTAGAAAAAAATATTCAAATTCTTCAACACTTCATTTTTAACTGTAGAAATTTAATAATAATTGTTGAATTTTCTTTTTAGCCGGGAAACGAGCAGGTTGATATACGAGACGAAATCAGGATCACCTTTTAGTTAATTTTAGTATCAAATTAAAAAAAAATACCCTTGAACTACACTACTTTCTCATCAATGATTTTTCAATTTGCCAAGTTTACGTCGCAATTTTACTTACATTAGTTTTAAACCTCTTTTGTTTTCCTCCTTCATATTTTTCCTCTTTCTTTTTTTTCTGTTGTCTTAGCCTCTCCCTTCTCTTCTCTTGACTTTCTCTTTCTCGTGCACTGCATGAGCTACAAAAAAAAAATGAACATTTGTGGCTTACATGTATCTTCTTTTCTCATTTCCTCTGCTGGCCTAGTCGGCTGGGGCTGTAGAATACATCAACTGCATCTCTGCAGAGGGGCAAACCTCCCCAACGAGTGTCCTGGATATGACACTAAACAATTTGATGGTGAGGCTTCAGTAATGCGGGAGCTTTGAGAATGCTGAGTACCCACTACATTGCCTTCGCTCCCTGGAAAAGTCTGTCCCGGAGTGTTAGCACCTGATAGGTTCCTATCTATGGGTCAAATAGAATAGTATGCTAAACTGAATTGTTTGAAATAGAATTGTTTCGACATTTAAACTGCGTACTTATGCTAAAATGAACTGTTTTTACATTAAACTGTGTCTAAATAAATGACTGATATCTAATTGAATTGTTTGTGATACATTACAATACTTGGAACGTCTCAACTTTGTTGACTAAACTGAATAGTTTAAAATCGAACTGTTTTTTACCTTTAAACTGCGTACTTATGCTAAACTGAATTGTTTGAAATAGAAATATTTTTCCCTTTAAACTATGTACTTATGCTAAACTGAATTGTTTGATATAGAACTGTTTATTTGTATAAAAATGGATTTAGCATTAAATAACTTACAATGGTTGATATGCCATAAAACCAAACTAAACCAAACTTTTCCTCTGTCCTCTTCCCTTTTCTTCTTTTCTTCGATCTGCTCTTCTCTTCTTCTGTCTTTTCTTTTCTCTTCCTTTTCTTGCATTACATATATTGTCAGAGACATGAACCAAATCTTTGACCCATATAAGTTTTAAGGTACCTTCTTTTCTTCTATCCCCACTCTTTTCATCTCTTTTTATCTCTTTTCTTTTCAATATTCTTCTGTATTCTTTCATCCCTTCAATTCTCTTCTACTGCTTTTCTTTCTCTCTTTCCTTATCTTACTTTGCAGGTTATAAGAGAAATTACTAAGATATTACTTTTAATTTGCTTTTTTTTCTTTTTTCTTTCCTTCTCATTCTCTTCTTCTATTCTCTTTTTTTCTTTCCATTTCCGTCTTCTTTTCTTTTCTCTCTTGTCTTGCTTTATTTTATTATTTATTTTCTTCTATTCTCCTATCTTTTTGCTTTCATTCTCTTCTCTTCTTTTTCTTCTACTTCTGTCTTCTTTTCTTTTCTCTCTTATCTTGCTTTACCATCTCTTTTCTTCTCTTCTCAGATCTTTAAGACTGGATGTGCATTAACTTTCGATAATAGGTGACAGGTCTTCATAAAAAGTCTTAAAATCGTAACATTAATTTTATTCTATTCAACTTTGTGTTGATTTTAAGAAGAATGATTGAAAAAAATTTATATAAGAATCATTTGTCCCAATTGTAAAAAAACAAAAAAAGAAAAATAAGAAAAATAGAGATCTCTGTCAAGTAAAATTTCCGTGTAAAAATAACATTGATGAAATTTTTAGTCGAATCATACATGATTTTAAAAATGCACCAAAAATCAGTTATTTATCCGATTTCAGTAACATTTTCTGTAATCATTAAGTCAAGAATAACTATATTTCTGAAAACGTTCGTGTGTAAGAAAAAATGAGGATATATTTTAATGCAAACCTTATAAAATCTCAGTAAAATACCATTTGGACACTAAAATTATTTGCCTATACAGATAAGTTACCGGAGAAATTATTTCAGTTGATGTTTTATTTCAGATTTAAAAGAACATATTAAAATTCAGGCATAAAATATCAAATTCAGTAAAACTAAAATCTAATTTTTGAAAACCATTTTCTTTTCTTTTCTTTTCTTTTCTTTTCTTTTCTTTTTCCTGATTAAATCAAACTATGGAATTTAGGGGTTTTGACAAAATTCCAGCTAAAAAATTACAAAGCGATTTATTCGGACTTTTCACTCTCTTTGCAATTGTTGTGTTTTCACAATTCACTTCGCTTTTTCTTCAATCTGGGTAGTCTGCTAGAAGGTCAGGGCAAGGAGTGACGGGGAATTCAACTCACGTTTTCTTCGCGGGGCTCTCCTTTCTTATCGTGTTCTCTTAATTTATTTCGCATTTTCTATACCCAGGACAGTCTGCTAAAAGACCCCCTTGAAATATCATATTATCTCAAAAGCTCTTTGTTTCTTTATCTCTATGATTCTGGCACTATAGCACCTCTTGTCCGCTCCAAACTGGTATCTAATGTATCATATTATCTCGATTTCTTCGCCACTCTATCTGCACGGGTCGGGCATTAGGTTACTTTAAGGCGTCGAATTATTCAAGCTTCGCTTTACTTTTCTACTTTCACGCATTTAGCACTCGGGCATCTCTCAAGGCGTCGCATTTTCTCTGGTTTCACTTCGCTTTTCTACTTTCATGAAACTGACTCAAAGACAACTCTCAATGCGTTGTATTTTCTAAGGTTTCACTTCGCTTTAGTACTTTCTCGAACTGGCTAAAAGGCAACTCTCAGGGTATTGCATTTTCTTAGGCTTCACTTCACTTGTCGACTTTCACAAAACTGGCACAAAGGCAACTCTCAGGGTGTTGCATTTTCTTAGGCTTCATTTCGCTTTTCTACTTTCATAAAACTATCCCAAAGACAACTCTCAAGGTGTTGCATTTCAGGCTTCACTTCGTTTTTCTACTTTCACGTTCCAACAATATTTGGCATGGCTTTCTCTACCTCTCTATTCTGAGTTTTCTGACACAAGATCAGAGCCCAATTTGTGTGAAATCCTGTAGCTTCCTATTGGTTGTTTGTCGCTGTCTACTTGGCGTGCAAATCTCTCTCTCTCTCTCTCTCTCTCTCTCTCTCTCTCCCTCCCTCCCTCTCTCTCTCTCTCTCTCTCTCTCTCTCTCTCTCTCTCTCTCTCTCTCTTGAGTACTGGTATAGGGAAACAAAAAATAGATTTAGATTTCAATAATTTCTTGCTGACACATATTATTTGACCTATGATGGTAATTGTAATGGAAATAAATGAAGTTTTAAATATATTCTAAGCAGAAAGTAACTAATATTTTCCCTAAAAGTAATCATAAATTTGATTATTTTTCTTCGATTCAAATTCCTCAGAGAATTAAAACAATTTTGAAGTAATCTTTAACATAGTTCAGCAAAATTAAAAAGCCATGAAAAACTTTACACAATCTGTTTTTTTCTTAAACAGATTTTCTTTCAATTAAAACCAATCTTAAAATGCCAAAAATAGTTCAAGATGTAATAAGTTTTAGATACAAGGACAGTTTTTTTATAGATCTGTAAATTTGCCTTTTTTTCTTTTTGGCACCTCGAGTGGTAGAGTAAGCCACAAGACTACGATAAATGAGTTTGATTCTCATTAGGTGCAGCATTCTGGCCGTGTGTCAAATTATGCAAACTTACTATTCTCCTGTTCTTTTCTCTGTAATTTCTTATTGCTTTCTATTATTTTTCGTAGACTATCTCTCCACTCCTCCTCTCTCTTTTCTCCACTTCTTCCTTTTTTCACGTAATTTCTCTTCTGTTCCTTTCTTTTCTCTCCCTTTCTCTTCCTTTATCATTTCTTATGGCTTTCTATTATTTTTTGTTGACTATCTCTCCACTCCTCTTCTCTTTTATTTCTCCTCTACTGCTTTTTTTTCTCTTCTCTTCATTTCTCTTCTTCTGTTCTCCCCTCACTTCACTTCTCATCTCTTACGTTGCATGAACTAAAACGTATAATGTACACTACAAAATTCCCCTATGAATAATGAAATGTGTATACGTTGCTGTAAGTGCCTTTGCACATGCGTGTATATGTCTGCTTTACCTAATAGAAGAAAGCTTTGTCAGTTTTGAATATTTAAGATTTTGTATTTTCATTATTTCGCTTGTTTATATGCATTTTGTCGCTACTGTATCTAATTGGCGCCCCAATTAATTCAGCATACTTGGCCTTAGTATCGGAGAAGAACGAACGAACGAACGAAAGAAAGAAAGAAAGAAAGAAAGAAAGACTGAAAGAATTTAAATGTGTCGATTTTTATTATATATATTCAACCTTTTCAAGATAATGGTTAACGTCCCAGGAAAAGAACTTCTGCCTTCTTGAATATTTCTAGTTATGGGCAAACTAATGATAATTTCACTGTTTTAGAATTTTTTAATCACTGTCACACCACTTTGAACCTTATCATTTTGCTGTCCAGTTCTATATAATAATAATAATAAATGAATTTTTGTAGAATAGTGTAATAAAAATAATAATATAATACACTCAACTTAACTTTGGAATATGATTATGTATATAATAATACATCATCATATTCCAAGGTTAAGTTGAGTGTATTATATAATTATTTTTATTATTGGATCGTATTTTAGAGGAGTCCAGATGGCGTTATGGCTAATGTACTGGACTGCGATATCATAGTTAGCGAGTTCAAACACTAATCACACTATTACTTTAACTTTCGGACTACTGTTCTTCAACAAGGATAGTTTGGGAGTTAAATATCCCCAAAAGGTTGAAATATCATTAAACACTGAAATCGAAAAACATTTTAATTTTTAATCAATCGGTAGTTCAAGGAAATTCACTCGAACACTTCTGTACAATTTTTTTAATAATGTAATACACTGCTTGAAGCGTGTTTCGATTGTCCTAGCCCCTTGGAAAGGTTTCAATGATCCTAGACCGTTGGAAATGTTTCGATTATCCAAGCCGTTTGGAAATGCTCCGATGATACAAGCTCTTTGGAAATGCTCCGATGATCCTTACCCTGTGGAAATGTTTCGATTATCCTTGCCCTTTAGAAATGTTTCGATGATGCAAGCACTTTGGAAATATTTCGATAATCCCATCCCTTTGGAAGTATTTCAATAATCCAAGCAGTTTGGATATTCGATGATCCAAGCCCTTTGGAAATATTTCGATGATCCAAACCCTTTGGAAATGTACCAATAATCCTAGCCCTTTGGAAAAGTTTCGACGATCGAAGCTCTTCGGAAATGTTTCGATGATCGCATCATTTGGAAATGTTTCGATAATCCTGGACCTTTGGAAACGTGATGATCGAAACTCTTTGGAAATGTTGGAGGTGCCTGTGGTGTAATGGTTATCGTTGTAGCAAATGGACACGGCGACACGAATTCAAATCCTGGACGAGACTAATAGGATTTCACATAGAACTAATACCCTTGGGAAAGGTATGAATCCAATTATTCACCCTCCAGCTATGGGTAAATAGTAGGACAGACTGATCCTTCAGCCTTGGTGAAGCAACTAGTTTAGGAGAAGGAAAACTCTGAATTCAAACCTGTTAAACCCCGCTTAAAAATTGACCTTGTGTCATATCCTCGAGGGGTTGGTAAATATGCTTAGGAAATGTTTCGATGATCCGTGCCTTTGGAAATATTTCGATGATCCAAGCTATTTGGAAACATTGCAATCATTCTTGCTCCTTGAAAATCTTTCGATGATCATAGCCCTTTGGGAATATTTCGATGATATTAACCTTTTAGAAATATTTCGATCATTCTAGCAATTTAGAAATGCTTTGATGATCCTAGCTCTTTGAAAACGTTTCAATAAGCCTAGCCCTTTGGAAATATTTAGATAATCATATTTAGATAATCATTTAGATAATCATTGCGGTTTGGAAATATTTCGATGATCTTAGCCCTTTGAAAATTCGATGAACCCTTCATTTTGGGAATGTTTTGATTATCCAAGCCTTTGGAAATATTTCGATGATCCAAGCCATTTTGGAATGTTTAGATGAGCCTAACCCTTTGGAAGAGTTTCAACCATCCTTGCTCTTTGGAAATATTTTGATTATCTATTCTCTTAGGAAATGTTTCAATGATCACAGCCCTTTGGAAATGTTTCGATGATTCAATCCGTTTAAAAATAGTTCGATGATCCAAACTGTTTCGAAATTTTTTAATCATCTTTTAATCATCCTAGCACTCCCAAAATTTGATGATACAAGCCCTTTGGAAAAGTTTCGATGATCCAAGCTCTTTCGAAATGTTTCGACTATACAAGCCCTAGGAATATGTTTCAATGAAACTAGCCCTTTGTAAATTTTCTATAATTCAAGCCCTTTGGAAATGGTTTGATGATTCTAACTCTTTGAAAGTATTTCGATCATTCTCACCCTTCGAAAATTTGATGATACAAGTGATTTGGAAAGCGTTTTATTCATTATAGCACTTTGAAAATGTTTCAATGATCTTAGCTCTATGGTAATATTTCGACGATACTTGCCTTTTGAAAATGTTTTGATGATCCAAGCACTTTGTAAATATTTCAATGATCTTTGACCTTTAGAAATATCTAGATGATCCTAACATTTTGGAAGTTTTTCAATCATCATCAACCTTTGAAAAAGTTAAATCCCTTAGGAAATGTTTCAATGATCCTAGCCCTTTGGAAATATTTCGATGATCCTATACCTTTAGAAATGTTTTGATGATCCTAGCCATTTGAACGTGTTTCAATCATTGTAGCTCTTTGGAAATTTTTAGATAATGCAAGCCCTTTGGAAAAGTTTCGATGATACAAGCACTTTGTAAATGTTTCGATTATCCTAGCCCTTTGTAAATGTTTCGATTATCCAAGCCCTTTGTAAATCTTTTGATTATCCAAGCTCTTCGAAAATGTGTCGATGTTCCAAGACTTTTGAAAATGTCTCGGTTATCCTAGCCCTTTAGAAATATTTCGATGATGCTAACCCTTTGAAAATTCGATGATCCATGTTCTTTGGAAATTTTTCCATGATCCAAGTCTTTTAAAAATGTTTCAATGATCCAAGCTCTGAGGAAATGTTTCGATTATCTTGCCGTTTGGAAATGTTTCGATGATCCTTGACTTTCTGAAATTCGATGATCAAAACTCTTTAGAAATATTTCCATGATCCTAGCCCTTTGGAAATATTTTGATGAACCTAACTCTTTAGAAATTTTTCAATAATCCAAACATTTCCAAAGAGCAAGGATCATCGAAACATTTCCAAAGAGCTAAGATAATTGAAACACTTTCAAAGGGCTAGAATAATTGAAGAATTTCCAAAGAGCTAGGATCATCAAAACATTTCTAACGGTCACGGCCCATAGAAAAGTTACAAAAGAGCTTTGATCATCGAAACATTTTCAAAGGCCTGCGATAATCGAAACATTTCCAAAAGGCTTGGATCATCGAAACATTTCCAAAAGGGTTGGATCATCGAAACATTTCCAAAGAGATTGGATCATTGAAATATTACCAAAGGTCAAAGATGATTGGAACATTTCCAAAAGGCTTGGATCATCGAAACATTTCTAATGGGCTTGTATCATTAAATTTCCACAGTGCTATGATGATTGACACACTTTCAAAGGGTTAGGAGGATCATCGAACCATTTCTAAATAGTAAGTATCATCGAAAGATTTCCAAAGGGCTACAATCATAGAAACATCTCCAAGGGCTTGGAGGATTGAAAAACTTCCAAAGGGTTAGGATCATCTAAACATTTCCAAGTGGCTTGGATGATCGAAACGCCATGGATCATGGAAACATTTGCAAAGGGCTTGGATCATCAAAATATTTCCCAAAGGTTTGGATCATGGAAACATTTCCAAAGATCTTGGATCATTTAAAAATTTCCAAAGAGCAAGGATCATGTAAATATATCCGAAAGGATCGGATGATTGAAACATTTCCAAAGTGTTACCATTATTGAAACATTTTCAAAGGGCTTGGGTCATCAAAACATTTTCAAAGAGCAAGGATGACTGAAACATTTCCAAATGGCTTTGATCATTGAAAAATTTCAAAATGACCCGAATCGTCGAAACATTTCCAAAGTGCTTGTATTATCGAAACATTTCTAAATGGCAAGGATTATTTAAACATTTCTCAAGGGCTACGATGAGTGAAACATATCCAAAGGTCTAGGATCATTGAAATATTTCCTAAGATCGTTTCTAGGAATACACCCTCAGGTGCCCCGACCACATCGTCAATGATGTTCTGCCCAAGATCATTAGGTGTTTCGGGTCTTTCAACATCATACACCGTCACTAGGGCGACCCAGTTAGTGTTGATCAGCCACCAGCTTGTGGTCAGGAACCTAACAGCAGCAAAAAAATCACCGAAAATCACTGCACAACGCGACTAAAAAACATTAAATACAGAATTATCGTTTAATATATATATATATATATATATATATATATATATATATATATATATATATATTAGCACGCCAAGTACTATAGAGAGCAAAAAAAACAAAAAAAACCCAACAAAAAACAAAAAAAAAAACAAAAAAACAAATGAACCTCTCATTGTCCCAAATGTTGATTTAAAAACCGCTTGTCACACAATTGTGTCAGGATATGATTAAAGTCCGAGTAGAGACAAAAAATAATAATAAGTGTCCATTTCATTAAAATATTAGATTGCCAACTACTCGCTCTCTTAACCCACAGCCATATAGAAGCCCTGATTGATGTCCTTTTATTCCTACCAGCCAACCCCAACTTACATAGTGACTGACCCACGAACTCTCGGCAGCCAATTTCAATTGGGTCACAGTGAGCCCGCCATTCTTTCATCCTACACTGCTCAACAAGTTCCTGATATTTAATGAGCTTCCTCTCGTTTTTCTCCCACGATACCGTCAACTCCCTCATGATCACTTCGTATTCGAAACAAGAATCATGTCAGTTTGAAGTTGTGTTCGAACAATATAATCAGGGAATTTCAGCTACTCATCCAAATCAACAAATAACTCCCAATCTGGAGGTGTGCTAAGTAGCGATGTTTTTTCTGACGGTGCTGACCGAACATTCCCTCATGCCTTAACAAAATTGATTCTCCTACTGACAGGCATGTATGTGCTGATTCGAAGACACTTATTTAATACCCCTCAGCACCTGATTATGACGCCAGTGATAGTGTCCATCGCCCAATGCCCTTATGCAGCTACTGAGTGTGTGTTTAAGCGATCCTCTCTTTTCATACTGCAGGCGTTGTGGAGTCTCAGCTCTTTTCAAAAAATGAAACAGAATTGGAGCCTCTGATATAAACAATAAGAATTTAAAGACAGAATATAGGAATATAATTTATCATAGAAAAATGTGCCTTGCTTATAATGAAAAGTGGAAAAAAGTAAATAACGGAAGGAATCGAGAATGAATTAAAACGTTAGGAGAAAAAGAAAATGACAAATGTTTGCAAACATTGGAAGCGGGTACCATCAAACGTAGAGAGATGAAAGAAAAATAAGAAAAGAATACCTCAGGCGAACAAGAAAACTCCTCGAAACCAAGTTATGCAGTAGAAATCTTATCAACCATTAATTACATAAGCTAATGTCGCAGACTAGAACAAAAGAAGTATAAAACTAGGCATAACTGAGTGGGGAAAGTGATCCGCTGGGAATTGTGCAAGAAATTGAAATTTGACCATTCTACCAAATAGCACATGCACAAATCAGAATCTGTTCTAAAGAATAATACATGAAAAATTCTCGGGATTTTGAAATAAAAGCAGATAATCTAATCCCGGTCAGAAGACTTGGCCTAATGATAATTGACAAAAAAAGAGAACTTGCTGCATAGTGGACTTTGTCATCATAGCAGACCACAGAGTGAAACTCAAAGAAAACGAAAAGAGACACGTACCCGGACCATGCCAGAGGACTAAGAAAGCTATGGGAGATGAGGGTGACAGTGATACTAAGTGTAGTTGGTGAAAATCCTCTGAGGCATTTTCCAGGTAAACTCGCTCTCGCTCACAACTATTTCTTATAACAATGATGCCACTCAGTTGTATACTTAGGAAATGCACTGGGTGTTTCTATGCAAAATACTAACAAGATCAATCACCTTAAATACATGTATGAAGCTATTTGCAAAAAATGAAAATCTCGCCGGCATTGAGAACTGGAGAGTTATGTTAAAAAGAGCAAAGACAAACTAATTACAGCAGCCAGTAAAAGCATTGGCAATATAAGATAAACAACAAAAACAAGGAAACAGAAATGGGAAGCAAAACAAATGAATGGAAATTTCAAGTGACAAATTGGTAAGATTACACACGAAAAAAACAAACTGGAGATTGCTACGAAAGGGAGACCCCATGAGAGAAACTGAATCTATTCTAATCGAAGCACAAAAAATCGCCAAAAGGACTAATTATATTAAAGCGAAAATTGATAATACGCAACAAAGTAGCAAGTGTAGGTTATACGGAGAAAAAGATGAAACGAATAATTATATCATAAGTGGATGCTGCAAAGTAGCACAAAAGCAGTACAAGTGTAGGCACAACTGGATGGGAAAGGTGATCCCCTAGGAATTGAGCAAGAGATTGAAGCTTGACCATAGTACCAAATGGTATTCGCACAAACCCAGAATCAGTCCCAGATAAGAAGACCCACAGAATTTTCTGGGATTTTGAGATGGTGACAGATTACCTAATCCCGGTAGGAAGACCCGACCAAGATCTATTCAACATTCGAAAATTTTAAAGAAAGAAAAAGAAATTAGTGTCATGTGGATTTTGCTGTTTCCGCGGACCACACAGAGAA
Organism: Sepioteuthis lessoniana; assembly: GCA_963585895.1. Classification (NCBI taxonomy): domain Eukaryota; kingdom Metazoa; phylum Mollusca; class Cephalopoda; order Myopsida; family Loliginidae; genus Sepioteuthis; species Sepioteuthis lessoniana. The sequence goes on along the minus strand of OY757914.1, from coordinate 899,213 downwards.
AAAAAAGCGAGAAGATTGATAAATACTTGGACTTTGCCAAAGAGCTGAAAATGCTGTGGAACAGGAGGGTCAAAGAAATACTATTTATAGTTAGAGCCCTTGGAATGGTCCCAAATTCTTGGAGAAGACAATTGAGGAATTTGAAAGTTGAGGAAGAATCGAAATCGTTCAGGTTATGGCATTGCTGAGATTGGTTAGAATTGTGAGAAGAGTCATAAAAAGACCTGAGGAGACTTACTATCACTCAGAATAGAGTTAAAGACCACCAGCTATAGCTGTGGAAAAACTCACAAGGAGTGAAATAATAATAATAATAATAATAATAATAATAATAATAATGAGGCGGACTGTTTGCGTTCATCCGGGTTCAAAGACGCCAAGTTTTGAAAAGTGGGCGGATAACAGACCATCGTGTCTAAAACATACAGATAATTTAACGCATTTCTCATGAAAATGTCCGGCCAGGAAAAGATATAAAACATGAGGAGACCATTGAGGGGCAGTGCGAGCTCGGCGATTCGCCTTGGCTGGCATCCTCGAGCCTCAGAGGGCCTTTTCTCCGGGTTATAACCCTCCTTGGAAGGGATGGGTTTATCGCCTGGGGCCTGAGACGCCCCTTTTTAGTAGAATGCTGACGGGACCCGAGGCATTTTTGGAGCCGTCAAGCGGGTCTGGGCTACGGCCCCGCACCCGGATCCACCTAAAAAAGGCTTTGTGCCACACTCGTTCGGTTGGTGGGACGATGGACAAATACCGTGTGAGCTCGGCAATTCGCTTTGAACGTCATCCTCGAGCCTCAGGGATCTGTACACTCAGGCTCTAACTCTCCTTGGAAGGGTTGGGTTTATCGCTTGGCGCCGGAGGCGCTTCTTTTTAGGGGAATGCTGACGGGGATTGACTGACACCGGTACAATGGAAAAAAAGGTCAGCTGGGAGCAAGTATTACGTAGCAATGGGTAGGAATGGATATCACCCACAACGGCGGCAACCACATCCTCACCCTTATAGACTGTAAGCCTACACGTTTTGCGGTAAGGAAGCTTATTGCACGGCAGGACTTATCCAGCGTTATTCGCACATTATCGTCAATCTTTTTCGGGCGAGGTGCAACGGAGAAGAGATTAGCTGACAATGACCCCGCCTTCTGTAGGTAACAGGTCAAATAATTCTTGCCTGAATGGGGGTTCCAGCTGCGGCTGCGATGCGCATACGTGTACAATCGAGCAACGGCATCACAGAGAGAAGTCATCGCAGCATTAAGAAAATTGCGGCCAGGAAACAGTGCACCATTTCAGAGGCCCCACGTATTTTGGTATAATATCATATACCCAAGGATGTTGCATCCCCGACAACCGCATCTGCAAATGCCATTTACAGGTACCGAGTTCGAGAAAAGAGGATCCATGCTCTACAAGTACTTGACAACAAGGAAAAGCGCAGGCCATACACTATGGGTGATATCATATGGACACCCACCCCCGGGCAGTCGGTGTACCACCAAATTCAACCTTAGGCGAGTAACTGGTGTGGTCAGTCATTATTCAGTCGGGGTCAATGGAGTTCTGCGCCATATAAAAGACGTATGTCCTTTTCAGGGCCGATCCCGCCGTCCGAAAGTGAAACTGACAGCGAAAGTCTACAGAGAGCGGAATATCAATTATGCTAGACGATACTCCAGACACTTCCAGGCTTGAGGTGGATGACCCCTCGACAGATCCGAGCTCGTCTGAGGATGACGTTCCTATCGTCCCGCTCTTGAAGAGCACACGGCAGAAGAGGCACACCCGAAGTTGCACAGTGTACAACAGCGTCGATCAGCCGGCAGAGAACAAAATACCAGCTGCGTTGGGATGACGACAACAACGGAGAGGGTGGAGGAGAAGAAGACGGCGAACAAGTAAAAGACGCAGGCAGAGAGAAACAGATATCTTCGTTTTGTTTATCCTAGAAAAGTGACACCAGTGTTGGACTCTAACGCACTCAGATATCTTCATTTTGTTTACCTAGTTCCATGAAGAGCAGGAAAGAATGCCACAAAGGAACAAAAGGAACAGGAAAGTTAAAACATTCACTAGAAAAGCAAAACAGGACTAAAAATGTAACATTGACGGGGATTGACTGCAAAAAGGCATACGATATGGTCCCGCAAAGATGGGTAATAAACTGTCTCAAAATGTAGAAGATAACCGACGAAGTCACAAAGTTTATCGAGGAAACCATGAAAAACTGGTGACTGGAGTTGACACCAGGAGGAAAAAGCACACCTGAGGTAAAAACCCAGAGGTATATTCCTGGGAAATTCCCTATCCCCATTTGTAATAGCGATGATGCCGTTCAATCACATATTTAGAAAATAACAGGCGAACACAAACTTACTAAATCACAAGAAAAGATTAATCATCTAAAGTACATGGACGACTTGAAACTGTTCACCAAAAATGAAAAAGAATTGGAAACCCTAATATTGGCTGTAAGAATATAAAATAAGGATATAGGGATGAAATTTGGCATAGAAAAAATGTGACATGATTTTAATGAGAAGCGAAAACGACAAATCACGGAAGAAAGAGAACTACGTAATCAAGAAAAAATCAGAACGCGGGCACCATCAAACAAGTGGAGATGAAAGAAAAAAAATTAAATAGGAGAACAAGAAAGCTACTTGAAAACAAACTACATAGTAGAAATCTTATCTTGTAAGATACTCGGGACCATTCTTAAAGTGGACGAGGGAAGAACTACAACAAATGGACCAAAGAACAAGAAAACTAACGACGATGCATAAAATCTTAAATTCCAGAGATGACATAGATATATTATATAGACCAAGAAAAGAAGGAAGAAGAGGTTTTGCCAGCATTGAAGATAGCGTCGCAACAACAATAAAACGTCTTGAAGACAACATCAAAAAGAGCAATGAAAGACTGATTAATGCGACCAGAAACAACACAAACAATACAAGGAAAAAACAGAAAAATAACTAGAAAATGAACAAGAGGAAAAAAGAAATCGTATGGATATTTTAAGTGATAAACAAGCGAAATCTCATAGAAGTCATGGACGTGGCTCAGAAAAGGAAACCTCGAGAGAGAAACTGAATTCCTTCTAATTGCAGCATAAAACAACACCATAAGAACCAACTATGTTGAATCAAAAATAGATAAAATACAATAAAATAGTAAATGTAGATTATGTGGAGATAGAGACGAAACTATCAATCATATAATGAGCGAAAGAAGCAAATTAAAGTAAAAAGAGTATTAGACTAGACACAATTGGGTGGGGAGGATAATCAACTGGGAATAGTGCAAGAAATTTAAATTTGATCATACCAACAAGTGGTATAAGCACTGCCAGGAATCCTTCCCGGAGAATGAGACACAAAACTTCCCTGGGAATTTGAAAGACAAACGGATCATCTAATCTCGGTCAGACGACTAGGCCAAGGGATAAAAAAAAAGAACCTACTGAATAGTGGACCTTACCGTCCTGATGGGACACTGAATGGAAATAAAAGAAAACGAAAAGTGAGATCAGTACTAAGATCTTGTTAGAGAACTAAAAAGAACTATGGTACATGAAGGTGACTGTGATACCAATTGTGGATGGTGCACTTTGAAACAATCCCCAAAGGATAGGTATAGGGATTGAAAGACTTGGAAAAAAGAGGATAAGTAGAGATAATCCAGTCTAGAGCCTTATTAAGATCTGAGAAGTGTTCTGGAGACTTGCTCCCCCTCAAACTCAAAATGGTGAGAAACCATCAGCTAACGGTCTTGAGAAAAAACTCTCGAATGAGTAAAATAATACAGCACAGAAAGTGCATAAGACTAGACAAGACTGGGTGGGCAAGGTGATCCAGTGGGAATTGTGTAAGAAATTTAAATTTGACCATACCAACAAATGGTACATGCACAACCCAGCATCTGTTCTGGAGAATGAAACACACAAGATTCATTGGAATTTTAAGATACAAACAGATCACCTAATCTCGGCCAGACGACAAGACCTTATAATAATCAACAAGAAAAAGAGAACTTACTGACGTGTGGCCTTTGCTATCCAAGCTTAGCAAAGAATAAAATTGAAAGAAAACGAAATGAAAGATAAGTACCTCGACCCTCCCAGAGAATTGAAAAAAAAAACCAAACAAACTGTGGAACATGACAATGACAGAGATACGAATTGTAATTGGTGCTCTTGGTAGAGTCCCCATAGGATTGATACAGGGACTGGAGGACTTGGAAATAAGAGAACGAGTGGAGACCAACCAAACTACAGCATTATTAAAATACTGAAGAGAGTCCTGGATACTTGAGGGGACTTGTTATCACTCAAACTCCAGTGAAAGACGATCGGCTAACGCTGGTGTGAAAACTCGAAAAGAAGTAAAATACTAATAATATTGTAGTGGAGTTACAGGTGGTCTATAAAGATGTACATGAAATAAACTTTTTAGTAAAGATCTGTACAAATGAAAATAAATTTGATGCACCCAAATATTTTGTGTTACTCATTAATGTATTCCAAACGATTTTTATTGTCTTTAGTTTTCTGTGTTCAACTAAAAAATCTACGATTTAAATGTAGGATGGAAAGTAAGTTGGGTCATTGGATACCACTGTCAAACATAGACGTGAAGAACTCCAGAATCTGAGCCTCAACTTATCCAGATCACACGAATACTTACTCGAAGTGATGCCAGATATATGCGAGCTATACTTCAACTTAAAATGTCATTAGTGCAGGCTTAAGGCCTATTTCGCTCACGTGGAAAACCTATCGAAACCTCCTTTCACGAAGCTAAGCCGTTATATATAAGAAGCATCTAAAAGTAGCATATTTGTTATTTAATAAAGAAGAACAAATAACAAAAAAGAAAATAAATGAAAAAAATCAACCTAACCTTAGGAATACCAAAGATAAAAGAAGAGCTTATTACTAAAGAAGGATAAATCAATTCTACTTGTACAGTATCAGGCAGCGTTTCTTTTAGATTAGCAGACCATTAGTAAAAAGTTTGATTCACACTGTGTGCTGTATACGTTTAGTCTTTTACCAAACTAAATTAAACTTAGTAAATGACTGCTTATCAATACAAGATCAAATAAAAACGATATCTGTCATAAACTTCCAACTACATAGATATCTTGAGAAATTTTTTTCTACAATGATATTAAAGTTACTTTTAATTGTTTGATAGTAAAAAGGGAAATATTATTTTTATGTTCTGATATTTTAGAAAAGTTTTAATCATTGTAAATAATGTACCATTTTATAAAGCTTCGTTTAATATCTATAAATTGTGCTTTTCCAGGGATTTTATTCTGTCCAAACCTCGAACACTGATAAATGCTTCAAACTTGGTGAAAATCTGACCACTAATGAAAGATGATGTGAGATGTGTATGAACAGTTAAAGAGATGTTAGTGATTTCTCTCGAACAAGGCTGAATACAGCTACTCTCGCTAAATGCTCGCGACGTGGAAAGGTGCTCACTGGTTGCTTGCTTAAAGGAGGCAGATTCAAGGAGGGCTGCTGCCGCCTTCCATTTAAAATCTTCAATACATGCTGACAAAAACAGCCAATTTGGGTGCTGTCCTTATCTTCCCCGTCTCAGAGTAACTGGAGGCACTTGCTAGCGTTTTAAGAATGGCTAAGAAGCTATGCAACTGTCGATCTTGTCGAGATACGTAAAAAATACACATCAGCCTTTAGCATCTTTTTCCTGTCTCATATTTTTATATATTCAATTAGATTCTTCGTCACCTTCGATTAACCGGTTTCCATGGTAACACTGAACAGAGCTGGATCAGTTAAGTGTATTTTGGTATTGACAGAGTTCGTTGTTGCTGAATCAAGAGATTCTATGTAAGGCTATTGTACTTGTCTTGACACCTTTATCAGGACGACACAGCGCTGATTATTTTTCGTGTGTATGATTTAAAAATCAGTTATTTTTCTTTTATTTGTTTTTGTATAAATTAAATTAATTATGATATTAGTTTTATTATTAACTGATCTTACGTGACAAGATTTAAATTATAAGACTAATATAATCACTTGACAGCTTTAAAAATGTCAGTTTGATCATATTTTTTTAAAATCTAGTGAAATACCTTTTGGATTTACTTGACAAATGTGGCCGGTAAAAGCCATATTTTAGAATAATTATTTATATTTTCATACAAAATCAAATTATTCCAACGAGATTAAAAAGAACTCCGATTCCGAGGATTAAAATCTAAAGAATGAAATCAATATAATGATGTTTGGTTGCCTGATTGTGTTTTAGGGTATATCAACCATTGTTGCTTATTTAATCACAAATTCTGTTTATACATATACATAATTTGTAACCGAATACTTTGTTGGTAACAAATGAACCACAGCTTATTTATTTGCACACAGTTAAATAGTTTCAAGTATAGATATCTAACTCTAATAGTTCTATTTGTACATAATTAAATAGTTTCTGGTACTGTTATTTAACAATTGTAATTCTTTTCAACATTATTCATTCCTTTACATACAGGCAAATGGTTCCAAGTATCGCTATGTAATACTAATAATTCACTTTAACATCAATCATTTATTTGCACACGGTTAAATGAGTTGAAGTATAGTCAATGATTAAATATTTCTATTTGATCCATAGATGGAACCCTAACAGGTACTACCACTCCTGGTCAGAGTAGACCTGGGAGTGATGAAGGGGTACGTCACATTCCCCAAAGCTCCACGACTGTAACCTCACCATAAGATAGGTTAGTGTCATATCCGCAGAAATGCAGTCGGCGTATTCTTTTGCTCCCGACGACTGGGCTATCAATGTACTGAAAATTTAAGTAAATTTTAAAATACGTAAAAAGCAACTGCTTTTTATCTTGCTAAAATTGTGTATAACTAATTAAAGTCAGGTGAAAACATTTCATATACACTAATTACCAAAAGTAATTGGTGAGAAGGAAGGTATTCTGCTGAAGCTGATCTCAAGAATATCTGAGCCCGTTAAAAATCATTTTTATACAGAGGCAATCTACAGAACTTAGAAAATTTTAAAATTAGCCTTTGTTAAAAGGAGTTAAACATTTAGTATTAATAAAATAGTGGGTAGGCCATTTATTAAGATTATAAAGGTTTTCATTATCTTATATTCAGAATTGATGAATAACATATGATTCAATTTGAATTGATGAATATAATTGAAAAATGGCGTTAATAATCTGTTTTTATCAAGGGGTCACGGCTTTTTTCTTTTTTCTTTTTTTGACAGATTATAGGAATTATTTTTTAACTGACAAATATGAACGTGAGCGCCTCGGGCGGTGCAATGGTTACCAAATTAGACTAGTAAAACTTCACGAGTGAATTCGAGTCTCAATGGGTGCCCCATTCATATGGCCTTGTACCACAATTAAGCAAAATCTGAGTTAATTACGGCAAATATGAATCTGAAAACTTTATTGGACTTCAAATTTAAACGCTGTTATACCCCAGGTCATTATATCTTCTTCATTGTTAAAAAAACTTATAAAACGGCTTATAAAATAGGCTTATCATCATCATCATCATCATCATGTCGCGCCGCCAGCACGGATATCCCTGACCCTCTCTCGCCATTTCTCCCAATCATTCATCGCCTCCGGCAGGTCTTCCGGGTTACATCCTGTGTCCTCACATAGTTGCTGTATGTAAGTTCGTGCTGGTCGTCCTACTTTTGCACATCCATATGTGGGGGTCCACAGGAGTACATCGCTTATGAGCTCGTCCTTGCTTCTCCAGCAGTGTCCCGCGTGTCTGGTTCGTCTGACTTGTATAGTTTTCGTGATGGGGGGCAAGTGTCCGTATAGTTGGAGTCTCGTGGGGTCTTGTCGCCAGGACTTGTTTAATACTGCTCTCAACATTCTTGTGTAATTTCCGTCTAGTTTCCTCTCCAGCCGCTTCGTTAGCGTCCATGTGGTGCATCCATATAGCAGTATCGACACAACCGCTGCCTGGAAGAAACTGCGTTTCATTTTATCAGTTAGGTCCGACTTCCATATGATCGAGAGCCTATCGATAGCAGTCCATGCCTTCGTCAGTCGTGTGTCGATGTCTTTTTCGGTTGATGAGACGCTACTTCCTAGGTAGGTGAATTTGTCTACTAGTTTCAGAGAGGCTCCGTCTAGTGTGGCAATGTTGCCCGTTTGGTTGTAACACATATATTCAGTTTTGTTTGCATTGACATGGAGGCCAATGCCAGCTGCGGCTCGTTCCAGACTATGCAGTAGTGTCTCTGCTTGATTAGGCGTATTCGCTAGTAACGCCAAGTCATCAGCGTAATCGGCGTCCGTGATTGTTTTTGCGGGGTACCTTTTGCTTCTTCTCTTAGTCAGCTCGAAGCCATTTTCTCTGATTTTGTCGATCGAAGTCCTAAGCACATAGTCTAGACAGATGATAAAGAGGTACGGGGCTAGTGTGTCTCCTTGTAGTACTCCTGCAACAATGTCGAAGTATTCCGTGTCTCCATCTGGTGAACGTACTTTCACTTTGGTGTTTCTGTAGAGAATCATTATCGCTGCTACTGTTTCTTTTGGTAGGCCGTATGCTAGTAGGATTTGCTCCATCTTCCCTCTGTGTATGGAATCGAAGGCCTTGGTAAAGTCGACAAATAGTAATGTCGCCTGTAAGTTTTTTGCCCGAACGCCTTCAAGGATTCTACGGATGGTCAGTATTTGTGAGGTTGTGGATCTATTTCTCCGGAAGCCGTTTTGGTTTTTCCTAAGGATGTTGTCTATTTTGGGTTCTATGCGGTTTCGTAGTAGGGCATTGTAGATTTTGGCTGCTATGGATGTAAGTGTTATCCCTCGGTAGTTCTTGGCTAGTCCGAGGTCGCCTTTTTTAGGGAATGGAAGGATGCATCCCTTCGTCCATCTTTCTATCCTATTTTGACTATAGACTGCGTTGCATTGCCGGAGCAGTATATCGTCGAATTGTCTAGTCTTCCACACTTCTGGGGGGATCTCGTCTAGCCCTGCTGCTTTCCCATTTTTAATTCTTCTGAGAACTGAGTCGAGTTCTTCTTTGGTGAAAGGACCTAGTTTAACGTCTAATTGCTTACTAATGATTCTGGTGATCGGTTCATCCGTTATTTCCGGTGGGTTTCCTAGTAGATTTTTGAAATGCTGTTCCCACAGTTTTACTCTTTCTTGTTGGCTTGCAGCTTTCAATTTTGCTTTGGCTGTGCTCTTCCTTCTACTTACTTCGTTTATTGTTTGCCAGGCTATCCTGGATTGTTTATCTTCCACCGAGTCTCTAATCTTATCTATCTGATTTTGTATGTATTCTGCCTGTTCTTTTAGATATATTCCTGTTAATTGATGTTGAGCCTTTTCTAGTTTTCGTGCATTTGTGTTTGTTGGGTTCTTTTGATAGCTTTTGGAGGCAGTTTTCACAAGTGTACGTTTTTCTCTAACCGCTGGCGTTTCCCAAGGGGCTCTATATTTAGTTCTAGGTTTTGTTGGAATACACTTTGCTGCCGCCTCAAGGTGTGCTTCTACAAAATTTTCATATTCGTCATTTGGGGTACCTTTTTCTGCCTTCTCTTGTAGTGCTTCGAATCTGTTTCTTAATTCTAATGCATATTTATCTCTAATATCTCTGTTGTTGAGTAAGGCCCAGTCATAGTGCTTGGTTGTCGCTTTACGTGTGGCATTTTTTCGTAGGCTTAGACGTACTTTGGCCGTAACTATTCGATGATCGGAGGACACACCCTCGAAAGAGGAGTATGCCTCGCAATTCATCGCACTGTTTTTCCATTTCCCGTTTATAAGGACGTAGTCTATCTGTGCTTTACTCTTATTCGCGTATGTGTAGGTCCATAATTTTCCCTCCCTTTTTTGAAAGTTTGTATTGAGGCATGTTAATCTATTTACTATCATGAAATCTATTAGATGTTGTCCATTCCTGTTTGATGCGTTGTGTAGGCTGTATTTGTTGTGTCTGTTTTTCCCGATTTGTGCATTCATATCTCCGCCAATGACTAGCAGGTTGTGTTTCGGAATGCTACGTACTAAGGAGGATAAATCTTCGTAGAAGGTGACTATTTCGTTTTCTTCGCTAACATTGGTAGGGCTGTAGCAGGAGATAATTGTTGCTTTGGGGTTGCCATTAAACGTTGCGGCCATTATCCTAGGTTGTATTCTCTCAATGCTGTTCAGTGTTTTTAACGCTCTTGGTCCTAGAAGCATTCCCACCCCTCCTACCGATGCATTGATAGAGTTTTTCCATACGGATACAGTCACCAGCATCCATCCATTACCAGTTTCGTGATACTTGATATCTTCGGTGTGCGTGTATCGGTGCTCTTGTATGCAAATTATGTCTATCTTATGTTCTACGGCTGATGCAGTTAGCTCTGATAGTTGACCTATTCTATTTAGGGTTCTCACGTTAAATGTCGCTATCTGTATTGTTTGTTTGCATTTTAGTAGTTTTTGTTTGAGTTTGAGCTCTGTAGCTGATTTTTCGAACATTGAGGCCAGGGCTCCAACCTCAGCAGGACGCGCCCCTTTTTTACCCGCGCGAAGAGCGATGCGGTTTATGTATCTGGTTTGAGTACGAGTCATGGTTATCTTTCGATGGCTGTTTTTATTCTCATCTATAGAAGCCACTCTTATAGATGAGCAGCAGTAGTTCCCCGATCGAACTGACAATCCTGAGCGTTAAGCCGCAGGACTCACACGTACATCACGCTGCTTCCCATGTGTATGTGTTAGAAAAAAAAAAGAAAAAAAAAAAAAGAAAAATGAAAAAAACTTTTCTTTTTTTTTTTTACCTTAAGTTTTAACTTAGTTAAAGTCCAAGACTGCTGTCTGTTAAAATTCAAAGACATTTTGGGGTATATTTCAGCCTATCATCCGATTCCGGCCCTGACAGGTTTTTATTTTATTGGTAGAATTCGATTTTTGACTTCGGTTGCTTTTTTTTTTTTTTTTTTTAACTGAGAGTGTGCAATAAGACTTCTAAGCTTAAGAAAGTTCTATTTCTGTTTGCCCTGTATACTAACGCATTCGACCAGCGTCGTTATACGTCATTTTATTTTATTTTATTTATTTATTTATTTTATTTTTATTTTTATTTTTATTTTTTTCCTTGGGGGGGCAATTTTGGGGTTTTCTTTAGCAAATTTAGAAGTTCGTCTTCCAAAAGTAAAGTTTTTCCTGAAAATTAAGTCGCATAAGTCTTCATTCTTCATTTTAAACAACACAGAATACAGCTGAGATTTAAGACATTACTATTTTAAATCAAATGTGCATTTTAAATGAACAGTTTAGTAGAATAAATTTACTGACCTCTGTGAAAAAACTTCTGGAAACGGAATCACTTCCAACGTATGCATACTATTTCAGCAAATGAAGGATTGAATTATTACTAATTTTTAATAGTATTTATATTAAAGGTTCCACTCCTATATCATGGTCATCTACTGGGGTGGACAGAGAGAGAGAGAGAGACAGACAGAGAGAGAGAGAGAGAGAGAGAGAGAGAAAGAGAGAGGAGGAGTCAACTCTTTTATGGCTTTCGTCTTTAGCACGTGTTAGACTACATTTGAGGTGTTTTGGATATATATTTTTTTTTCTTTCTTTTCTTGGGGGGGGGGCAATTTTGGGGTTTTCTTTAGCAAATTTAGAAGTTCGTCTTCCAAAAGTAAAGTTTTTCCTGAAAATTAAAGGCTTATAAAAGCCTATAATTGTCACATTTTTGAACGATAGGGAGGAGTGGCGAGAGAGGGTCAGGGATATCCTTGCTGCCAGCACGATATGATGATGATGATGATAGACATGCGTTTGAAAAAATGATGAAAAGAAACAGCCTTTCAGTGTCTAAATCTGATAAACAAAAGCATATTTGAGATGTACCCTAACAGACCCATTTTTGAAAATATTTATCGGTATAACAAGGGAAAATATTTAGAGTAGTGAGATGATCCAACGATTTCTTTTGTTTTGTTTGAAATTAATTTTATAATTTTGAAGTTATAACACAGATCATGAATAACAAGGCAAAATATTGAACAGTTTTCTTAGACTAAAGAGTTCAGATGATGTAATTAAATAGTTTTTTAACAATGGATTGTAATTCCAACATGTATAATCTGATAATGGAAATAGAACTCGTATTGAGAAATTATCGAATTTTAAAGGAAAAAGCAATTTATTAAATGAATTCATTTTTTATTCAAAAAACCAAAATTCAGCTAAATTGGACTGACTAAGATATTTAAAAAAAAAAAAAAACGCTATCTCATTAATCCTCCGGTATTCCGCTATTCAGATTATTCAGTCTTTAGATTAAAAAAAAACAACAAATAACGAAAGCAAAACAAAAAAAAAACAAAACCTTATTCAAAAACTCTTATACCTTTACAATATTTCTATATAAATACTCTTTCGTCATTAAATAAATAAATAAAAATCTTTTTAATTCTCATATATTTTAATACAAAAACTCACTAAAACTGGTATATCATTGCAGGAAATGTTTAATCTTCAGCTATTTCGATTCAAAACATTTATCATGACGTAAGAATACTGAAACAAAATTAAAAGTTAAAACATGATTTTACAAAAGATATTGAAAGAAATAAGTCAAATTAATAGCATCGACAACTTAAAACTAGTTTAGACTATATTTTCCTTTTGGCTATTTTAGCAATGGTGACATAGCAAAAATGAGAGAGAGAGAGAGAGAGAGAGAGAGAGAGAGAGAGAGAGAGAGAGAGAGATATTGGATATGAACACATAAAATTGGTTAAATACGCGTCTAAGAATTAGTAAGAGACGTTAACCAACCCTCTCTCTCACTCTCTCTCGCTCTCTCTTGTCATATTCGGTTAGAGCTGTAGAATACATCAACTGCTTCTCTGCAGAGGGGTAAGACCCCTCCCCCCACCAACAAGTGTCCTGGATATGACACTAAAAAATCTGCTGGTGAGGTTCCAGTAATGTTGGAGCTTTGAGAAATGCAGAGTACCCCTTTCATCACTCCCAGGTCCACTCTGACTCGGAGTGGTAGCACCTGATAGGCTCTTATCTACGGGTCAAATAGGAAAAAAATGCGTACTTGAGCTAAACTGAATTGTTCGAAATAGAACTGTTTTGACATTTAAACTGCATACTTAGGCAAAACTGAATTATCAGAAATATAACTGTTTTGACATTTAACTGTATGAGAATAAAAACTGTACTTCTACAAAACTGAATTATTTGAATTAGAACTGTTTGACTAAACTGAATAGCTTGAAATAGAAATGTTTTTAACATTTAAACTGTGTATTAGTGCTAAACTGAATTGTTTGAAATAGAACTGTTCATTTGTATAAAAATGGATTTGGCATTAAATAAACTAAAAAGGTCAATACGCCATAAAACCCAAACAAACTTTTTTCTTTCTTTCTCTCTTTCTCTCTCTTGGTCAATTATTCAAAAATGAAAAGAATGATGGTAGAGAAATTTCATGCGAGGTATTTAGCCGATTTATGAAACCTGGAGAATAAAGAATTAGAAAAGGAATAATAACAATACTCGTTGCAATTTAAGAGTTCATTCTTTTGAATAAATGAAGGCAAATGAACATTTTTGTCCCACTGCACTTCATATTTAGATGCGTTGTTTTGTGCGTTGAGCACTTTTTACGATCTGTCAATAAAGATCAAATCGGATGAGATACAGTCGATGTTTTCATTTGATGGTGGCCTCATTTTATTGATCGCTTCTGTCTCCATTGGAGAAAAGTAATCTTCTCAAGTTACAAGTCAGACTTGAAGTATATCACAAAGGAAAATGATGAATAACAGACTAATTAAAGTATTGAGATTATCAGTTCAGTTGAGAAGCATTTTTATCTTTTTTATATCATATTTTTTCCAATTCCCTGTCAGAAATGAAGATGATCAACTTACATTTCTGAAAAGACAAATATCATTGTCATATATAAAAAGTGGAATGAAAAATATTGAAAGTTATTTTATGTCCAAGATATTGCACGAATGGAAATGTAAAATAAAAATGTTTTTATACCACTGCCATTTTAATTTTACACCTTTTAGAGTTTATCACACCACCATTAGTTGATGGTATCTCAGTGGAGTTTAAGTGAGAGCATGTTTCCTCAAATCTCCTGAACTCTTCTGAACTCTCTTCAATATTCTGGCCGATCTTAATCAGACTGTAGTCTAGATGGTCTCTACTTATACTCCGATTTCTAAGTCTTCCAATTCCTTTACCAATCTTTGGGGATTGTCCCAAGTGCACAAACCACAATTGATATAACCATCACCTTCATGTTGCATAGTTTTTTCAGTTCTCTAGCAAGGTCTAGGTACTTATATCTCTTTTCGTTTTCTTTTCTTTTTACTCCGTGATCTTCTAGGACGGCAAGGTCCACTATTCGGCTGATTCTCTTTATTTTGTCTTTTTTTATTGTTGTTGTTGTTGTTGACAATCACTATGTCTGTTCATCTGGCCGAGATTAGGTGATCCGTTTGTATCTCAAAGTCCTAGAGAAGTTTCTGCGTGTCATTCTCTCGGATATATTCTGGGTTAATTTTATGCCACGTGTTCTTCCGGTCAAATTTTAATTTCTTGCACAATTCTCGGTAGATTACCTCCTCCACCCAGTCGTGTCTAGCCTTATACTCTTTTGCGCTAATTTGCTCCTTACACGATTATGTTTCATCTCTTTCACAAAAAAACAATAATTGTTATTATTATCATTATTATTAGCTCCCGACCATTGGCCCGAGTGGAGTGTCCGCCAATGGTCCGGAAGACCGGGGTTCAATCCCAGGTTGTCATACCAAAGACTCAAAAAATGGTACTTATTTAACACTCAGCATTATAACGTAAGGATCAAGGGTAAAGTGGAGCAATCCAGGGAATGGAGTAGCGCCCTCCCCTACACTTCAGTTTAGTAGCTATTGAAAAGGGAGCCTTCGGGTCACCTTTGGCTAAGGTCACCATTATTAGACTTCTTGTGTGTTTTTCACACTCGCTTTAGCTGATGGTCTTTCTTTAGTCTGAGTAACAGCAAGTTTCCTCAGGTCTTCAGAACTCTTTTCAGTATTTTGGTCGATGTCTACAATGCTATAGTTTGGATAGTCACGATTCGTCCTCCAATTTTCAACTCTTCCAGGCCATTTCCAAACCTTTGGGGACCGTTCCAAATGTGCCAATTACAATTGGTATCACTAGCACTCTCATGTTTAACAACTTTCTTTGTTGTCTGGCAAGGTTCAAGTACATGTCTCTCTTTTCGCTTTCTTTGATTTTCTCTTTGTGGTCCGCTGGGATAACAAAGTATAATACTCGGCAAGTTCCCTTTTTTGTTAATTATCACAAGTTTTGGTCATCTGGCTGAGATTAGGTGATTTGTTTGCATCGTAAAATTCCAGAGAATTTTATGCAGATTCTTATTTGTGCGTGTACCATTTGGTGGTATTGTCAAATTTCTATTTCCCATACAATTCCTGGCAGATCACCTTTCCCAGCAAGTCATGTCTAGTTTTGTATTCCTTTTGTGCTCGTCTGCTAGATTTGCTTATTTATGTGATTAATCGTTTCATGTTTATCACCACTTAATCCACACATGCTATTCTGTTGTGTATTATCGATTTTCACTTCAATATGATTATTCATTATGGTATTGTTTTGTTCTGCTATTAAAAATGATTCACTTTCTATCTTGAGTTTTCCATTTTGTAGCTATATCTAGATCTTCTCATGAGAGATTTCGCCTATTTTTTTGCTTGAAATCTCCGTACAGTTGTTTTTATCTCCATTTCTGTTTCTTAGTTTTAGTTGCTGTTCTGCTTATCCTAATATTGTAGCGCTGTTACAACCAGCTGTAATTGGCCTGTCTTTGCTCTTTTTAATGTAGACTTCGAATCCTCGTATGGATGCATCTACGCAATCTTCAATACTAGCGGGTCCTTTTCCTCCTTCTTTTCATGACACACATAGTGCATCTACGTGATCTTTCGAATATAAGGCCTGGTGCATTGGTATCAACTTTCTTGTGCTCGGGTTCCTTTCTCGTCAATCTTAAGAATGGTCCCGAGAAATTTACACAGAGGATTGCCCCGGTGTTTATTCCTTTTATGAGATTTCTGCTGCAGATCTTGGTTTTGAATCGCTTTCTCGCTCGTCTGACAAACGTTTTTCTTATTTTTTCTTTCATCTCTGCTTGCTTGATGGTGTTCGCCTCCAATATTCCCACGTACTTGTAATTTTCCTTTTCTACAACCGTTCTGATTCTTTACTGATATGGCAGTTCAATTCCTTCAGTTATTTGTCTTTTTCCGCTTTTCATTATGAGCATTGTACATTTTTCTCTGCCAAATCCCATTCCTATATTTTGGCTGTATATTTTTATTTTTGTATTACGGCCACCAACTCTTTTCATTTTTTTTTTTTTTTTTGCATATAGCTTCATGTGGTCTATGGAGATTTTATTATTTTACACCTTCGAGAGTTTTTCGTACCAGCGTTAACTGATAGTTTTTTCCCAGGAGTTTGAGAGACAGCAAGTCTACTCAAGTCACCAGGACTCTTCTCAGTATTCTGACTGATCTCAATACTGCTGTAGTTTGGATGGTTTCGATTCTCCCACGACTTTCCAATTCCCCCATTGTCTTCTCCAAGCTCTTGGAGACCGTTCCAAGCGCTCCAACTGTCCTCTTTCAGTCCCTCGACTAGTCTTTTGGGGATGGTTCCAAGTACACAATTTACGATTGTTATCATCGTCACCGTCATGTTCCATTGTTTTTATATTCTCTAACAAAGTCTAGATATTTATCTCTCGCTTCGCTTTCTTTTAATTTCATTCTATGGTCTACCAGGAGAGCAAAGTCATCGATTCAGCATGTTTTCTTTTTCTTTGTCGCTTTCTTTTCTTTTTTTATTGACTATCTCTAAGACTGGTCGTCTGGCCGCAATTAGATGATCCGTTTGTATCTCAAAGTCCCAGAGAAGTTTATGAGTCTCATTCTCCAGGACGGATTCTGTGTTGTGCATATACCACTGGCTTGTATGGTCAAATTTAAACTTCATACACAATTCCCAGCAGTTTACCTTCCCTACCCAGTCATGTCTATACTTATATTCTTTTGGCCCTAATTTGCTATGTTAGCGTATTATATGAAAGATTGTTTAGTCTCTATCATCATATAACCTACATTCACTATTTTGTTGCCTCTTATTTATTTTTGCTTTAAAATAGTTTGTCCTGATGGAGTTGTTTTGAGCAGCAATTAGAAGGGATTCAGATTTTCTCTTGAGGTTTCCTGTTCTTAGCCATGTCCATGTCTTCTCGTATGAGAATTGGCTTGTTTGTCATTTGAAATATCCATAAAATTTCTTTTCTTCCCATTTTTGCTTTCAAGTTGTTGTTATTTTGTTGATGTTTGCGTTGTTTGTGCCATGTCTGGTTGTTGTAATTAGTCTTTCTTTGCTCTTTTTGTTGTCT
Organism: Sepioteuthis lessoniana; assembly: GCA_963585895.1. Classification (NCBI taxonomy): domain Eukaryota; kingdom Metazoa; phylum Mollusca; class Cephalopoda; order Myopsida; family Loliginidae; genus Sepioteuthis; species Sepioteuthis lessoniana. The sequence goes on along the minus strand of OY757914.1, from coordinate 881,705 downwards.
CCTTGTCGTCGTATCGATGTATCGACGCTATCTTCAATGCTGGCGAGTCCTCATCTTCCATTTTTTTTCTTGACACATATAGACACATATAGTCAATTTGGGATGTAAGACCTTATTTATTGTCATTAGTTTTCTTGTTCTTAGGTCCATTTGTTGAAGCTCTTCCCTCGTCCATTTCGAAAATGGTTCCAAGTATCTGAGCTGTCCCCCACAGCTCAGATGCTTATCTCTTTGATGAGATTTCTGCTATATAGTTTTGTTTTGAGTAGTTTTCTCGTTCTCCTTAGATACTCTTTATTTTTTTCCATTTCCGCTTGTTTAATGGTGTCTGCTTCCAATATTCCCAAGTACTAGTAAATTTTCTTTGCTCTGAGCGTTCTGATTTTTTCTTGATTATATAGTTCTCTTCCTTCCGTCATTTTGTCATTTCCGCTTCTCATTATAACTATGGCACATTTTTCTATGCTAAATTCCATCCTTATGTCCTAACTTTATATTCTCACTGCCTGTATTAAGTATTTCAATTCTTTTTCATTTTTGGCAAACAGTTTCATGTTGTCTATATAGATTAGGTAATTAATTTTTTTTTTTTGCAATCTTCTGAGTTTGTAACTGTTTATGCATTTCCTAAATATTTCATTGAATGGCATTATTGCTATTACAAATAGTAATAGTGATAGCGAATCTCTCTGGAATACACCTTTGGATTTTTACTTCAGCTGAGCTTTTCCTCCTACTATCTATTCCACTCTCCCGTTTTTCATGGTTTCCTTGATAAACTTTATGACTTTGAGGGACCATATCGTATGCTTCTTGCCGTCAGTCCAGGCCGTAGTTACATTTTTTCGTCCCATTTTGCTTTCCTTGAGGATGTGTTGATCAATGTATAGTAGATCTCTTGTTCTCTTGCGACATCCTTTCTGCTTTTGGGGAACAGTCCGTGGCTTATTAAAGAATCGTAAATCTCCTTAATTTGAGCTGTAATTATCTTCCACATCATCGGTAAGCATGTCTCTAGTTATTGGGAGCATTTCCTTTTTAAGGTTTTTTTGTGATCTGGGTGGTCTTTCTTTTGGTCATCCATTCCGGTATATCTGTTTCTTGTAAGCATCTATTCATTTCGACAGCCAGTCTTTCGTGAATGGAAGTGAATTTTTTCAAACAGAATTCATGTATGCCATCATGGCCTGGCGTTTTCCAATTTGGTACTTTTTGAGTATTGTGCTGAATGAATGGAGGTGTATTTCCGCATTCGGTGCCTCTTCAAGTCCTTCTAACTCTTTTTCCCTGTTGTTTAACCATTTGGCTTTCCTCTTATGTTATCTTCGTTTTGATATTTTGCTCAAAAATTGTTTTGTTTCTTGTCATCCGGTCGTTGGTATGTCTACTTGCAGGAAAGAATTTTGTCGTTGTTTTGGCTTGTCCTGTTTTGTCTATATTGTTTTATCCTGTTTCGATTTCTTATTTGTATTTTGGGTTTCTGTTCGTCTTCTTTAGATAAACACCGATTTTAGTGTCAAATGCTTTTGCGCCTGCATCGATGAGTTTGTTTAATTCCGTGATGTCATTCGTTGAGATATGTGTGTATAATTAGTTCATGTTTTCAGTTTCTGTCTTAACTGTTTTCCAGTCCTGTTTCCTTAGAGTAATGTGGTCTTGTTTTCATTATTATTATTATTATTATTATTATTATTATTATTATTATTATTTTACTCCTTGAGAGTTTTTCACATCGTTGTTAGCTGATGGTCTTTCACTGGAGTCTAAGTGACAACAAGTCTCCTCAAGTATCCAAGACTCTTCTCAATATTCTTGTCGATTTCAGCAATGCTGTCGTTTGGATTGTCTCCACTCGTCCTCTAATTTCTAAGTCCTCTAGTCCTTTCTCTAATCCTTTGGTGACTGTACAAAGAGCACCAATTACATTTGGTATAGCCGTCATTTTCATGTTCTAAAGTTTTTTCAATTCCCTAGGAAGGTCCAGGTACTTATCCCTCTTTTCGCTTTCTTTCAACTTTACTCCGTGGTCAGCCGTGACAACAAGGTCCACAATTCTGCAAGTTTCCTTTTTTTTATTGATTATTATATAGTCCGGTTTTGGCCGAGATTAGGTGATCTGTTTGTATCTCAAAATCTCAAAGGATTTTGTACGTCTCATTCTCCTGTACAGATGCTGGGTTGTGCATATACCACTTGTTCGTATAGTCAAATTTAAATTTCTTCCGCAGTTCCCAGCAGATTACCTTGCCCACCCATTCATGTCTAGTCTTATACTCTTTTTGCGTTAATTTGCTTCTTTCGCTTATTATATGATTGATAGTTTCGTCTCTGTCACGAGATAATCTACTTCTGTTATTTTTTTGTGTTTTATCTATTCTTTTTTTGATATAGTTGGTCCTGATGACATAGTTTTGTGCTGCTATTAGGAGAGATTCAGTTTATCTCTTAAGGTTTCCCTTTCTTCCGCTTGTTAGTCGCTTAAAACGTCCATAGAGTTGATTCATTCCCATTTTTGTTTTCTGGTTATTGTCGTTCTACTGGTCCTTGTGTTGGCAATATTGTTTCTGGTGGCTGTAATCAGATCTTTTTCCGCACTTTTGTATGTTGTCTTCAAGTCGTTGTATTGATGCGTCGGCGCTGTCTCCAATGCAAGCAATTCCTCTTCCTCCCTCTTTTCTTGACACATAGTCTGTCAACGTCATCTCTAGGATATAATGCCTTACGCATTACGATTTTCTTGTTTTCTGGTCCATTTGTTAAAGTTTTTCTCATGTCCACTTCAAGAATGATCCCGAATATCTTACGAGGAGAACAGTCCAGGTATTTATTTCTTTGATAAGGTTCCTGCTATATAGTTTCGTCTCAGGTAACTTTCTTGTTCTTCGGAAATATTCTTTCTTAATTTTTTCGTTCATCTCCTTATGTTTGATGGTGTCAGCATCCAATATCCCCAAGTATTTGTAGGTTTCCTTTTCTCCAAGCACTCTAATTTTTTCTTGATTTGGTAGTTCACTTCCGTCTGTATTATGGGACCGTTACCAACCCATTGATGGACTCTTCCAAATCCTACATTAATCGAGAGCCAAGTACTCTCGTTGGGATGAATGGTCAGCCGGTCGTAGAGACTAGATATTCGACTGACTAGTAAGCCTACCTTACGCCACCACTATTCTCAGTATCTTATTACTTCAATATATCCTTAAACTTACACCGTGTTCCGAGTTATCTTTTCGTAGTCCCAAATTGGGTCTACATCAGTCTGTCAGGTGTCATTTGCTGCTTTTCATTACTAACATGGCGCATTTTTCTATGTCAAATCCCATCCCTATGTCCTGATTGTATATTCTTACTGTGTATATTAGAGTTTCCAATTCTTTTTCATTTTTGGCAAACAGTTTGATGTCGTCCATCTACATTAGGTGATTGATCTTTTCCTTCGATTTACTAAGTTTGTATCCGGCTGTGGATTTTCTGAGAATGTGGTTGAGTGGCATCATCGCAACTATAAATAGTAATAGTGATAGTGCATCTCCTAGGAATCTCTTTGGATCTTTGTTTCAGTTATGCTTTTCCTTCCTGTTGTCAATTCCACTCTTCAGGTTTTCATGGTTTTCTCAATAAAGTTTGACTTCATCTGATATTTCGTGCATTTTGAAGGCAGTTTATTATCCAGCTTTGCTGAATCATATCATATGTTTTTGTAGTCAATCCAGGCCATAGCTAGATTTTTCTGCCATGTCTTGATTTCGTTGAGAATGTTCTGATCAATGTAGAGTAGCTCTCCTGTGCATCTGAATCCTTTGCAGCATCCTTTCCATTTCTCAGGGAACAATCCGCGGCTTGTCAGAGAAAAATAAACCTCTCTCCTTATTTGTGCCGTTAGTATTTTCTTCATCATAGGTAGGCATGTTATGGTTCTGTAGTTGTTTGGATCGGTTCTTTTGAGGGAGCCTTTTTAGATCAATGTGGTCTTTCATTCGGGTACGTGTGCTTCTTGTGGACATATGTTTATTTCGAGTGCAAGTCTGTCATCTGTGGTGGTGAATTTCTTGAACCAGAATCTATGTATTCCTTCATTTCCTGACGCTTATTATTATTCCTTAGTTTTTCACACCAGTGTTAACTGATGGTCTTTCCTTTTTGTTTGAGAAATCGCAAGTGTCCTCAAGTCTCCAGGTCTCTCCTCAGTTTTCTGGCTGATCTTTCCAATACTGTAGTTTGGATGGTCTCACCTTGTCGTCCTCCGGTTTCTAGCACTTTCAGTCTCCTCACCGACCCTTTGGGACCGTTTTGAGTGTACCAATTAAAACTGGCATCATCGTCATTTTCATGTTCCATAACATGTCCAGGTTTTCTCGTATACGATTTCGCGAGTTTGTCGCTTGAAATCTACTCATATTTATTCTTCTTCCTATTTCTGTTTAATAGTTTTTATTGTTTTTCTCTCTGAACTTATGTTGTCAGTGCTGTTACTGGCGGTTGTAAAAAGCCTCTCTTTACTCTTTTTAAGATAGTCCTTGAGTCCTCGAGTATTGATACATCCATGCAATCCTCAATGCTAGCGAGTCTTATTCCCCCTTCTTTTCTTGACAAATAGAGCTTATGTCATTTCTCTGATGTAACGCTTTGTCCGTTGATCTATTTGTATGAGTTCTAACCTCGACCAATTTAAGAACCGTCCTGAGTTTCTTATAAAGGGGATTGCCCTGATATTTATTCCTATGATGAGATTTCTGCTGTAGAGCTTAGTTTCAAGAAGCGTTCCTTATTTTTTCTTTCATATCTGCCTTTTTTACGGTGTCTGTCTCCAATATTTCCAAGCACTAGTAGTTGTTTTTTTTCTCCAAGCGTTCTGATCCTTTTCTGATATGTTAATTCTCTTCCTTCTGTGATTTCTCATTTCTCCACTATTCATTACGAGCATGGTACATTTTTCTATGACAAATTCCATTCCTATATCCTATTATGTTTTCCTATTGTTTGTATCAGGCTATTTTTTTTATGTCATCCATGAGTATAAGGTGATTATTTTTTCTTGTGATTTGGAAAATTTGTAGCCCCGACCCCATACATTTCTAAAGTACGTGATTGAGTGGCATCATAGTTATAACGAATTGCAGAAGTGAGAGTAAGTGTCCCTGGAAGATGCCTCTTTTCATTTGACCTCTGCTAGGGTTTTACCTCTCGCTATCAATTTCCCTTTCCAGTTTTCCATGGAATTCATGATAAAGTTTATGATTTTGTTGAATATTTTGTACATTTTTGGACGCTCTATTATGTAAATTTGCGGAAACATAGCATAAGCTTTTTTGTTGTCAATCTATACCATGGCTACATTTCCCGTTTCGTTTTAGTTCCTTTAAGGATGTGCTAATATATATATATAGTTGGTCATTTGTCTCTTTTGTTCCCTGCGGCATCCTTATTGTTTTTTTCGGAAATAGTCCGGGAAATACAAGGGAGTAATAAATTTCTTCTCTTATCTGTTTTCCACATCGTAAATAAACACGTTATTGGTTTATAGTTGTTGGAGCTGGTCCCGTTTTGGTATTCTTCTGGATCAGCTTATTTTTCCCTTTCGTCATCCACTTGTGTATACTTGCTTGTTGTAGGTATTTACTCAGTTAAAGACACAGGCTGTCGTGGATGGATGTGAATTTTAAAAACAGAATCCATTTGACCCATCATGGCCTGGCGTTTTCCAATTTAGTATTTTCTTGAGTGTTGCTCTTAGAGGGTCCAGTTGTATGTTCGCCACGGGACCTTCTTCGAGTTTTTTCAATTCTTTTTCTTATTATTTATCCATTCAGCTTTTCCGCTTTGTTCTTTCCTTTTCTATATTTTACTCCAAAATTGTTTTGTTTCTTTTACCTCCGGTTGTTGATTGGTTTTTGCGCACTCTCCCCAACCAGGTGGTATTATTATTATTATTATTATCATTATTATTATTATTATTATTCTGTAGGAGTTTTTCACGCCAGTTTTAACAGGTGATTTTTCACTGAGGCCTGAGTGACAGCAAGTCTTTTCGTGTCTTCAGGACTCTTCTCAGTATTCTAGCTGATGTCAACAGCTCTGTAGTTAGAATGATCTCGATTCTTCCTCTAACGTCTAGATTTCCCATTTTCTTTTCCAAACTTTTGGAGACCGTTTTAAGGGCACTGACGACACCGTTACTTTTTATGTTTCACAGCTTTTCCGCTTTCTAGCAAGATCCAAGTATTTATCTATTTTTCACTTTCTTTCTTTTTATATTCTACGGTCCACTGGAACGGCGGTAAAATTCCCTTCCTTCATCCACTCGGATATCCTTGTTTCTTGTAGGTATTTACTAAATTGCAGACCCAGTCCGTCGCGGATAGGTATACATTTTTAAAACTAGAATCCATGTATCCCTCCATGGTCCGGTGTTTTTAAATTTGCTTCTTTCTGGAGGGTTGTTTCAAGCAAGTCCAGGCGGATTTTCGCTTCGAAGGCCTTCAATTTCTTGTAATTATTTTTCCTAGTTAATTATCCATTCAACCTTTCTTTTATGTCTTTCTATTCCCACATCTTCAAAACTATTTTGCATCCTTATACATTCTCCACCTACTTGTGGGAAGAATTTTCTTTCATTGTTTTGGAAGGTTTTGATTTGCTTGTATTTTCTGACCATATCACATTATCTTTTGAGTTTCCTCTCTTTCACCTCAATCTCTTGATCAATTTCTTTCTGTTGTATTTTCAGACTTTATTATGACAGACTGACCTGTAAGTATATTTCTTGTAAATTCAGGTATTATTATCGCTTTCCAAATTCTTTTTACACCACCAATAATTAGTGGTCTTCAATGAAGTCCAAGTCATAACAAGTATCTCTAGTTCTCTAATACTCTTCTAAGTATTTTCTCTGCTCTCAGCAGGTCTGAACGGTCTCAAATCTTTCTCGAATCACCAGTTTTCCTTGTCTCTTTTCCAGGTTCTTGAGAATTGTTCCAAGGGTTCCAAATGGGATTAATATTTCATGTTAAATAACTTTTTAGTCATCTTGCAACGTCCAGTTATTTACCCAGTTTTTCACTTTCTTTTAATTTTACTGTTTTGTTGTTTGCTGGAAACGTGAATTCTATCAGCAAAGTCGTTTTCTTTTTATTAACTAAAGCTAGGCCTAGCCTTCTAGTTTCTATTACGTAGCCATATTCAGGTCATCTTGTGCGCAAGGTCCTTAGTTTTTCTTCTGATATGTCTATGAAATTGTTTTTCTTACTATTTCTGTTTTCCCGATTTTATATTTCCTATTTTCCAATATTGGTTTAGGTCATTATTGTTATTTCTATTATTCGTTGTTGTAATTAATCTCTCTTGGTTCTTTTTTTTTTTTGTGTGTTTTATTCATACCCCGGAATTATTGCATCGAATCAATATCCATTGTTAGTTTGTCTTCTTCTTTAAACATGATTTCTTGTGCATCATCTTCAATTTTTTCGTTCTGTGCTCTATATTTCTTAGCCCTTCTCTTATCTAGTTCAGGAAAGCCCACGGATATGGCACAGTTTCTGCTTCAGAGTTTGATTTCTTACTGTTTGCGTTAAGGTTCACAATGCCATTTTGTTTTTGGTAAAAAATATGAGATCCTCTGTGTACATAAAATGGTTTCTTGCAATTTTGTAAAACTTCTTTATGTTTTCATAGGATATAATTCAGCGGTATAATTACAAGAGCAGCGAATCATTTGTGAAAATTACATCTTTCTGTCATTCAAAAAGAAGTTGGTATCTTTCAATAGAATAACCAATTCCTTTTCTTATCTGAGTATGTCGAAATTTTTTGGGTCATTACCAAAAACCGACTTTAAAACAAATTAACAAAACAAAAAAAATACTGAATGTAAAGGTCCCAATGCTAAAAATAAATAAGTCGGAGCAAAAAACGAACTAGAAACTTATTACGAAAATTACAAATGCTTTATTCTAAAAAGTGGCCAAAAATAGACTACAGCTAAAGGGTTGCAAATCAGTTCCTATGCAAGAATTCATTCATCAACAGAACTCAAAACAAAAGCATCATTAAAAACATTAGCAAAAATTACATATCTCTTATATTCATTAACAAAACATAAAACTAAGGCAACATTAATAAAAGGGGTCCTCGTGATGTAATGGTTAAAGTGCTGGACTGCGGAATCGTAGTAAGCGAGATCAAACTCCAGTCGCGTTATTTCATTCGCTTTCGCTTATATATCCAGTTATTGGTTAAATAGTACCACTACTGTTCTTCTACAAGGAGGGCTTTGGCATTAAATAGCCTACGAAGGTTGATATGCCAATAAAAAAAGAAACCAAACCAAACCAAACCATTAATAATAGTGTCCAAAATTACGTATCTTACTTCCTTGTAAGCGGCTGAAACCGGTTCCCTTTTTTCTTTCTTTTTTTTTTCTTTTCTCTCCTGGCCGGAGAAAGCCTAAAACTTCTTAGTTTGTGTTATCTGTTATTTTTCGGAGACTCTTTCTTTCTTTCTTTCTTTCTTTCTTTGTGTGTGTGGAAAGTTTGTAGTTTAGTTGTCGATGTATTCTTTTTCTTTCGTTTCTTTACACTTTTCTTTCTTTCCTTTCTTGTTGTCTTTCTTTCTTTCTTTCTTTCTTTCTTTCTTTCTGTTTGGTATCTACAGATCCTTTAGACCTGAATTATTCCAGTTTGTTTTTCCTCAAGATAGCTACTAAACGAATTGGCAACTTCTAGTCCGCTCATTTTAACTAAGAAATATCCAGGTCTGCATCTCTCAGAAATTACGTTTCTCTGCTAGACAAAAAAAAAAAAAACTTCTGCCATGAGCTATCTCGGTTACATCTTCACCCTACGATGGTCTATAGAGAAAAGAGGACGAAATTTTACTTCCTTCTCCCACTTCCAAAAAAGAAGCCTTGACTTTCCCCTACTACTATAGCAACAGCAAGCCCACAGTTTCGGCCGAAATTCTAAAGAACAGCTCTGTTATTTTCTGTCACCCTCCAGGTGGGAGAACCAAAAGTACTTTACAATCCATTACTCTGTTGATAGAATAGCAAACCGTTGGTCTTCTTTCAATGAACAAGTCTTTTCCCCAAAAATATTTTTCACGAGTGGCTAGGTTTATCCACATAAATGGGAGACATGTTATCTCTCTGTAGCTACGTTGGGTGTTTTTTTATTTTTTTCTAGATCAGAATAGTTTTCCTTTCGTCGTTCATTTGGAAAAGTTTGCTTCTTGCAGACATTTGCGTAAATGCTGAACTAATTTGTCGTGAATCATTTGGCCCAGAATTCATGAATCACGTCTTGACGTTGCGTTTTCCAATTTGTAGTTTTCTTAAGGGTTCCTCTTAGGAATTTAAGAAGTATTCTAGATTCTGGTCTTTCTTCGATTCCTTGCAGTCCGTTCTTAATACTGATTAATCATTCAGCCTTTTGGTCGTATACCTCGTGTGTCTCTGATCCGAGAGTTTTCTCCAGAATTGTTTGGTTTCCATTGTATTCAGTTGTTCAAGTTTCTTCATACTTTCTCTGTTTGCGTTGATCGAATCTGTTTTCATCGTTTTGGAATGTCCTATTTGGCTTGTATCAATGGATCTTGCGTCAGTATCATTTAAGCCAACTTTTTAGCCAATATTTTTGGTTTATTTCTTCTTGTTGCATTATTTCTCTCCTTTGTTGTTGTCGTTTACCAGTTGTTCCATTCCATTGTGCCCTTGTGTGTTTTCCTTTCCTTGGTATTTTTGCATCCTCTCATGGTTTATTTTTATCATTTCTGTCTCTAATCTCATTGCCCATCTGGCTCTTTTCCTATTTTTTTATTCCTTATCTGGATTCTAAGTTTGTGACATTACATTTGATCTTACATAAATTAGATTGTTCAATTCGCTGATATTTGTTAGAATATATTTTCGTAATTTGATAATCTTCTCCATTTCTAATTTAACTTTTTTCCAGTTTTGATTCGTTTGTGACGGAAGTACTTTATTCTGTTTGGTCTTTATTTTGTTTATCAACTTCAATTTGTCTCTTTCTCTTAAATTTATTGTCGTTGTGAAAGTGCTGAGCTTCGTATTGTTGTATCTTTCAGTATCTTCTGTTTTTTCCTGCTTATTTTCTTAGAGATATCTTCTTGCTAAGTGCTTTCTTCTTCACTTATTTATCCACATATTTACAGAATTTCAAGATCTGATTATTATCTTTCTTGCTTGGTCCACAAGTTAGTTGTATTGAACTTTTTTTCCATATTTCCATCATTTACTTCCAGTAAATTGTTTGTGTTGGTGTAAACTCATCCACATCTCAAATGACACTATTACATTTTAAAATCTAGAGCTGTCATTTTTTGTGAAATTGTTTGACAAATTACACCATTTCTTAATTTAATTTGGATATTTGATAAAGCCGAAAATAGAGAATTCTTCTTAGATTCTTTTAATTCTCAGAAGGTAGGGATCAGTATCTAGATATCTTTTCTGACGAAGACGTCAATTCGTTGCATACTCATGTGCAGAAACATAACGGCGACACAATAAAGACGAGCGGACACAGTTCTTTAGAAAAATATACCTCTCACATTTTATTCGCGAAAATTTGATATTGGTTATGTGTGAGAGGTGAGTTGGAGACCGAACAGAACCGCAACATATTGACTCCCACTCTTCTGGCTATCACAGCCTTTCTTTCCCGTTCTCCTGGACTGCTCAACCGGGGGCCTGGGGACCCAGGCTCTGCGGGGACATGATTCTCATTCCAGCATCTTTTCTCCAACTGATCTGAACTTCCTGTCGCCGGGGTTATGTAATAATTTGACACCCACGTACTTCCTGCGAGCGTCACAATTTCGCACTCAATTCAACCCCCCGACAGTCAAGGTCGCCTCTGATCTCCTGATATCTTCGACCGGATGAACCTGTTATTTACACAGGTGCATTTCTTCTTTTGACAGCTTGGCTGGGTCGGAGGTCAATATGCAACAAAATGAGTTTCAGAAGAAAGAGATCCTTATAAATCAATAAAAGGATTTGAAATGAATCGGTTATTTTCGGCTGTATTATAGTTTGCCCTGCAAGGAATATCTATTTATTATTAATTATATAGCAAATAGAACATTTTTAAGAAAGCATTACTAATACGATTATCATTATTATTATACTACTCATTTGAGAGTTTTTCACACCACCATTAGCTGAGAGACAACAAGTTTTCTCAAGTCTCCAGAACTCTTCTTGTCGATCTCAACAATATTGCCGTTTAGATGGTCTCCTCTCGTCCTCCAGTCCCTGTGACTGCACCGGGCGTGCCAATTATCACTGTTTTTTCACGTGCCATTGTTTTTTCAGTTCTCGAGCCAGATCTAGGTACTTATCCCTCTTTTCGCTTTTCATGACTTTTGAATTGTCAGCCGAAACGGCAAGGCCTACTATTCGGCAGGTTCTCTTTTTTTGTCGACTATCACTAGATCTTGTCTTCTAACCGAGATTAGATGATCCGTTTGTATCTCAGTCCCAGAGAATTTTCTGCGTCTCATTTTCTAGGACATATTCTGGGTTGTTCATATACCACTTGTTCGTATGGTCAACTTTAAAATTCTTGCACAATTCCAAGTGAATTATCTTCCTCATTCAGTCGTGTCTAGTCTTATACTCTCTTTGTACTATTTTACTGCATTCGCTTATTATGTGATTGGTTGTTTCGTCTCTGTCACCACATTATCAACTTCTGCTATTTTGTTGTGTCTTGTCTATTCTTGCTTTGACATAATAAGTCCTTATGTCGTTGTCTTGTGCTGCTATAAGTTTCTTTCTTGAGGTTTCCCTTTCTTAGCCATATCTAAATTTTCTCATGGGAGATTTTGCTTGTTTTTCGCTTGAAATGTCCATACAGTTGTTTTATTCACATTTTTGTTTTCCATTTATTTGGTTCTGTTGATGCTTGTATTGTCGGTATTGTTTCTGGTCACTGTAATAATTCCTCCCTCTTTTCTTGACAGTCTACGCCATCTTTGGGATGTAAAGCCTTATGTATCGTTATGAGTTTTCTTGTACTCTGGTCCATTCGTTAAGTTCTCTCGTCTACTTTAACAATGTTCCCAAGTATCTTACGAGGGGGACAAACCAGATATTTATCTCTTTGATGAGATTTCTGCTATGTAGTTTGGTTTCAAGTAGTTTTCTCGTTCTTCTGAACTATTCTTTTTTTTTCCACCTTCGCATGTTTGATAGCGTTTGCTTCCAATATTACCTAGTATTAGTAAGTTTCCTTTTCTCCAAGCGTACTGAATTTTTCTTGATTTGGTAGTTCTATTCCTTCCATCATTTGTCGTTTTCCGCTTCTTATTAATACGATGGGACATTTTTCTATACCAAATTCCATCCCAATCTTCACTGTATATCCATACTGCCCGTATTAGGGTTTCAAATTCATTTTCATATTAGGCAAACAGTTTGATGTTGTCCATGAAGATTAGGTGGTTGATGTTTTTGTAATGATTTATGAAGTTTGTATCCGCCTGTATATTTCCTAAGTATGTGATTGGGTGTCATCATCGCTATTACAAATAGTAATGATGGTACCGAATTTCCCTGGAAGATCCCTCCCTGGATTTTCACCGCAACTCAGCTTTTTCCTCATACTGACAGCTCCTCTCACCAGTTTTGCATGCTATTTTCGATAAACTTCATGACTTCGCCGGATATCTTGTGCATTTTGAGACAGTCTTTTATCCAGCTTTGTGGGACCATACCATGTGCCTTTTTGTAGTCAATCCATGCCATAGCTAGATTTTTCCGTCTCGTTTTGCTGTCTGTGAGGATTTGTTGAACTGTGTAGAGTAGCTCTTTTGTACCTCTGGCCTCCTTGCAGTATCCGTTCTATTCCTCGGGAAACAGTCCGGGGCTTTTTAGCGAATCGTAAATCTCTTCCCTAATTTTGGCCGTTAGTATTTTCCAACTCAGCGTTAGACACGTTATGAGTCAGTAGTTGTTGAGGCGGTTCCTTTTTGGGAGTCGTTTTGGATCAGGGTGGTCTTTCATTTTGTCATCCAATTAGGTACTTTTTGAGTGTCTTTTAATGAATCAAGGTGTATGTTCGCTTTCGATACTTCTTTGAGTCTTTCTCTTTTGTCTTTTGTTTAACTGTAACGTCGGAGGTTGAATAAATAGATAAATAAAGCAGACGATAGTCGCTGAATAACAAGGCCAGAAATGACTAAGGAAAACTAAGGTCCGAAATCTTGTGCGCATTCGTGAGTGGAAGGGATTGTTCTGCTCCCCCACACAACAGGCGGAGGTGGAGGGATAACTTCTGTCTTTTCGAGAGTCGACAGCAAGACGCGATAAGATGAAGACGTCAGTAGGAAACGAGCCACGAGGATGCAAGAAGAAAGTTTACGAGTTCCCAATTCTAAGGCGCCCCAAAGAGGGTGTTAGACCCAGTAGACAAGCATGTTAGAAACAAGAAAAAATTCAAGGCCTGTGTCTACTCTAACTTTACTAGGATAATATGTGCTTATTTTGCCAAGCGAAGCGGTCGTCTCAGTTCCCCACCCTCTTTCTTTCTGCTGGCGGCTATCTACAAGTGTGTAGTCAATAAACCTTCGTGTAGCTTAAAAGAGTTCTTGCTTTTCTCAGTTTGGTTACCACGGTGAAGTCACAACGAGGGTCAAGAGTCTTTTTAGTACCGCTATGGTATATAACCAGTCAGCTTTTCTCTTATGTTGTCTCCGTTCCGATATTTATCTCTAAAATTGTGACCCAATTGTTGATATGTCTTCGTGCATAATCCCCTACTTACTGGTAGAATTTTCTTTCGTTGTTTTGGATTGTCCGTTTTGTCTGTATTGTTTTATTTTGTCTCGATATCTTTTTAGTCCTCCTTTTGCTAATACCTTCCGATTTATTTCCTCGAGTTATATTGTTTGTTTTAATTGTATTGGTTTTCTCTTTTCATCCTAACCTATACCAGCGTTTCGCCTCTGTCTTAGCATTTTTGTTTGTTGTCATAAATTTCTTATCTGTGTTTCCAGTTAAATTTCTCATCCAGTTTGTGAATTTCTGTTTGTCTTCTTTAGGGAAAGATCGATATTAGCCCCTGCATAGGTTAGTTCCTTTAATTCCATGATGCTGTTCGTTGAGGTATGTGTTAATAATTCGTAAATCTTTTTTCATTTTCTGCCTTGACAGTCCCCCAGTTTTGGTTTCCTAGCGATGGTAATCTTGTCTTCTTTTTAGAAATAATTCTCATTAAATTTTCTAAATTCATTTCTTCTTGTGTTAGTGTTTGTTTTGTGTGGTTTGGGCGTGAGGTGTTTTGGTTGATATTACATTGTTGTTCATTTCGGGTAGAGTGTTCTTATTTTTCAGTATTCAAAGTGTCGATTATTGTATTAGGGTCTTTCTTGTCTTGATTCCCTCTTTATTTTTTGGAGCATTTCTAATATTTCAAGTTCAGAAAACCAACGTTTCTTTACTATCGCCCTACCTTGGTAAGTGAGATTTTAGCTTGTCTGAAATCTAGCGCATTCTTCCCTAATTTCTCTCATTCTTTTTCCGTGGCCTCTTTCTGTTGGGTTGGTCCTAAATTATTATTATTATTATTATTATTATTATTATTATTATTATTATTATTATTATTATTATATCACTTTTCGCAAGTTTTTTACACGACTGTTAGTGTCACTGGTATCTGAGAGACAGACAAGCTCCTCAGGTCTTAATGCTGCGGTCTGGACGGTCTTGATTCTTCCTTTGATTTCCAGTTCACCCAGTCTCTGTTCCAAGACTCTTCTCAGTATTCAAGCCAATATTAGTAATGCTGTGGTCTTTATGCTCTCAATTCTTTCTCTGATTTTCAGTTCCTCCAATCTCCTTTCAGGGACTATTGTCAGTAGTCTAGTCAATCTTAATAATGCTGTGGTTTGGATGAACTCGATTCTTCGTCTGATTTCCTGTTCCTCTTGTCTCTTTTCCAGAACTCTTTTCAGTATTCTAGCCAATCTTAAAAATGATGTGGTTTGTATGCTCTCAATTCTTTCTCTGATTCCCAGTTCTTCCAGTGTTTTCCCAGGACTCTTTTCAGTATTTATGCCAATCTTAACAATGATTTGGTTTGAAGGATCTCGATTCTCCCTTTGATTTCCTGTTCCTCTAGTCTCTTTTCCAAGACTCTTTTCAGTATTCTAGCCAATCTTAACAATGCTTTGCTTTAGAAGGTCGGGAATATTTCTCTAATTTCCAGTTCAACCGGTCTCTTTTTAGGAACTCTTCAAATTATTTTAGCCAATGTAATCAATATTGAAGTCTGCATGGTCTCAATTATTTCTCTGATTTCAACTTCCCAAGTGTCTTTTCCTGGACTCTTTTCAGTATTCTTGACAATCTTCACGTTGTTGTGGTTTAAAGGTTCTCGATTATTCATCTAATTTCAAGTTCCCCTGTCTCTTTTCCAGGACTCTTATTCCAGCCAATCGTAACAATGCCGTGGTCTGAATGGTCACAACTCTTTTTCTGATTTTCAGTTCCCCATGTCTCTTTTCCAGGACTCTACTCAATATTCTAGCCAATCTTAACATTATTTTGGTGTAGATGGTCTTGATAATTCCTCTAGTTTCCAGTCTTTCCAGTCTCTTTTCCAGGACTATTCTCAGTATCCAATCTTAATAATTCTGTGGTCTGAGTGGACTCGATTCTTCGTCTGATTTTCTGTTCCTCTAGTCTCTTTTCCTGGACTCTTTTCAGTATTCTAGCCACTTTCCTGTTTCTCCATTTTTTAAAAAAACTTTCGGGAGTGATCCATGCACAGAATTACAATTTGTATAACCGTCACTCTTACGTAAAATCCACTATATGACAATTTTTTTGTTAATGAAAACTGTCAAATTATGTCACGGGGGGGGGGGTACTTAGTTTTTAAAATAAATGAAATTACGGGTCGGCCGACACACACACACACATACACACACACACACAAAATAGATGAATTTTCGACAGTGTAGCGGACATTCTTAGACGTTGATGCTGTACATTCTGAAAATTTAAGCGAACGTTTTTTTAGGTAGTAAGATAATACATGTCAGATGACAGATCAGAGAATATTCGAGGCCAGACAGTATTCAATCGTCAGTCAGTATGGATTCGATCGTCAGATTGGCATAGGGTGTGTTTATGCGAAGGGGGTGTAACTGAATATCAAACCGGACAGTCAAGAAAGTTTTGATTTCACAAATCGAAGAATCTAGTGGTTGATATTAGAAGCGAGCCACGAAAAATACCTGTCAGCTTATTTCTCTCTCTCTCTCTCTCTCTCTCTCTCTCTCTCTCTCTCTCTCTCTCTCTCTCACACACACACACACACACACACACACACACACACCTTTTGCTTAAAAAATCAATTGACGGACAAATAAAAGTAAAACTATAATTCCTTGCATTGGTTTCGGTGACTCTTGATGTGACAAGAGAAATTTCTTTCATCAAGAAAGAAGTCGGGAACCTGCTTGCTTAACAGGAAACTAAAGAACGGACAAAAATTCGACTACCCATCGCCTAAAATCCATATAAAATACCACTCCCCCAAAAATCCTCACTTCTGATCACAAGGCACACAGCCATTTGTTGTTGTGATTACTGCAGTATATTCCTAGGAATATAATTTAGTGACATCATTTCTATCACAAATGGCGACGGCGCATCTACCTGAAAGAAGCCTCTTTCGGTTTTTACCTCTGCTAAAGTTTTTCCTTTCGCTGTTAATTCCTTTTTCCAATTTTTTATGGCTTCCGTGGTGGATTTTATGCTGCTGCTTCTTGCTAGCAATCATTTAAACATGCAACCATTTTATAAAATACGACTTCAAATATGCTTTGATTCTGTTTATAGGTTATTCGAGCATTTAAATAGATTTTAGTTTACACAAAAAAAGTATATATATATATATATATATATATATATATATATATATATATATATATATATATATATTGAAGGTACTTGATTTGAAAATAAAAATATTTTACAAACAATCTTTTTCTTGTGCATTCGACTGGATTCTAGAAGGGTTAAATCCCTTATGATTCCCCCCAACCCAAAGAGCAAAGATGGGATCGGTGTAATGTATCATGGTCAAATGATGTTGGCGCCGGTTTTATAGGAAACTACCCCATGACCTTATGTCAGCGTGAGGCTGCTTGTAAGAAAAGGAAAACAAGAAATAGGAAATGACTGTTGTCGAACAATCAAGAAGATTGTAGAGAATTTTATTTGCCTAGCGATGGACATAAGAAAGGGAAAATAGATCCCGGCTTGCTGAGTAGAGTAATTCCTGACCTAAGGCGCGAAGTCGAGAATCTTACTTGCTTAATTCGAAAAGAGACAACAGGTAGCAAGGTAGGATACAACAAACATCTCTGCGGCACCCCTGCTTTTCTAGCATCAGCCTCAATAGCAGTAACATCACATACTTATTTAATTCACGCTAAATCTTGAAGATTCAGCTTGTCATATCGATGGAGAAAGTACATGTGTAGAAAACCGGAAGGAGATATTACCTTAACCGACCTCTAGTCCTAAATCTAATCACATTAATAGTCATTAATCCCACAATTGCTTTTTCTCCACTTTTCCGAAAAAACCAGGAACGGGATAACAGACGAATCATCTTTGCTAATCAGTTTTTTATTAGTCTTCCTCTAAAGCTTTTGGTTTTTCTATCTCACAGCAATGTCGGAACAAATAACACTTAAACAAATGAACATTTTGACTTTATTTATTGTAGTCTTCGTATAATCTTTCAAAACTTTAGTTGTGTTGTATATACAATGAAAAAATTTAACCATGTCATTCATTAAGCGAGTTGGGTCACAAGCAAATCATGCTTGATTATTTTTATAAACATTTGAGAAAATCCAAGATTGGATTCTCAACCTCGTTTCATATTGATCATCTTATTTCGCAATCATAAGCTTTTACTTCGTTCAATTTTTAAAATTTTACCAAGGTGTCTCTTTTCTAATAGGCATAATTGAAATAGTGATTTTCAGTAATTTGCTTACGGGAATTGAAAGGTTCAATGATGGTGAACTATGAATGTTGTACTTTAGTTTCAATTAGATATTTTGCGCTTCAATATATTTCATACCCCGCTTCCCAAACAAAACAATAAAAAGTGAAAAACCTTTTAGCATAGTGGTAAAATATTTAAATCGTTTGATTGATTCTATGCTAGTGTGTTAGAGAGTAAAAAGCAGTAAATAAATATTAGAATCATAAACAGAACATAAAATCCTATTTATGACTCTGCTAAGAAAGAGGAATAATGTCAGCTGTTGTTGTAAGAATTCTGTTATGATTCAATATCCCCAGAGTTAAGATGGATGACATTGTTAGCGTGAAGTGTTCAAATTCAGAATGTTAACACCTAAAGTAAATATTCCAATATTGCTACACCATGTGTGCTTTTATGTCCACGCGTATTCGCCTAAACAGATTTTACACACACACACACACACACACACACACACACACACACACACACACACACACATATATATATATATATATGTGTGTGTGTGTGTGTAGGCGCGTATGTGTGTACATATGTACGTTTATCTATATGTATATATATGTACGCGTGTGTATCCGTGTGTGTGTGTGTTCATATCTACATGTGCATGCACACACACACACACACACACACACACACACACACACACACATACATACATATATATATGTACTGTTACTTGAGCAATATTGAAAAGTCCTGGAGGCAGCATTCGACAAAACAGCAGCTGTAGGGCCACCTACCACCCATCACGAAAACTATCCAAGTTAGACGAACCAGACATGTGGGACACCGCTGGAGAAGTGGGGACGAACTCATAAGTGACATACTCCCGTGGAACCCTTCACATGGACGAGCAAAGGCAGGACGACTAGCTAAAACCTATGTACAACAGCTCTGTGCTGATACAGGATGTAGCCTTGAAGACTTCCCGGGAGCGATGAACAATAGAGACGGATAGCGAGAGAGGGTCAGGGAAATCCGTGCCGACGGCGCAACATCATGATGATGATGACTTTTCTTTAAATTTATTCTGCTTTATATGCTTGTCGAGCTCAAAGGGATTTACTCCTGTGGACCCCTTCACATGGACGAGTAAAGGCAGAACGTCCATTTCGAACCTACATACAGCAGCTCTGTACCGATGCGAGATATAGCCCTGAGGATCTGCTGAAAGCAATGGACGATAGGGAGGTGTGGCGAGAGAGTGTTAGGAATATCCGTGCTGACAGCCCGACATGATGATGATGATATGCTTGTAAATCGGTATATATATATATATATATATATATATATATATATATATATATATATATATATATATATATATATATATATATATATATATATATATATACGTGGTACATTCAATAAGTTTCCATACTTTTTTGTACAGGCATTTAAAATTGTCGTAGACTCTTGAAAATTCAGTATGTTATTGCTATACATCTTGTAAGATGACTGACCAATTTTTATGATTTCAGTTTAAAATGAACATCTACAGCGGCAATTGGAATACACCCTACTAAAGCCTGATTGTCATAGCTGGTGAATTTCAAAAATGCAATCTGACACTTTAGAAGAACGATATGCTATAAAATTCTGTTTTAAACTTGGAAAAAATGCCACAGAATGCTTCAGACTGCTTTTGGAGCATCTTGCATGAATCGATTATCAGTTTTTGAGTGGCTTAAGAGATTTGAGGAAGGCAGGGAATCTGTGAGGGATGATAAGAGGTGTGTGAGGAGTAAGGAAGTCAATACAGCAGAGTTGATTGGCCAAGGGGTTAGGGTTAGGGTTACTATGTTGAGGTTTTAAGAGAGTTCAGGAAGAGATTCCGTCGGAAGAGGCCAGCACTCTTCAAATCGAGTCAGTGGCATTTCCATGAGGACAATACACCAGTCCACAACTCCATCCTTGTCACAGACTATTTGACCAAGATGGGCATCAAGACAGTTCCTCACCCTCCCTATAGTCCAGACCTTGCTCCCTGTGACTTTTTGGTTATTCCCTAAGCTCAGAGGCTGTCGTTATGAGACAATTGAGGAGATGAAATAGGCTGTGACGAAGGCAATTGACACGCTAACACAAGCTGTTGTAACGGTAGAACAAGTGCATTGCAGCTGGAGGAGATTACTTCGAAGGGGACTAGAGTTTCATGTGTGTACTATCAATAAAAGTGCCTATACGAAAAAAGTCTGAAAACTTATCGTATGCCCCTTGTATATATATATATATATATATATATATATATATATATATATATATATATATATATATATATGAGATTTTTCACGCTTACTGTGACGAAAAATTGTGTTCTTAACGGATTAAAATTGAAATTAAAGTATTTTATGAATATTTTTCCACGTGATATTATCAACTTCATTGTGAAAATATTTTGAAAGAACATAGTCTTTTCTTTAAGGAAAATCTCATGTAATGAGCAGTAATCCGATATTTATTTAAGATTTTGAGGCTGAAATCTTATATGGTTTTAGAGACTTTAACTGCAGAGTCTTATTCACGCTGTTAGAACTTTAACAGAAACATCTTTTTAAAACTCCGACATGATATAATGTTTTTATCAAGTGCATAGAAATAACAAAAAATAAACTGAATTACAAATAAAATAAAAGATACGGAACATAATGCTTCATCATGATTTCGTGACTAGTTTTTTACTTTCATGTAGCACAGGGTTTTAAGATGATTTTTACTCAAGATAGAATGAATTTACTATTACTATTGAAAACGAGAAGGTTATTCTAAAAGTTGTAGTTGAAACAATTCAATCAGCGATGAGATGAAATGAATATTCTAGAAACTGTTGTAACAATAACAATGACAATAGTAAAGTAATATATCAAACATGATCACAATAATGAAAACAGACAGGTATATTGTAAGGATATTAATTATAATTCTAAACAATAGAGTAAATAATATTATTTCTCATTTAAACCAGCACGAGATATGGTGTATGAAATATGGTACATGAAATGTCATTACAAACTAAGGTCATATTTTGAATCATAAAAAGATTGTAAGTGAGAACTATAGAAAAATAGGTTTAAAAGATATGGAAAAATTGTGAAGTGTATCATTGTCATTAACGTTAATAAGTTAAACTTGTAAAAATGAGTCACCAATCCGTGAAAATTAGGAAATGTACTGATAAAAATGTAACTTATTTTAATTTTCTTAGTTATATAACATATTACACGACCCGTGAACTCATTGTGTTCTCGTTATGATATCAGTACATGCTTATTACTGATGCTTCCATTTGGGAAGAAATGAGGAATTGTTATTTTCATATCATATTTATATCTGTGATATTGAAAATTAGGTGATTAAAAATGACGTTCAGCACGTATGTAGACCCTACAAAATTATACGAATCTGCAAAATTAATGTCATTAAAATTTGGTTCAGAGTATTGATTTTTTTTTCTGGAATTTGCGAACACAAAAATACTCAAAAGAATTTTTCCATTATGTTGCATATTATAATACAAAACTAAAAATGAAATTAATGGAAATATTTCAATATATTTCAATGTCATTCTATTGTTCTAACTCATTGAAAATGAAATTGCTATTGTAATTTTTAAAGTATTCAACTCATTTAGTCACTTACATAGTCTTTTTATCTTCGCAGTTTTTTGCCTCCCATACTTAGTTGTTAGTACACTTTTTTCATAGACCTCAATGAATCATCCAGCAATAATCCTCCATTATGCTGATATCTAAATGTCTCTAATACATTTTTTCATGTCCTTGGCATCTTGAGGAAATATTTCCCCTTGTTTACTGACCTGCCCCAAATTTTTTACGGAGAAAATACAAATGCAAATCCAACCCAATTCCTTAAACTTGACCAACAAATGATATACAATTTCTTTGTATTTAGATTCCTTATTGGGAATAGATTAAGGAATTTTAAATAACTTCTTCAGGACCTTCACCCCAGGTTTTTCATCTCACCATTAAATTCTGCACAAAAAATGTGTTTTCTAATATTAGGTTCTGTAAATATGCTATTTTTCAGTTTAACAAACGGTTTAATTAATCCAAGTTTATATGGAATTGTGGTAGCAAGACTTTATCAGGATTGGGCAAGTTGGATCTGATGATAATGATGCTTTTGGGATCAAGTGGTAAATTTGTTATCTATTGTAATGTGTCCTTTACAACCATATTCAAGTTTATTAAAAATAAGTGTTTTTCTTTTAAACATAGATTCCATTATTAGAAAATATGAAATTCATACGCTTCTATTGGAATAAATAATCCACATGTACAGTGCGTAATTATACGAAAATCTAGACGACGTGTTTTGTAAAAATGTTACAGTAAGCAAAAATAATCAGACATCTTTTACAATGTATACCAGTGACATCGTTCTGTTCAAGCTTGAGGTGGAAATCTGAAATTAACTTTCTACGTTAGATTATATTAAGTGTATTGTTCTACTGAAAATATTATGATATGCCGTTTTTACCGGTATATATATATATATATATATATATATATATATATATATATATAAGCAGACAACGATAATTCTAGTAATATATGCATATTATTCTGGGATATAATGTTATTTAAGAATTGAAAATGTTTAAGCCTAGGATAGAGTGATATCAAAATGCAATAAAAATGTCATTCAAAGACTGTCCTCTCAGTTGATATACCTATAACGTAATAAAGAGTATACTGAAATAAACGGATTAGATATACTATCTATATATTTTGTAATCTATAATTGGTTTGTTATATTCAGAAAAAAGTTACAGACATGCGCATGATACAGAAGATCTTTAATAAGTATTATTAGTAATATAGCAGTGATAATATCTGTGGTTTTAAAAGAGATTTATCCAGTAATTTGAAAGTAGTTCAATCTCGTATATTCTTTCCAAACAACCTGCTCAGCAGATTGTGAAGATTGATAGTCTTAATAATCCTCAAGTGACCATGCTCAAAGGACAGTTTACATATTTTATTCGATTAACTCAAGCCGTTGTCGTATATATATATATATATATATATATATATATATATATATATATATATATATATATATATATATATATATTAAGCATAAGAATAAACTTAAAGGGAACAATCTATGCAGAATATATATATATATATATATATATATATATATATATATATATATATATATATATATATGTATGTATATATATATATATATATATATATATATATATATATATATATATATATCAGCAAAGACAATTGCAGCAATGACACCGGCAAAGCATCACATGGTGGCCTGGCGTCAAGTGTAGTTTTGGGTGGTCAACAGTATCTCAGGATACCACCAAATTTTGTTGGTTCTAAATCAAAAGGCAAAGCACCAGATCATTGTTGATGCAGCTTTTGATGGATCTTAGATTTTCTTTATATACTTCCGTGATATATATATATATATATATATATATATATATATATATGTGTGTGTGTGTGTGTGTGTGTGTGTGTGTGTGTGTGTGTGTGTGACTTTGCTGAATAATAGATGAGATTCTGTTATTAGTTTATTACTGTTTTGGCAACCAGATTCATTCGGGAATTTTTTGTTTTTATTTTTTAGATAACTTCTGTAAATGGCAAGAAATTTGTAGATAAAAGAATATTCAATGAAAACAAGAGTTAAGTGAAAAGGATAAAGTTTTCTTTTTAAATTATTTAAGCCTAATATTCTAGAGTGAATTGAGCTGATTTATAGTAATTACTAGATTTATTTTTGCAGAGGATCACAAATAATTACAAAAAGATACGTAGAAACGCACTGCTTTCCTTCATATAATGGAAACACTTAAACTTGTTTTTTCAGACTTGCACATAAGTACAGATTAAAGACCGATTGTTTAAACTATCGTTTACACAAAAGGCACCAGGGTCATTTGTTTTGAACATTTATTTCTCTGAAATATTATCACTTGTTTACTATATCTACTTTATCATCATTTTAATCTATAGAGTAATGTAGCTTAACTAGGAATCTAAGGCAGAAACTAACGTATTATAATAGAAACGGTATAGTGCTAATACCTACATAAAATTAAGGTTTTCAATTTTTCCATAATTTGTAAATCTCTGATCAAAGTTTAATTATCTCAAAGATATTCATTTCACATGATCAATATCTAATTGTGGACTTTATTGTTCAACTTTTAGTCATGAACTTTACCATTCTAATATTGTCTTTAATACTTCATTAAATAAAAATCTTGATAAACTATTTCTGAATACATATCTATTAATAAATATATTGATTGACTGAGCATAATGTTGTTTTTATAAATTATATTGAACATTTTAGTGGGACAAATTTCTCAATATCATCAAGTTTTAGCTAATCGACACAAAATGTAAAGATCAAGGTGGAAATGATTTTCGTTTCATGCTCATCAACAAAATTATGTTGGTTTCTATTGTAAAAGTTAAATTTATATAAGTGTTGTCGAAATTGATAATAACTGGTAGTTCGTGATTTCATGCTTAATTTTGGATTTTTGGATTTTGTTGAGCTCAGCAATGGAATATTTTGCTTTTTTATTTATCAATTCAAAACAGTCTTTTCTTTAGATTATTGAGAATAAAAGATTTTTTGAGTTCAATTTCCTATAATTCTATGAATTATTAACAATATTTCGAGATTTATTATAACTAGAACTGTAATTAGAACAGAAGATGAAAACAAAATAAAAACAATTGTAATTTTAAAACGTGGCTTTTAAATCATTGCGCAGATTATTACGAAAATACAAATAAGAAAGAAAAAAATTAGAATTTACAGTTGCTATTTCAATCATCTGCTCATGTGATGATTAATGAAATATTTGTCAATTTGTGAATTAAGATAGATACACTCACCAATAATCAAGATACTGTTACGCCGCCATATGCCTAGCGGGCTTGCAGGGTGCCGTTCGTTCCCGCCAAGTCCTCCAGTTAAAGCAGGGTACACACGTAGGCTGGGGTTTGCTAACGCTATTTAGTATTACAGATATCACGAATTCCCTAGCTGAACCACATTTTGAAGCCACTAGGTGGGTTATAGGTGAGTTATTAAAATTCAACACAGCTAACTGGTTAGCTTTCCCCCTCAAATACAAGTCCTTCGACAAATACAATACTTCGACAACAAAAGAAGACTCTGAACTGCCGTGTTTGGGTAAACAAGATTAATAACAATATTCTTTTATTGAATAAAAGAAAGAAAAAAAACAAAAAAAATCAGGTAAGAGCCAGGAGCGAGAAAGTCTTTCTTCTAAATGGCGGAAGATGAAAATACAGTTCTTCAGCACGGGAGATACGGTCGACTTTCCTTCAAGTTTATCATTCGTGGAATATTCCCTCTTCTTTTCTCCTCTATCTTATCAGAGCTATTCTTTCCTTCCGTAAGTTGTCTTTTATTCACGTCAGCGTGAATACAGCGAGAGAAATTGAAATATACTTCAGCTTTATGTTCACTTACTTGGGATTTTTCAGAGTCTTTTCTTTTCTCTTTTTCCTCTCGTTATTGAGCTTCTATAACTCGTTAATAGAAAGATGCACGTCTTATTTCAGATAAGACCAAGATTAATTATTATCTCTTTCCTTGTGGACAAGTCTCCGGCTTTGGGTATTTCATTTAATGAGGCCCACCAGACCCCAGAGAGCAAATTCATTCAAAGGAGAGTGGTTCTAATGGCGTTGTTTTATGCTGCTATTAGGAGAGATTCAGTTTCTCTCTTAAAGTTTCCTTTTCTTAGCCACGTCCAGGTTTTCTCGTGAGAGATGTTGCTTTTAACTCGTTTAAAACGTCCATAGAGTTATTTTTATTCCCATTTTTGTTTCTTAGTTATTGTCATTCTGTTGTCCATTGTGTTGTCGGTTTCGTTTCTGATGGCTTTAATCAGTCCTCGTTTGTATTTTTCTATGTAGTCCCCGATTCGTTGTATCGGTGCGTCAACGCTAACTTCAATCTTCCTCCTTGTTTTGATACATATAGTCTGTCAACATCGTCTCTGGGATGTAATGCCTTATGTATGGTCACTAGTTTTCTTGTTCTGTGGTCCATTTTTCTTAAGTTCTTCTCTGGTCCACTTCAAAAAGGGTTCCGAATATCTAACGAGTGGTACATCCCAGGTATTTATTCATTTGATAAGGTTTCTGCTTGATAGTTTTGTCTCGGGTAGCTTTTTTGTTCTCCTGAAATATTCTTTCTTAAGTTTTTCTTTCATCTCCACTTGTGTAATGGTATCAGCCTCCAAGATGCCCAAGTATTTGTACGTTTCCTTCTCTCCGAGCGTTCTAATCTTGTCTTGTTAGATGTCGTTTGCAACTTTTCATTACTAGTATGGTACATTATTCTATGCCAAATTCCATTCCTATGTACGGTATTATTATTATTATTTACTCCTCTAGAGTTTTTCACATCAGTATTAGCTGATGGTTTTTCACTGGAGTTTGAGTGACAGCAAGTCTCCTCAAGTCTTCAGGACACGTCTCAGTATTCTGGCCGTCCTCAGCAATGCAGTCGTTTGGATTATTATTATTATTATTCGTAGGAAATTAGCTGAAAGTTAGGAATTTGTTCAGGGAATCTTGATTTGTTATACAAAAACAGCTAGAGTCAATTTCTTTTTATCAACTTTTTTTACCTATCCAGAATATTTCTACTGATATTAAGAAAACATCATTACTCTTTCTTTGCCTTATATTTTCCTTTTGTATTTTGCTCAGATTTTAGTGAACAATCGTCTCTTCTATTTCGGTAAAAATAAGATTAGACTATCCCCATCTCAAAGTCGACCGTTTTCTTCCATTTCGAGATCGCATGAATGATCGACAGGCCCTAAAGCATAAACCTATTCTTGCATCTCCAAACTTCGACTCCATAACTTCACATCTGTCAGTTATTTCACATCATGATATTAGGTCATCAAGTGCGCACATACGCACGTAAACGCAATAATACCAACACATACACATATAACAGTCAACGAATACGTAAAATAAAATAAATCAACACACTAATCAAATCGATCACAAAAATAAACGATCCACTCACACACGCACGCACCAACGCCAACACAGTTACAAAGAATAACGCTTGAAAAATATTTTTAAAAATCCTCCAAAGGAAAAGTTGAGCAAATGCATGAAAATAAGTATAAAACACAGAATTATTTTTAGAAAAAAAAGGAGGACAAATAAAAGAAACATGCATATGCAAGCAAAGGAAGATACACCGACAAGTGGACATTATTGTTTGTTAATTGAATTAGGTAGACCGGGTTATTCTTTAATGACAAGAGAATTATCAGATGTAAACTTTCATGAAATATATATATATATATATATATATATATATATATATATATATATATATATATATATATATATATATATAAGATTGATGGCTATTAGGTCTTGAAACTCCCATCTCATTTAGACAAAACAACAATCAAATTTACCAAAAACAAATACCTGATTAAGTGTTAAAAAATATTTAAAAATTCATTTTTTTGTAATCGTTTTTTCCTGCTTATTGAAATTTTCAGAAAAAAAATAGGGTAAAAAAACAACAAAAAACAAACACAAAAATATCCTACTAATAAACATATGCAGATTCAAATGTTTAAATCGTTAAGTTTTAATTTTCAAGTTTCATTCAAATGTGAAGCCAGTGATGTTACATTTATACACTTTTCTATGTTATTAAATATACATTCTTTGATGTTAGCCGATACTCGATGGCCTATACACACGGTGTCACAAAGGGCAAGTAGTTTCATGAGAATAAAATGATTGGTTGGTAAAAGTCTAATCTCTTGTGCATTCTTTGCGACATGTTTCCCTCTTCTTTAATCTGGCCACTCACCCAGGTTCCAGATGCAGAATTTCAGAAGCAACTTTATCGTTCCTGTTTGAGCGATCTCGACCAATTTTTTTTCCAGGGTTCAATATTGATGTTACAACAGGCCTGACAGCGTTTGATGTTTTTGTATTTTTTCTCAGGCATCCGACAGATTGTTTGCTTTTGATCAATTGAGCTTAAAGTTCTTGCTTCGGAATGTGACGTGCTCTCTGTGGTAGATAACAAGGCCTTAAAATGATATATGTGGCCTCTTCGTTTCGTTGCCGCCGTTTTCAACCCCAGATTTGAGTATGGTCTTTTTATGCTCTCGGTCTCTAGTTCTGCTTAAAAGATACTAACTCCTTTTGATGGTTAAAGATACTGATTCACCCGATAAGCAAACAACACAAACGCAAGTAGTTTGAGTTTCTTTGGTACTACTATTTATTTTGGTGCCGAAATGGAAGCAAGAGAGAGAGAGAGAGAGAGAGAGAGAGAGAGAGAGAGAGAGAGAGAGGGAAATGGAGATTGTGGCCCTTGGTTAAAATTTGGTCGGTAACCACCAACTTTACTCTCTGTTGGAGGAATTCCTTCTGGCCCAGCTATTCTCTGACGTCTACTTCCTCTCTATCTTTGTCTCTGTCTAAATGAGACCCAAAAGGGTCTTATTGAAAATTATTTTCATTAAGCCATTAAATCAGAGTATTTTTCTATTTCACTGTTCCGATGTTCTGTCTTAGTTGCAGACAGTTAATTGATTTTTCGTAATGGGCTTCGTATTTATTTATCTGTTACCCTAATTCCGAAAAGTAATTTAATATATTACCCTGGAAACGTCTTTGAATAACTTCATAAGAGACAGGTTATTCTGTTGGCCACATAAACCACCCATATTTGTTTACCAGCATAAATTCAAAAGGTGATAAAAACACTTCCAAATGGTTCAAACAAACAATCCACATTTGTTTACAATCTACGAAAGCAAAAATTCCGCAACTAATTTCACTTGATTTTAAATTGGTTAATATTCTTTGTAGGGGGTATTATATATATATATATATATATATATATATATATATATATATATATATATATATATATATATATATATATCTTTTCCATCAAGAGAGCCCCACTTTAACACGAAAAGTTATCATCTGACATCCTGACGACATGCCCGGTCCAACAAACTGAGTTGGTTCGTTTGTCTTGCCAAGAGAGGCCGAGTAGCTAGGGAAGGCATCGCTGGTGTAATTTCTACAAGGTCTTGATGTAGCGGTTATACGATACCTATGTTTCTATCCCTTACATGGTCACAGCAGCTTTGTAGAAAGCGATATTAGTCAAAATACTGATGTAGTGGTCATCCAAAAATCCCTGTAGAAGTCGTCCGAAAACAACACTAACATGGGACATGTACTTCTGCATCAATACCGGTCTTGTGTAATAGAAATTTGTAAGCATTCCACGTTCCCCAGAAGTACACCATTTGCTGCAAGGAATGGTGGCGAGGATGAGATATTAGATGGGGGCTGGTAGAAAACTTTGGTTTCGCTTGTGTTTAACTACAGACTAAGTTTGGTATAGACCGAAGTGTACGTATCTATTCTTTCTTTCTTTATATATATATATATATATATATATATATATATATATATATATATATAACGTCACTACATTTGAAACATTATATCGTAAATGGTATATGATGACAGTCTATTCCAAGTGGTAACGAATCGACAATACATTACGAAGGTATAACAGAAATGCAGATTTATTCGTACGGGTGTACAAATATAACAAGTAAATTAGTAGTAATATTAATATCCTCGCAAGGGTCGATCACATGAGTCCCGCGCTGAATTCCTACGCTGAGATTTCTTCACTTAAAGTCCTGGGCATCTGTGTCTACTTAAATAATGGTTAATAGTATTTCTATTGCTGGGGGAAGGTAGGTCATTCCATTATATCACATACCCCCTCCCTTAGCTAAATTCTTCTGTTGGAATTTAGCTTTTAATATTTCTTCTTTTTTGGATTTGGACGTAGCCGTTTTATTGCTTTCTTTTCTCTCAAACTTTTTCTCCGCACCACGGTTAACGATGGTGATGCTCGTGAAATTTGCGGGGAATAAAAAGTTGATGATGCAGGCGGCACATCCACAAGTGCTTTTTGGTTAATCATATTTACCAACCCCTCCGTTCGGGCAGGATAGGACACACGGTCAATTTTTAAGCGGAGTTTAACAGGTTTGAATTCAGAGTTTTCCTTCTCCTAGACTAGTTGCCTCACCAAGGCTGAAGAACCCAGTCTGCCCTACTATTTACCCATAGCTGGAAGGAGAATAATTGGATTCATACCTTTCCCAAGGGTATTAGTGCTATGTGAAATGCAATCGGTCTCGTCCAGGATTTGAACTCGTATCACCGTGTTCATTTCCTATGACGATAACCATTACACCACGGGCACCTCCTTTTTGGTTAATAGGAGGTGTGATCTCGAATGCGTCGTATAACACTTCCATAGGAAGCTTCATGTCGTTCTGCTCAATACTTTCAATATATCGTGGCCTGATTAACTTTATATGTCTCTTGTGATCAAATCGTTTTCCCTTGATTGTGTAGATCACTGTTTCAATTCTCTCGGTAACAATACCGTTCTCCCAGTAACTCTTTCCAGCTCGGTAGTTCCTAAAAAGATTATCACCCGGTTTATAAATTTTGTATTGAGATTTACTTTTTTAGGAATTTTCTTTTTCCGTTATCTTTCATTTCTTTGTTAGATAAAACAATATTTACTTTATTGTTAAGCTTTTGTTTTGTTTTGTGTCTGCTTTTTTTTCTTTTTGACATACTGAAGCTTTGTGGATTTTCCGCGTGCATTCGAAGCATAGGGTATTTTTAAAATAACAGTCACTTCTTGTGTTATATCTACCACCGCAAAACCTTTGCATTGACAGTTTTTCTTTACTTTTGGGGACTATTTGTTGTTTTATCCTTTGTACATGTGAGATATTTTTTACCTCGATACGAGTGTTATCGCGTTTGATGCTGATTAACCTTTGACACTCCTCAGTTACTTTTTGTAATGTGATTTCTGGATTATGTCTCATGATTGTTAATATTCTGGAACGAATGTCATTGTCTTTGGATGCCGTTAGTCCTAGCACGAAAATTAAACATTTGAAAATGTTCTTTGAAATTTCGTTTATTTTAAGAAACGAAATTCTCATTTTCCTGTTTGATGATATTTAAACACTTATATCGCGTATGGAAGAGGCTATCACGTTCATCCAAGATTCTAGACAATGTTTTAATCGTTTCGTCAAACTAAATTTCTTCTGGTTTTCTTAGTTTTATCAGATTTGTATACTTCGTATTTTCTTGAGAACCTAATTTTTGAAATAACAATGTAACTTTTTCTTCGACGGACCAAGGTAGACATTTTTTTGAAAAGATCGTTTCATATCTCCTAAAGTATGCTGTAAACGTCACGCCGTTGTCAGGGTCATAACGAAATTCTGAGAGAGAGTTTGAAATCTCCTCTGCTGAGATCTTAATCCTCTTTCTTGCTCTTATTGATTAGTTTGTAATTTCTCAAAATTCTCTTGTTGTTTCAATTGTCGGTTTTGCATTTTCTCTAATTGTTTCTAAACTAGTTGTTCACGTTCCTCATGTAACTTTTGTTGTTGCTGCATAGACGTATATAAAGACTTCGTAATTTGCACCAACTGCTCCATTTTGTTTTTAAAAAGTATTAAATTCCACAAAGTACCTCAGATTTTTTAAAAAAATCATACCTCGCCTTAAACACTGTTCATAATAATAGTAAAAACAAAAAAAAAGTTGTTTTTTTTTTCTTTTGTTATCCCGGTAAATCCGTTTTCTTACATTCCAGGTTCAAATCAGTGTTGTGACCGGCTATATGATTTTTTAAAATATGAATGTAGTTAGAAAAGATTCTTACCTTTAGGCAGAATATAACGTTTTACTTGTATCCTTGAAATCCTGTTAACGAAAATTCAATAATGTTTTTCGTGTTGATCGCTGTTAATATTACACACAGTGGTTGTAATCATTTTCGACGTGCGTTCGTTCGAATCCTCGTCGCCACTCGTCATTTATATCGTAAATGATATACAATGACAGGCTCTTCCGAGTGGTAAAGAATAGACAACACATAAGGTAGGTATAATAGAAAGGCAGGTTTATTCGTATGGCTGTAGATTAGTAGTAGATTAGTAGTAATATTATTATCCTCGCAAGGATAGTATTAAGCCCAAGCAATGGTCAATCACGTGAGTCCCGCACTGAAGTCCTACGCTTTGAGTTCTTCACTTAAAGTCCCGCGGAGAGTGATCTGTGCCTACTTAAATAATGGTTAGTAATACTACTATTGTTTGGGTACGAAGAAGATGTGTCATTCTATTGTATCAGAAACATAACGGTATTAACGATAATAGAAGGAACGTTAGGAAATTTCTCATTTTTTTTGTTTTATTTTTTCATTTGAAAATAATTTTCAGATGATGCATATATAACATCACATTCTGACATTGACCTGAAGAAGGTTTAACAAAAAACAAAAAACAAAAAACAAAACAAAAAAAACAAAAAAAGCGTAAGAATTGGCATATTATCATGAGTAAATAAATGTATTTACATACAGTCGCATTTATTTCCATTTTCTTCTCTAATATATATATATATATATATATATATATATATATATCATCAAATCGCGCCGACAGCACTGAGTTCCCTAAATCTTTTTGCCATCCATCCCTATTATTCCTTGCTCATGGTAGGTCTTCTCGGCTGCATTTTATGTCTGCACATTTTATGTCTACTATATCTTTGTCGGTCGACCAACACTGGCACGTCCATACACAGGAGTCCATAAGGGAACATTGCTGAGGAGTTCGTCTTTGCTTCTTGTTCAGCTTAGATGAATGGTTTTTGAGTGGCCGTATAGCTGCTGTTTTGCGGGGTGTGCTTTCCCAGAGTCGGTCAATACAATGTGCATATTTTTTGTGTAGATCCCATCAAAGCCTTTTTCTCTATGCGTTTTGTAGTATGGACACAGCTACGGCTTTGGAAGACATCCCGTTTTGGTTTATCAATCAGACTTCCATATGATTGATAACTTGTCAATAGAATTCCACACCTTCACAAGGCGTATGTTGACATCACTTTCAGTAGATGAGATGTTGCAATCGAGGTATATGAACTGGTCTGCCAATTTTAGAAGCTTGCCACTAAGAGTGGAGATGGCGCCTTTTTGTTGAAAAACTATGTACTCTTTTTTTTCATTTATCAATTAATAATCTAGCTGTAATTTAAAGTTATTTGGGAAGGTATAGATTCATAGTTTTCCCTTCCTTTTGAGGAATTTAGTGTTTAGGCATGAAAGACTATAAAAAAATCTATTAGATATTTGCCATTTCTATTTGACAGATTGTGTAAGCAAAATTTGTTAATTTCATCTTTGTCTATTTGATTAGAACATTATGTTTGGGAATATGTCGAATAAGGGAAGATAGCCCATTGTAGAGGGTGGTGATACCCGTTTCCTCAGAGACATTAGGAGTGGCCATTAAATGCAGTACACATAATTCTCAGTTGGGTTTTCTCTGTGCTTTTCAGTGCTTTTTTGCACGAAGACAGAGAAGCATACTACATCTTCTATGGAAGCATTGAAAGAGTTTTTTCTCACAGATTCCGAGATAAATTTCTACTGATTCCTGGTATTATGATATTTCAAGTCTAGTTCACTATGATAATATCTATGTTCTTGCACACATATAATATCTATATCTTGCTTGGCAGCAAATGCAGTAAACTCGTGTAGCTGGTTTATTGTATTTAAAGTCCAAACGTTAAATATCGATACGTTAACAATCTTTTTGCATCTAAGTAAGTCGCGTTTGGGCTCTGTAGCTGATTTTTAGAACATGGGGGTCAGAGCTCCAACCTCAGTCGAATGTTTCCCTTCTTTACCCGCTTGAAGGACGATGCGGTTTGGATGTACAGTTTGGATTAGTCATGGTAATCTTTCGTTGGTTGTTTTTATTGCTGTTGTATCGAGTTACTGAGTCTAAATGTGGAACTAAAAGTTTTTATGAAATGCATAGACGAAATCTATCATTAGTTTCACTATTATTAGTGTAGTATTCATGCAGAACAATTGTTTGTTGCAAGAAGAAGTACAGTAATGGACTTATTAAACAGGATTCTAAGTTTACAAATTGATTACCAACATTGGAAAACAATTAGAATAACAATCAGGCATTTTAAAAATTAATCCCCTTTTATTGATTTGCAATTGAAACTGAATTTAATGCCTTTTGAATACATTAGAGTTTTACTGGATCATAAAATAAAAAGAAAATATTTTGTCCTGATGTAAGCTCAATTCCTTCTTGCCTGCAGACTTTCTGCCAAAGAAGTTATTTGTTTATTATATAATCATTCACTTAAAGCATTAAACTGTGCATATTTTTAGGACTTAACTTTTTAAACCTGTAAGCTAGATATTTCTGACTCAACACTATTTTATTTTATATAAGTCAGATATAGATAATCAAAGGCTTAAAATAGCAAACATTCCAGCCTTTATTTTAAACCAATGATAGAGAACTGATTTTTCATAAAATATGCGACCAGGAGAATCATTTGTGTTTTGCGCTCGACATTTTTGTCAATTCAGGTAAACGGTGTTTGAGGTTCAACAACCTGAAGGTTAAGCCATGTTTCTAAATAGTGCTGTACTGATAGTTTTCTTGCAAACGACTTTTGGACTATACGTGATGAAATTGTGAATATGATTTTTTCTTTCCAAAATTGTTGCAAATTTCTTTCTAGTGGATGATAAAATGTGAAACTGGACTTACATTCACGTTGCTTCGTATTGACAATTTTTAGGGAAAATTATTTTCTTTATTTTGTCATTAAAACTCAATTGATTACATTGTCTGTGAGAAGAATCATCAATATACAAGGAATTGTTGTGAAAATTTAACCACTTCAACGTTTCGGCTGATCTATTCTGTAGCCCTCATCACCTGTGTCGTTCCGTTAATTTATGTTAGCTTATTATGTAAATCTAAATAGAAATATTCAGTACTATTAGATATATAACTATGCAAGTTAGACATTTACGGTAAAATTCTGTCAAATGAAATGAGATGTTTATACGTGAATGTTTATATGCAACACTGAACTCGATACTTGAATGTTACTTTCGTTCTCCATATTCCATTTATCACAATGTTTTGTGTCAGAATATGCAAATTACTTACTTCTAACTGGGTTAGAAATTTAAAAAACACGCACAAAATTACTAGATATAAAACAAGCATTGTGCTTATGAATAAAATCTTTGACATTCAAGTTAATTAATGAATGCGTCTATGAGAAAATTTCATTAAACAAAGATTAGTATTAATATTATAGTCTGAAAATGTATAACAACTTCTTCGTACGGGTAATCTGAAACTAAACAAGAAATTACACTATTAATATCAAGAATTTATGTTCATTTCAATAAATCAATAAAATGATGTACTTTTGTAAATGAAAATCTTTACACTGGCTTTCATATTGAAAGAGGTTCCCTCCCCTTCTCCTCCTCTTCTTCTTTTAAAATTCACCTTATTATTATTATTATTATTATTATTATTATCATTATTATTATTATTATTATTATTATTATTATTATTTACTCCTTTAGAGTTTTCACATCAGCGTCAACTGATGGTCTTTCACTGGAGTTTGAGTGACAGCAAGTTTCTGTCCGTTCTCAATAATGCTGTAGTTTGGATGGTCTCCACTTGTCCGCCAACTTCCAAGTCCTCCAGTCCCTTTAATAATCCTTTAGTTACTGTATCAAAAGCACTTATCACAATTGGTTTAATTGTTACCTTCATGTTCCATAGTTTTTTCAATTCCCTAGCACGGTAGAGGTACTTATCCTTCTTTTCACATTCTTTCAGTTTTATTCTGTGGTCAGCCAGGACAGCAAAGTCAACAATTTTGCGAGTTCTCGTTTTTTGTTGATTATTATTAAGTCTGGTCTTCTGGCCGAGATTAGGTGATCTGTGTGTATGTCAAAGTCCCATAGGAGTTTATGCGTGTCATTTTCCAGGACAGGTGCTGGGTTGTGCATATACCATTTGATATATGGTCAAATTTAAATCTCTTGCACATCTCCCAGTGGATCATTTTGCCGACCCAATCATGTCTAATCTTATATTCCTTCTGCGCTAATTTGCTGCATTCGCTTATTATGTGATTGATGTTTTCATCTCTGTCACCGCATATCCTACATTTGCTATTTTGTTGAGTCTTATCAATTCTCGCTTTGATATGATTGGTTCTTACGGCGTTGTCTTGTGCTGCTATTAGGAGAGGTTCTGTTTCTCTCTTAAAGTTTCCTTTTCTTAACCATGTCCAGGTTTTGTCGTGTGAGATGTTGTTTATTAGTCGTTTAAACCGCCCATAGAGTTGTTTTCCTTCACATTTTTGTTTCTTAGTTATTGTCATTCTGTTGTCCATTGTGTTATCAGTATCGTTTTTGATGGCTGTGATGAGTCCTCCATTGTGTTTTTGTATATAGTCTTCGAATCGTTGTATCGATGCGTCAACGCTGTCTTCAATGCTGGCAAGTTCTCTTCCTCCCTCTTTTCTTGAAACATATAGTCTGTCAACGTCGTCTCTGGGATGTAAAGCCTTATGCATTGTCATTAGTTTTCTTGTTCTTGGGTCTATTTGTTTAAGTTCGTCTCTGGTCCACTTGAGAAAGGGTCCGGAATATCTAACGAGTGGTACATCCCAGGTATTTATTCCTTTGATAAGGTTTTTGCTATTGAGTTTTGTCTCGAGTAGTTTTCTAGTTCTTCTGAGATATTCTTTTTGAATTTTTTCTTTCATTTCCACTTGTTTGATGGTGTCAGCCTCCAAGATGCCCAAGTATTTGTAGGTTTCGTTTTCTGCGAGCGTTTTAATCTTATCTTGGTTTGGTAGTTCCTTTCCGTCAGTTAGTTGATGTTTGCCACTTTTAATTACAAGCATTGCACACTTTTCTATGCCAAATTCCATTCCTATGTCCCGACTGTATATTCTAACTGTGTGTATTAGAGTTTCCAGTTCTTTTTTATTATTATTATTATTATTATTATTATTATTATTATTATTTTAACAAAGGCAGTTAATATTCTATTTACTTCGGTATAGAATATATTTGATTAATAGATATTTGCTCAACTTAGCTAGGTAAAAAGTTCTAGTTGGTGGAATAGATCAAAATAATTTTGCTTTGTTCTTTTTTTTTTTTTTAAATCTTTCAATATCATGGCTTTTACCTTGGATCGAACACTCACTTTTGGTATTCGGGGGAAAAACTTTAAGTTAAAACTGATTCCTTAGATCAGTAAAATTATGCAACGTAAAAATTTATGGAAATTAATAATGTTGTCATGAATATAGAAAAACCTCAAAACTCGACTTTATCATACAAAAGATAAGTTTAAAACTCAATCGCTCACTTTAAAAACGGAGGAATCAATGAAAAATAAAAGATTAGTTTCTTACTAAGAATTGTAGAAAATTTTTTAAAATTATATTTAAAATTGCTTATATCCAAAAAATGTTTATATTTAAGCATCTATTTTAACATGCTATAATCTAATGCGAACTAGGCAGACCTGGTTGTGTAACGGTTAGCAAGCTAGACTAGCAAACCTACACGAGTGAGTTCGAGTCTCATTGGGCGCCTCATTCATTCGGCCTTGTGCTACATCGACGCAAAGAGCTTTGTAAATTACTATAATCTAATGCGAGCTAAAGGGAAATAATTATGGACAATTGGATGAAAGTGATATTCAGTGAAGAATCAAGAATCTATTCCAATATATGGCCAAGGCGATGATGCTTCTTATGAAATATATAGAGATGACTGCCAAAAGAAAACAAGTAAATTTCTCAAGTCATTCATGACACGAGGTCACATCTCATTTAATTAATCAAGGGAGATAGCAATTATTACCACAACAATCAATGCACATATGTACATTAAAATTGCGGATGATTTTCTCATTTCATCGATAGAAAATTGATCCGGTGATGATAAAGTCATTTTTCAAAACGATAATGCATTTTTTTTCACAAAGCAAGAGGGATTGAAGCTTTTCTTCTGGAAAGACATGCAGAATCAAAATACATGGCCAGTCTGGATCTAAATCAAATTAGAAATTTCATGAGAAAGCTCCATCTGCTAAAGAAGAGCTGTTTACTGCCATTCACTTTGATAAATAATATTGCTTTCAATTAGTGAAATCCATGCCTGAAAGAATAAAGGGTGTCATTAACGCTAAAGGAGATAAAACTAAGTATCAATTCTAATTTTTGGTTAATGAATTTCATAATATTTTTCTTAATATTGGGTTATTCCATCATTATGCCATTAATTTGAGTAATCTAATCTAGTTTGATTTAGGTATATTTTATGAATTCAGAAGGATCGGCTATTAAATAAAATGTTTGTATCTTATCAGTTTTTAGTTTAGTTACTGCTAAATAAGCCATTTAGATAAACGTCCTCTCAGTGTGCTAATTCCATAATTTTTGTCAGAGGTCATCATCACCATCGAATTCCTCTGATAGCCTGGAGTTCCCTAATTCTCTCTCTCTCTCTCTCTCTCTCTCTCTCTCTCTCTCTCTCTCTCTCTCTTTCTCTCTCCCCACCCGTCACTACAATCAATCGCTCCTAGTACGTTTTCTAAACTGTATCCACTGTCCACACAGATCTGATGTCTTTGCTGGTCGGCCAACATAAACACGTTCATGTGTAGGAGTTCACGAGGGAACGTCAATTATGAGTTTGTCCTTACTTCTCTAGCAGTGCTCTGCATCTCTTGTTCATCTCACTTGGATAGTTTGTGTGATGGGAGGTAAGTAGTCGTACGTCTGCTGTTTTGTGGGGTGTTGCTTTTCTAGAATTATATATATATATATATATATATATATATGTGTGTGTGTGTGTGTGTGTGTGTGTGTGTGTGTGTGTGTGTGTGTGTGTGTGTGTGTGTGTTTTGAAAATCCTCAGAGATTACTGTGTTAAAATAAGAATTTTTTTCGTAAAGTAGGATCACAAAGAACAGTAGTACTAATATTGGCTTGAAAAAATTCTTATGCTTGAATATAGTTCATTTTTTGGATGTTATTCTTTTAGTTGCTTTTTACACCAGCAACTAAATGACTAACATCCTAAAAATGAACAATATTCAAGTATAAGAATTTTGTATAGATAGTATTACTATCTTACAAATATTCATTTCCCGATTTATTTTCTGATTTTTTATAGGACGTATTGTTCTGCCAAATCCTATTTCTCTATTGTTCCTTGCATCCTTACTGGAGATTATAATGAATCCTATTCTTGAAATATTCTTATTATATACCTTTTCTTCTTTTATTTTCATAATAATTTGGTGATCGATTGCATCCATATGGATGATCCATTAAAGTTCTATATTTATAAGATCACTGTACAATAATTCGAACTTCATCAAATATTTTTGGTGAAGTGTTCATCATTTTCAGGGCACTTACACAGGCGCATATAAACAAGCATGTGTAGATATATTTCGTTATAAAAGAGATTGATAAAAGTTTTATGAGATTCTAACATTTATTGAGTCTCATCTCACATGAAATATTCTATGTCTTTTATTCATTCAAATTCATCCAAACAACATAAAACGCATTATGCTACTCTTTCACTTACACTAATACCAATAATATCGGAAAAACTGTAACATTTAACATTAAAGTATTAAATTCGAACCTCACACTAGATTTTTCTTAGTTGCAGTAACAGAAAATTCAAATCGCAATAATATAGATTGTAAAAAGGTAAATAAATAAATCTGAGAAAACTAATTGCTATCAACATTCATTCACTAGTTATCCTTCTTGAGAAATTTTAATGATTGTAGACAGGTTGAACGGACATTTATTAACTTGCAGACTAAATTGTAAATTGCTTTATTCACTAATTTAGAGCAATTTATTGGTATCACGCTAACAAAACTCTTGCTACAATGTCCAACGTTTGGTGTAATATCGTAAAATGCATGCGAAAATCAGGTCATTATGATAATAATATAAAAAGTAAAGCGAGTTTTTGATATGTATTCCACATAATAATTATTTGTCAAAATTCTTTCATAAATCATATACCTGTCGGTGGGGCACAGAATATGCCAAATGCATACTTTATATCATAAAAAGGTGTCCTGGGTATAATACTAAACCGAATCTAGTTGTGAGGCTATAGTTCTGGAGATTTGGGGAGGGAAAAGTACCTCTTCATTGCCATTACTCCCAGGTCCAATCCGGAGTGGTAATACTTGATAGGGTCTCATATTTAGGTCAAATAGATGCTTGAAAATTAATTGTATTGAATTGGACTGAATAGAAATAAGAGTATCAATATGAAATTATATAACTGTGTACACATTATTATTTGATACCATATTATTATGTTCAAACAAATGATTGTTATTAAATTGGAATAGTTATTTAAAAACTTATTGTATATAACTTATTAGTATTATATAAGAACACTTAAAACCATACCACAAGTATTAGATAGGAATACTTGATATCATATAACAGTGTGCAAAGAAATGATTATTAAAATCGAATTTAAAATGCGATTAAAAATGATTGCTGTGGAACATTGAAAATATATATTGTTATGATTACAATCATTTACAAATGAATGAAATTTCGGCGCTAAATAACCCTCAAAGTGTTGGTATGCCGTTAAATAAACCAAACCAAACTTTTCATATATCCATATGTTAACTTTCAGAAAAGCTCCACCTGTCTTTAGAAACAATTAAGAAGTCACCGAAGTCTTTCGTTTAAGTAAAAATTATAGTAAGATTGTATCAACCAGCGATTTTTCTCTTTCTTTCTTTTTTTACAGTCTCATTCGTCGTTAACACATCAAAAAGTGATAATGTGAATTGTCAAGCAGACATGCTGTGTGTATTTGGTAGAGAGTTAGTCTGAAATGTATTTTATACGGCAGATATTCAGTGGATTTAAGATTGTTCATTGATATAAAATTCGTTCTATGCTCCGTGGTGAATGTACAAGAAGGCTAGGTTGCTGTCAGAGATGTATTTGCATTCATAAAATTCTCATTTAATAGATTTCCATTGGATGTTTTCACGGGCAAATTATATTTCAAAGTCAAAAGGACCCAGTATCAGTTATTTGAATTAAAAAATCTGAAATTTGACAACTCACTTCTTTCAAAGATGATAAAGATTCTGCACAATTTTTAAGAAATAGTCTAAGAAATATTCAATTATTTCTGCTTATTGGGGCATGCCCTTTTCTGTAAACTAGTTTAAAACATATCAAATCTTTTCATTAAAAACTTTTAGAACACTTTTACAATCCAATAAATCACTTAATTCGTTTTAAAGCTATAGAAAAACTTCATTCAGCTTTCGAAATGTTAATGACAGAAAGTAGATGGTATATTTATTTTTCCTTCTTGTCTCTGAAAAATCTGTCCCAGTTTTGCTTTTGAAGAAATTATTCTATCAAATAGGCTGACAAATCTACTCAGGCAGTTTGCTTTCGAAAGTCAGATTCCCATGCGCAAAATAATTCTACAATTCTGCTCTTTATTCATCACTACAAAAATTGTAAAAATGTTGATTATAATTACTGTGAAATATCATTTTATCAACAACCATTGATGAATGAAGAATTGCACTGATTTTTTTGTTGAATAACTTTTGGTGCTGCAAGACTCGATTGATTTTTTAAGTGGGCAATAAATCACTTCCACTTAGTTATGCGGGATATCAAATTTTCAAAGAGCAATTGTTTTTCATCAAACCAAGCTTTAAAAATCTGTTTTATCAATAGAGATCCTATGAACATTTCTTTAAACAGTTTGCTGTCAAGAAAATGGACGTAGTCTATAAAAATTGCTTTATTATCAGTAACTATTGATTCA
This sequence comes from Sepioteuthis lessoniana, assembly GCA_963585895.1. Taxonomy (NCBI): domain Eukaryota; kingdom Metazoa; phylum Mollusca; class Cephalopoda; order Myopsida; family Loliginidae; genus Sepioteuthis; species Sepioteuthis lessoniana. The sequence continues at coordinate 839,733 of OY757914.1, read as the reverse complement.
TCAATTTGGAATAAGAATTAGAATAATTGATGAAACCCCATTAATTGAAAATTCTTTTTAATTTTCCAGCAGGAATTCATTGCTTAATGATAATGTTTTTAAAACAATTGAAATCTTTTTATGTGAGTGAATTTAACGTCTCATTTATGTAGCACCAAAGTTAAGCAGCATTTTCATGTCCGACCTCTTAGCAACAGCAGATATACAAACTGATGTCTGTATACCAGACTAAGCAACGCTTAGCCAATAATAATGTAATGCTGCCAAATTACTGAAGTTCAGTGACAATGAACTCGTTCAATGCTTAAATGGGTGACCATTGTGACAATATATACTGGCAAAGCTCTATGTGTGTGCATGCGGGTGTATCCATGTGTATGGTTGTGGGTTGGCCATATGCGCATGCGTATATAAGTGTGTCCATAAAGGAGCTGAGACGTATTCGTGTGGGAATCACTGGTTCTTCCTTGCTAGTATAAAACGCATAACAATGGTTCAACGACTTTAAAAAATCTTGTTAACACACCTTTAAGCATCTTCAGGAGTCACGTTGTCTGCCTTTTGGGTGGTCAGAGGTCCGGAGATTGGAATATTCGCCTCTTCATATATACAGAAAGTCGACTAGAGGACAGTCGAGGACAGTCAGAAGAACAGGGTCAGTCGGCTACTAGAAGGAGTGAGAGAGAGAGAGAGGGGGGTTAACGAGAGTACAGTGAAAAAGAGGAAATCTGCGACAGAAAGTGGATAAGAGACCGACACATGAGGACAGAGACGCAGAGAGGCCAGTCAGAGAAGAGACATAAACAGTACAGGAAGAAGAAGCCAGTCCGCCACTAGACGCAGGGGGTATACGACCAGAGTAATTAGACCAGAGATACAGAGATGGGCTGAGAAGAATACAGATACAAAAACGATGATGGGGGAACCAGAGAATGGAGACCAGAGACAGATAGACATGCAGATAGGCTGAGCTTTTTTAATTAAGGGATTTCGTTGCGAAGGATCACACGAGCTTCTCCTCTCCACAAACATTTATTAAACCTTTTGTATTTTCGTCTTGTTTCTTTCTTTGTGGAATCGTTCTGGATATACATTTCAATTTTCAGAGAAAGAAAACATAGCGACGAGTCAGACGATCGTGCGTCCGGAAGTGTATGCCCAGAGTTATCTCCACACACTATTTGGTAACAAGAGATCCCGTTAGTAACTGTGTGTCAGATTAAGTAAAACTGAGTAAATTACATCACTTGAATTTTTGCGATCTCATAAGACACAATCATAAGATGCAAACATTCCATTTGCATCTTTGTCCACGATTTTTTAAAATACAGAAAACTTTTTCGCTTTTCGAAAATCTTTTTCAAAATTTCCACTTTTATTAATGGTTTTACCCATTTTTATCGGGATGTTTTATTTTTGTGAAAGGTTCGAAAAGTCTTGGTGTCATCAGAGTTTTATCAGAAAATGAGCTGTTAAAAATCTAAGACATTTCGATCAACAAAGCCTCGATAGATACTCCTCTGGTCTATATTTCAATCAAATATATATGATTAATGGTGGAAAGGATATACTTGGACGAGTCAAACGTTTTGCGATGTTTTGGTAACACGAGGCACAATTTGGCTGCTCCAGATGCTTTTGCCCCTGGGGCTGTGAAGGATTGTGAGATGCCGAGCTCACTTGATATTTTCGAAGTCAGCTCGCCGGATTTGCATCTATGGCTTGGAGCACGGCCTCAGAAACGGTGGTTTTAGGTTTAACCGAATTTTCCTCATCGTCGAGATTGTAACGGCTCATAGAAAAGTGAAATTGAAAAAAAAATTAAATAAATAAATTAATTAAAAAGCAGGCAGTCTTCGAAAAGCCAGGCCAAGGCTCTTGTAGTTAAAAATAACTAAGGAAAACAGGAGGTTCTAAAAATGTTTGTCCACATGTGCGGAATCGGCAGAAACGAATATTTCTGCCACCGAAATGACAGGCGGGAGTGAGAGGATGACTCGTGCTTTTTTGCGGAGAGAGTTATCGGCGAGATGTGATATGGTAAAGACATACATTTGAACACGAGCCGCGAAGATGTAAGGAGGCAAAAGTTTACGAGCCTGACTTTTTGGGGGGTGCGCTCAAAAGAGGGTCATAGACTAGATGCGACCCAAGTGACAGGCATATTAGAACCAGGAAAAAAATTCAAGGTTTGTGTCTGTTCGCTTTTTCTCACCATATGTTGCTTATCTTTGTCTAATTGAGGCAGTCGTCTCAGATCTCATACTCTCTTTCTTTCTCCCAGCGACTACCAACAAGTTGTCTAAATTCTCTTTGGTTCCGCAACGGCAGAGAGGTTATTATTATTTTTTAGCCATCTGATACTGTAAGCAACTGCATCTTTACCTTTTGCACAACAAATGTGTTTGATTGTTTCTGTGGCTTTCGAACGTATAAATTCCCAAATTAAGAAACGTTGCACATTTATCTGAGCAGCTTTTAAATTATGCTTGGAGTGAAGCAATGAACGACGTATAAGCGCACCAACTACCCCTAAATAACTAAACACAGCGACTACCTCTCACAGCTTGAACTTCTTCGGCTACATGATCTATGTACCAAAATATTTCAAAACTTTTGACACACCCAAGTAGAAATATAAACCAGTAATTTGTAATAATTTAGTAATACACATAGTGATTAAGTATAACCTTAAGTACATTTATTAAAGTTATAAATCATTAGTTATTTTAAACGAAATCATCATTAATCTAATTGTGTCACAAAGGAGAACGTCAAAAATATACATACTGTTGGCAATGTCAGATTACACCTTTCTTTCCTCTAAGCTGCACGAACGAAGACATTAGCGAGGAAAAGGTCTTTCTTACTGTAAAAAAAGAAATGGATTATATGCCAGGCATTTCCATTCAACCGGTAATTCTACATAGAAATAACAGATGCAGAATAAGGAAGATTATCATTCATAAGCTTAGAAAGTTTTGTAATTCATCAAGCTGGAGTAGCTTACTTTCATTTCTTGACTTTCCCGACATAAAACCAAATATCGCTTATTTTTCCTTATAAAGAAAAATATTTTGTATGTGATAAACTATCGTTCCCATTACCATCAACTCAACTTTCGCACCTGCCAAGGGATATATCGTCACATTGAAAAAGCTTGATTTAAATGGATGCTAAAGTACGATTATGTAAAATCTGTTGTTTTTTTTTTTATTGTGGAGTTGTACAATGTTTCCTTTTAATTATTGATATTGTTTGTTTACATATAATCATCAAATATAATTATATTTTTTTTATTTTAAAGAGATTATTTTGTATCACAAAAAGCGTAGGATTTTTTAGAATTTTAGAATCATCGTTTCTGTAAAATATGCGTTACCTTTTTATGCAATTAATACAATAAAGGCCACTAAGTTCCATTCCTTAGATAACAAACAAAAATTAATGAAAACAAAAATTAATTCTGGCATGAAGTACAAGTCTAGGCAAAAATACTCTGTACATAATTTACAAACTGTAATTTTAAAAACAATAATTCTAATTTCTCATGAAATGATATAAATGGAAAATTTTGAAATCCAAAATAGATTAGTAACTAGATAGAAAAGTTCACGTTCGATACAAAAAAGAAAACTTCATGGTCATTGGATTCTCTAGCGAATAAGATTCCCTTGCAAGTAAAACGTTGCTTCAAATCTGCTTTGTAAGTGTTCAAAACACAAAGGACGTAAAGTTTGTTGGGTCTGAATAATGATAATAACAATTGCTATGAGAAATGATGAATTTTATATACATTCATAGACAAGAGGCAGAAAAAAGCCCAAAAAGGAGGGAGTAAAACTATTAAAGAAAAAGTTCAGTGTGATCTTTAAAAAACTATTACTCCAAATAGTAACATAAAATATGAAGATGTTATTTGTTTTAAACAAATGATTTGCATGAAAAACTGTAATATTTTAACCAATTTATTCTTAACTAATTCTAGTTGGGGTTTTTATTTTCATTTGTAAACCATTTATAAATTAGCTATCACATATGCTCTAAGAAAGGTGAAAAGTTTCTTGGTCTATTCATTTGTTTCGGAGTTTTTTGAAAAAATGACAGTCACTCAAGACAGTCATACTTTATATATTTTTATTTCAATCCAACGAAATTTCATGCTGATTTTCTTGGTTGAATGCTTATCAGGTGAGATGTCTAAATATTCTCGAAAGTTTTGAACTTGTCAACATAAATATAAACACTTAAAAGCAAAATAAAAAGATCAGCTTCCGCTTGTGACGGTGGTTATGTATTCATATAATCACCAATAATTTTTTAAGATATCTGAGCTTCCAAAGGTCATATTTAGAATATTGAAATTTACAAAATTTGTCCCCTCTGTTGATTTTACACTTCGAATTGACCAATTGGATCATTCTTAGAGAAATAGATCTTGATGTAAAGAAAATTTAGCCTCTAGAATATTATGCAGAAAGTTCTTGGAAATTTGAGAGCTAGGAAATGAGTGCAAGTTTCATATTGTTCAATGCTGGTAATTTTCATAACGGAGGCGGATTTATTTGAAAGAGTAATATAAGCAAATGAGGTGTATCTCCTCAGGTGAATGTATAGGATCAAATCTTTCCATTTTAAGGATAAAGAGGTTTGTTGTTATACCTAAGAGAATATAAACTATGATATCAAGCTAGAAGCTATACATTTCAAATCAAAAGATCTGATATGAACAAATAGGACTGATATTTACTATAGCAAAAACAAATCGTCTCTTATAGTTATTCTTTTTGTTTCATTTTCCCTTACATGCAAACAGAAATTATATAGAAATGTTAATAACATATTTCCTCTTTGTCTATTTTCTAATTGTCTTTGTTAATATTTTACGATTATATTTTAGTTTCAAATTGTTTCATATCTAATTTAACTTTATTCGTCATCATTTCCTTTCTAATTGTTTCAGATAACTTTTTTATTTTATTTAATTTTGTTTCTTTGATTTTTACATTGTAATTCAAAAATGTCTTCATGAACATGAAAATTGTATTTATACATCGTATTTTCTTTTTAATTATTTTTACTCCTTTTTTGGTTTCTGTCACAAATTTTTATGATTATTTTTTCCATTCGTACCTTTCAGCTATTTTGTATGGCTATCTTTATATTTTTCTACATTTTTAAATTAGTTTATTTTTTTAATATTATACCATTTTATCTTAATTTCTTTTTAGCATATTTGAAATTTGTTCAAAACACAAATTCTTATATATTTATTTATTAGCCATGAAATATTTCTTCATTTTGTCTTATTCATTATTCTACTAGTGCTTTTTAAAAAATTTCCTTTACATTTACCTGAATGAATTTTTTTCTTTTTCAGCTGCATCTTTTCGTTCTGCTGCGTAAAAGAAGTTTACAATGCTTAACTACTTCAGTATTTTGTTCATTTTCGATAGGAAACAACACAATGTTAACCCCTTTTCTATTGGTAATATTTTAATAGTGTCTTTTTTATCATTTCAAAAAACATGTTGCTTCTTCTTCCCCACAGATCTTTTGTGCTAGGACCACAACAACAACGATTGCTGCTGCAATTACTGCTACTGTACCGAATAATTCCGATAACAGATACAAATGCCATGGTAGCGGCCGTGGCTGCAACTACAGATCCTACTTTCTCTCTCTATTTCGATGACAGTTTGAAAAAAATCATTCACGTCAGACATATATAAAATCCCATTCACACATATTGTGGTCTGCTTGGGAGGAATCGAAAACAAAGATAAAACAATAAGTATGCATAAACATTTATGAACACCCACACATATGCATTCCCACCTACACATATTCATTCCCACCCACTCAAATGCAATCCCACCCACACATTCACACGAACTCCTACACATATATATTTGTGGGCGCTAAAATGTATAAATAGAATACCGATTATTTCCCATGTTGCATCTCAGAATTACTCAATGCTATTTTAAAATTCAAAAGAACTTTCTTTTAAGATTCATTATTTTAAAATCTAATTTATTCGTTCGAAATGCAAATAACTTTTTGTTTTTGTTTTGCTTTTGCTTATCAATTTTTAGTCCTAACCTAAAAAATCTCCACTAACTTTAAACCTTATTCCTTGTATTCCGGACTTTAATCCTTACTCCATGTATTCCGGACTTGGACAGAAGAAACTAAAGCAACAAATACAACTTACTTTATTGAGAGAGTAGAACAACTTCATAATCTGATACTAACAGCTTCGATCTTATGATCTATGTGCTGCTACATTAACAATAATGACAATCTTGATTCACAGAATCAGGTAGCAGGTAAATATCTGAATCAAAAAACTAAATTTTAGATTAAATCGGGTGTTCATTTAGTTTAGTGATTTTTCTTGGCTTCGTTTTTACCATTTGTTTGTAGAAATATCTTAACAAAAAATAATTTATATTTTACTTTCGTTTTTACATTTTTTTAAATACGGAATTTCGTTTATTCACTTACAAACCCCCGCCCCCAAAAAGCAAAAAACAAAAAACAAAAAAACAAAAACCTAAAACAAACAAAAAAAAACATTGGAATAGATGTTAAAAGTAATTTGCTATTAGCTTCATAGGAACTTAAAGGTAGAGATCTTGAAAGTATAAATAAATATTTTACAAGTCTGTTAGTGTTCAATGATCAAGGTATCTGCACCTGTTTCTGTGTATATGTGATCATTTTCAGATAAGTATTTTTGTTAATACCTCTATAAATCAAACTAAGATTTGTAGGGAATTTAAGAACTGAATTTAAGTAAATCGGGATGAATAAGTAAACAACTTTAAAGTAACCACTCAAGCGTGCGGTCGTGTGCATGTAGGGTGTGGCTAACTTAATCGCAAAAGGTAGTGTCGTCGTTGTCGGCAATGCTGGTGGTGATGGATTTGGCTTTAGCAATAATTGTGAAGTGAGTGAGGATGGTGGCGGTTTGTAAAGCAGTGGAGGCTGAAGCTAGTAGCCGCTGCCACAAAGCAGCAGCAGCAGCAGCAGCAACAACAACTCATATCAGCGACTCTATGTAGCATGGTGGCAGTTGTCTCTGAAATTAATTGTTGCGGGAAGGGCAGCCGAGGAGAGTGGAGAATCGAATGTGCTGCTTCCTATCTTTTTCTTTGAAAGGCGTCCTGTCGTCGTCGTCGATGTGTGCACTGATGTGTGCGCGTGTGGGGGTGTTTGTCTGAGGTCCGCCGTGTCCGCATCTCCACCTCCATAACCGCTTGACGCAACTGTCTGTCCAGACCATTAAAGCATATAGCTGGCATCGTATGCAGCAGACAGTGTACAGTCGCCAGGCAACATAAATATCTTTTGCCTACCTGGACTGATTTCCAAAGCCCACGGGTGGATTGGTTGATACTAGGGGTAAGCTCCTTATGAAGCACTGTCCAAACGGGTACAGCAGTAGGAGCAACAGTAGTAGCCGAAACGCTACCAACCACCTGGCCATCCAAGAAAGAAACGTGAGCGGCGGTAGAGTGGGCGCGTGCTGTGGTCAAGCATATACCGCCTCTTCTCAATCGCACCCTTCTGAAACAGGATGCACTGAATGTCGTGGATGTCATCACCTGCTGTGTAAGATGGAGGTTTTATCTATGTTGAAACTGTCAGTCAACTCGGACAATGTCAATCCCATCACCAAACATTTCGACAT